>JBBMOL010000196.1:13641-559948 GCA_037954665.1 Laguncularia racemosa
ACTTTATTCTATTAAACTGCCTCTATCGTCTATCTTTGAAAATGGATTCCACTTCCACCCTTTCAGCAATTGTTTTCATATTTAAAATTGTTTCAAATTTCAAAATTTCAGACAAAAGTTATCTTAGAATTTTGTTTTCCATTGATAAGTCATCATACATATAATCAATTATGCAATTAATTACAATTTTAATTTAGCCACCTACAATGTGGGTGTACCGCTTTCTAGATATTATTATGAAGAAAATTTTTATGTTATAATACCATATAAATTATTACAACTAAATAGATATGTTTTCGTAATGTGGGTACCTAAAATAAAAGAAATCGAACATTATTATATATTAAAAATAGAAATTATAATGGGAAATTTAGTTTTGTCATAATGAATAATAACTAGACATAATCACAAGGCAGAATTGCCAATTCTGAGGGCCGCTGGTCATGGGCCGATTTCAGACTTGTGAACTAACCTAAATTTTTTTGGACCCGCTCCCTGAGAGTGTCTCTGGTCAATCAGCCGTGGCATCGAGCGCGCTTTGACCTAGTTTGTTTTTGTTTTCTGTACTTCTGTCACAATTTCATACCTTCTATGGGGTTTTTCCCTAGCTTCCTCTCGATAGAATATCTCTCCAGTCTCTTTCACTTCATTCATTCCCATTATCTAGAATGCTCCCGTTACAGGCTTATTGCTGCAAAGGAATGCCCACCCCTATCGACTTTACGGACACAAAGCAAACATCAAAGCCAAAACCAACAACACTTGATAGAACATTCGATTAGGTGAAAAAGACAAAGCAAGACAACGCTGCACCTTAGTGCGGAGCAAACAAAGGATTTTCTTGTCTCCTTTGACATTACTTCCTAGGTAATCACACGGATAAAAAGCATATCCAAGGAGCAGTAGATTAACAAAATCCTTAATTCGCTCAACGTAGAAGGTGAAAGTCTTTGTAGCCAAAACTGCCTGCATCCATGGAAGCTCCTGATAAACAGCCGGCACTCTCTTCTCCAGTCCAGCCTCACCTGCGAACAATGAACACAGCGTGGAGGCTCGTCTCCAGCCCCAGAAATCGAGGGAGTACTCTCTTCGACTCAGTTGAGTTTCAAGCTGTGGCCCATCAACTGAACAAAGCAATTCAAGCCTCAAGTCACTCGTCCCTGACACCATTCTGTCAACAGAGCATAGATAAAGATAATGCAAAGTCTGGTAGAAGATTTCCATCCTCCAACTTAGCCGCTGCAACCCTTCAGCGACAGCAAAGGATGAGAGGCATGAGGACAGCCAACATGGGATTTGTTGCAAGACTGTGGAAGAAGGTTACACAAGGGTGGTCAAAGAATAGGAATGAGATTCGCAAAGCCAACAATGTACTAACACAACGAAATAGGCCAATTGTGCACATGACAGCAGTCATGGTTAAACTTTTCACCACTAAGACAGACCTGTAATTTCAAAATAAGGAAAATGAGAATCAAAGTTGTAACATCATGGGAAATATAATGCTAAAGGATCAGTATGTCCATTTACAGATCGGACTGTGTGACATATCACCAAAAACATTACTTACCCGCATTCCTAAATCAGTGAAAAATTTTTTGCAGTATGCTTTGAAATCTACCAGAAATTTGGCAAGGGGGTGCCAAGGGATTCAATCATGATATTTCAAAGCAGAAATTAGAGGAGAGATGTACCACACAGCCATCAGTTGTCTCACTAGAATAAAAGAGAATGACCCAAATGAAAATGAAATAAAGAAGTATACTTGCCATTGTACAAAGCTGATGTCGACATATTACTCTGCATTTCTTATAAATATCCCATGCCGTAGGAGAAAAGGAACAAAATCCCCTACACTGCCGAAATACTTAATGTACAAGCAACCTCATCTTCAACCAGACAGACTCATAGGATAATTATGATACATGACTACATTGCAGACCAATACATGTACAAACATTCCAAGCAGTATAGACCAAACTATGACAGCCTCAGTGCCATTTCTTGAAGAAGTGCTTTCTTCTGCAAAGCATTTATGACAAGGCTGTTCTCAGCATTCTCTAGGATATCAGTAATTATGGCAGATGCATGGCCAAGAGGTTCTTCTGATGCTCGCTTCAACATAAAAGCCTGCATATTTGGGGAAAGGAAATAAGTTAATGCCACCATATAATATACAGAATTCACTATTACATGCGAACTTCAGAAGATTTGTCTATTTCAAATGGCTTGCTACCCTCAAAAATAGCATAAATTAGGAAAAGGGTTGGGAACTTGGAACATGGAAGTTGATCACCTGGCTGCACATTCATGAGGTTGTTGGATGCTTTCATCAACATAAAGGTCTTAACAATCAAGTAAACAAGCAGGGATTAAGTAGAGAATGCCATACTTTATACACATTTCTGGTGACGAATTTGTATGCCTTTTCTACACCATGGAGACGAATAAACCTAACTAATTTGGATGCAATTAACAAGCAGCAGCTGGACCCGATCCAGGAGAAAACTCAGCTCCTCACACCACAGCTCACATGCTCTGGGACCAATTTTTGGGACCTAGCCAAGAGGGCAATCAACAGCAAAATCATTGATGATGGCCATCTCTGTTTAGCTTCCAACTTTCTCGGCAGAATCTATGGTAAAATTAGTGTTTAGGAATTTAGGGATGGAGGTCTTATTAAGAGAACCCTCTGATCTTATACAACAACACTTGAGTCTTGTTCTAATGTGTAGGGTAAGCAATATATATAATATTTTGCTATTACACTCTATCATGAACCACATTTCAATAATACCTAGATATATCATATTTTTCTTAAAATTTATCTCCACATCTTTTTTAGTCCATCCATTTTTTTTTTTGTAAAAGTAGCTCCTAAAAGTCTTTGTTCCACCTAGTAAGTGCCCCTGAATTACATCTACGAAGATGGCCAAATCATTTAAACCATGCTTCTCTCCTCTCGAGATCCATGAATATTACCCCAACTCTCTCCCTATTATCTTATCCAAGCTCAAGTGACAGTCCATCCAATTTTGCATTCGTCATCTTTTACCCAACATTCAAATTCATAAAGCATTGCCAGTCTAATAACTGTCCAGTAAAACTTAAGTTAAAAATATAGGTATCTTGCAATTGCACAAAATTCCCAATGTACCTCTCTATTTCATCCATACTGCAATGCCTCCATCCTTTTACAGTATTGATTTTAAATACTTAAAAAAACTCTCACTTAAAAGATATTTCATGTTCCCTACTTTCGCAAACCTCCTATTGCTAAATTTAAAATTCCATATATTTTATTTTTTCCTCACTTAATAAAAGACCTTTCCTCCCACCAAGATTCAAACTTAGAATTCACTCAATCCCATGTCTCAACCACCAAAATGATGTCATCAACAAACAACAAAAACCAAGATACCATCTACTGCATATCTTTAGCAAGTTCATCCATAAATAACAAAAATACATAGGACTTATAGTCAAACCACGATGGAGGCCTATCATTGTTTTATTTTTCAAAGGAACAACTTGCTTATACCAGTCTTGTCAAACTTGCCAATAATAATAATATTGATAACAATAATAAAAAATTAAAAGATAATCTAACAATTACTAACAAGTACTTGCAAAGATAACCATAAATCTAGAAAATAAAATAATAAGATAAAGATAAATCCTTTTATTTTCTGGCTCTAATTATTCTAGAATAATATCCTTAAAATTTCCCTTCCCTTAACATCAAGCTTCCCTCAAGCTCAAAGGCTAGAAATAATTACAACATTCCTAGATCCTTTGGCACTTTGCCAATATGTTTGTTCTCAGATTCAAACACACAGCTACTTGCATAAAGTTAACAGTGAATGGCTTGTTATAATAGCACAAACCCTAGAATGCCATTCCACTATTTCAGCCCTAATCAAATGACAGATAAAAGGCAGCTGTTCTAAATTTTATGCATGTACTAGCAACGCTGAATCCTCCCTTCTGTGATCTGGTAACTTCTGTTGCACTTCTAATGTAACTCTCAACATCTCTCTTTTCAATAGCAGTAGTTCTTCTCATAGGTAAACTAGCTAAGCTCGTAGCTGTGGCCAAGTTAGGAGGGCTTTGGATTTCCACTATTTGAATTGCCTTAGCGAGCAACCAAGTTTTTTTGGATAAGGTGAATTTTATTGATATCCAAACGTATATAATCGTGAGCCGAGAAATTTACAATATAGTCATAGGACATAATGAAGTAAAAGCGAAGCTAAAGAGCTACATGGAAGCATTACAATACAGAGGTGTAAGCTCTAATTTGGTTTACAACTGAACCCTAGTTAGGGATGTGATTCCCTAGACGTGCATTGTTACGCACTCTCCATATGCAATATACTGAAGCAGCTAGTGCAGCACATCTTCTATTGAAGTCAGTAGAGGTGGAGCCATTTGAGGTCAATAGTAACGATGTTGCCCCTTGCCAATTGTGGAAGTGTGGTGGGCAATGAAGGTGGTCACAAACCGCTGTCCATATGGAGCGAGAGTAACTGCAATTGAAGAAGAGGTGAGGGTGATCTTCCGGGCCCTGCTGACACAGGAAGCATGTGGTGGAAGTAGTCATGCCCCATGATTCCAATTTGTCAAGAGTGGTTAGCTTGTGGAGCCAGGCTAGCCACAAGATAAACGAGTGTCTAGGGATTGAGTATTTATTCCATATAACCTTCGTCCAAGGGACTAGCCTAGGTGAAGGGGAGAGGAATGCATACCCACTCTTGGTTGTGTAGTCACTCGTGTTGGAATGGATCCATCGAAGGTGGTCATTAGCAGTTGCATTGGGAAGAAGGGAGGCAGGTATCTGGATGTTCATATTGAGCACTGCCTCTGGGATGCGCCAGTTATTACCTTCCATGAGGGAACAAAGCTTGGTGGTAGGTGGGAGGCCGGTATTACCCATTGCCCGAGCACTGAAGACCTGATCCAAGGGTCCTATTGGGAGCCAAAAGTCAGTCCAGAGGGAAATGGTGAGACCATTGTTGGGGATCCATTGAAAGCAAGGCCGGACTAATTGTCTGAGTTTCAGCAGTTTCTTCCATGTCCAGGAGCATGTTGCTGGCGGTTTTTGAGTCCAGAAGCTTCGCCCCTTCAGGAGAGTGGAATGTACCCATTCAGGCCAAAGGGTTTTAGGTCCTTCCCTGCAGAGGCGCCAAATGTGCTTTATTTGGTCCTTCCCTGCGAGCAACCAAGTTGAGTAGCCATGAATATGGTAACTTACTATTCAGGCAACACATAAGGCACTCCAGCAAGCAACACTTGGAATCTCCTTCGGTAGTCCACCACCCCCATTCAATTTCACTTTCACCCCAAGGATTACTCTACAATGCAGATCCAAATTGCAAATAGTAACACATAAGGCACTCCAGCAAGCAACGACGACTCGTCTGGTTCAATTTCACCAGTTTACTCCAAGGGTTACTCCATAATGCAGATCCAAATTGCAATCCTAGAGATGTTTAAATTTCCCTATGCTAGCTGCTAGTCTTCTTGCAGCAACATTGTAATGCCACACCTGCAACTACCCCACAAGACAGATGGAAACCAAATCCAACCCACTTAATTTTCAGAAATCCTTAAAGTCAAAAAATCAAGAGTCCTCTCCTACTAGTCCAGCAGAGGGGGGTCTCCAGCACTGTTAAAGGAAGGGACAATAGGGTAGTCAGTCACCTCGCACTACCATCTGTGGCGATTCCTGGTGCATCACCCTTCATGATGGCTGGTAGTGCAAATCCAAGCTGGAAGCTTGGGTTGAATGCCCTTGCACATTAGATCTAGGTAGATTTGTGCTTGCACGGCCCTCAAAACATTTCATTGCTCTTGCCAGAGCCTAATTGCATCGTCACTACATTAAAGCAAAGGTCCCAACATATCCAGACATGTGACATGTTCCATGCTGCTCGGCTAAGGAACTCAAGCTGATCTGCTAGCATTGTTCAAACCCACAAAATCCCCCCTACTACGTGTATATAATACCAAATTGCCACTGGCCTGCCTTTGAGATCTAGTCCAGGTGACTAACATCAAAATTGTTCATGATAATGACTTTGTTTAGATTTTGATCTTTGTTTGTGAAAGGTATAGTGAATTTGGGGTTAGTAAATCTAGGAAAGGGTCTGAGAGCTCACTAGGGGAGAACTCTTCAATCCCATAAACTAGTAAAATTAAAAGTTAATGGCTTTTGACTTGTTTAATTTATCAAAGGAATAGCTTATTTCTAAAATCCTAGTAACCTAGCTTGCCAATCATATAAGATAATAACAGTCTAATTATATCTCTTAATGATAACCATTAATTTGGAAAATAAAATGACTCTTTATTTTCCTAATCCAATAATTCTGGAATCATATCCTTAACATCTTAGCTTCTAATTTCCCACCAAGAGCAATGAAAATGCTAGAATGGATCACTGCCACATAGCAACATCTACTGGACAAGATTCCTGCTTCTTGTCTCACTATACTAGTTAAAATACAAACTATATCAAGTACATAATAATGCCACCCCTAAGAATTTTGCCTTGTCCTCAAGGCAAAGAAAATCTGAAAATGATTTAGCATGAGCAATGAAGTTGTCACTTTATCAATCCCCCTCCCCTCCTCCTCCCCCCCCCCCACCCCCCAAAAGGCAATGCAGTTGTCACCTAGAACCTAGATTCTTGCCTTCATATGCAAGCACCTCCTCAACATCCTTTTCCTTTTCTTAATGGTCTTTCGAGATGGTCACTCTCAAGGACATACATGAATGCAATGGATGAAAAGGTTGGTCACATTTAAAAAACAATCCTTTTTCTTTACTTGGAGTGTGATTGGAGATATGATAACTAGACTCATATCTATGCCACTAAACATATAAGGGCTCAAATTTCCTTTGCTAGACATGAGCTTGATTTGACCACTCCCTATAATATCCTTAAGCCTTTCTTGGAAAACTCTACACCCACACTCTTCCTAAATTAGAATGAGTCAAGACATTTATTTTTCGATAATTCATAATGTATTGATTGGAAATAACGATACATCCGTCAGAGACGGTTACATCACAATTACAATACTAGTAACGATTCTATTACAACTCTAGTACAATACTTCTTGTGGTTGGTACAATGAAGCCCTATCAAATTATTTCATGTAAATGTAATATTTGATTTGATTGGCTAAGAAGGAGATGCTAGGGGTGGGGTTCCCCAGTCATGCTTTGTTGCATACCCTCCAAATATAGTATACAATGACAGCAAGGCTTGCTCTCTATGTTTGGTGGAGTTTGGCATTGGACTAATTCGTTGCTAACAGAACTCGTTTGGCTCCCCGCCAATCCTTACAGGAAGGGGGGTAGTTAGCCATATCACACACTATCTGCCATACTTGGGATGAGTAGTGGCAACCAAAGAATAGGTAAGAGTGGTTTTCGTCTTCCTGTTGGCATAGGTGCATGTCGAGGATGTGGCTAATCCCCATGTGTAGATAGTTGTCCCAACCAGGCAAGCTATAATATGAAGGAGTGCCTTGGTATGGTAGTTCTATTCCATACAATTCTATACCATGGTATTGTTGGTCCAGCTGGATTAAGGAAGAAGTAGTCACTCTTGATGTTGTATTCCCTTGCAGTCGTGTGAATCCATTGGAATTGGTTAGAGGTGAAGTGATTGGGCTGAATGTGTGAGGGAATGTAGATGTCTATCCATGGTGGATGGTTTGGTAGCTGCCATGTGTTGTTTTCCTCTAATGAGCATAATTTAGCCGTTATTGGAATTCCAGAGTTCCTAATCTGTCTTGAAGAGAATAGGCTGTCCAAAGGACCCATGGGTAGCCAGAAGTCAGACCAAATAGAGATGGTTAAGCTGTCTCCCACTTTCCATTGAAAGCTACCTCGCACTAAAGGTCTAAGTTTTAAGAGTTTCTTCCAAGACCAAGAACATGTGGTTAGGGCTCGTGACGTCCAGAAGCTTTTGCCTTTCAACAAGGTTAAGTGTACCCATTCAGACCATAGGCTACGTTGTCCACCCCTGCATAGGTGCCAAATGTGCTTAATTTGTAGGGCCTTGTTCCAATGATAAAGGTTAGGAATCCCCAGGACACCACATTTGAGAGGCTTACAAACCTCTTCCCATCTAACTTTAGCTTTGGTTCCTGTGCGAGGGTTTCCACTCCAAAGGAAGTTCCTGATTAGCTGCTATACCTTTGTGATTATCTTCTTGGGGAGAAGGAATACAGAACTCCAGTAGACCTGCATAGAGAATAAGACTGATCTAACTAGGTGAAGCTGGCCAGCATATGATAAAAATTTCGCAATCCACATGGTGATGCGAGCTGTGATTCGATCCACTAAAATGTCGCAATCCTCCATTTTGAGTTTAGTGGAGAGGAGAGGGACGCCAAGGTATTTGGTATCTTATTGGGAGAGATCAAATTGTAATACTAATATTTGGACTCATTAAGAAGGAACCCAATGATCTCTTGGCCGGGGCTTAATTAGATAACTCTATGATTTCCTTAAAATTTAAGAATTATAGACTTTCTGGAAAAATAGGACTTGTTCTTCCTCATCACTTTTCTGCAATTTAAAACCAAATACAAGAGGCAGTTGTCTTCCCCAACCACTATTCCTATTTTTTATCTTATTGAAAAACTACCCATCTAACTGTTAAACACATAACAGGCTTCTAACTTAAAAATACAAACACAAGACAAATAAAAATACATGCCAGCCTGCTCCAAGTAGCTACTATGAAATCCACACCTTAACAACACCAACTACATACACAGCTCCTCACACAAATTGACACATATGCACACACTACAGTTGCTGCACCATCACACTACATAAAACAACACTAACCTACCTGAACATATCATGCGCGCCCTTTGTAAGATTACTCCCCCCTGAGACATGCTTGAGCTCACATGTGATTGTTGGGTGGCTATTCTTAAGGAGCAACATGAGATCCAGATTTGGATGAAGCCCTTTTTCACATCAGACCTCAATAGCCCATTTGTCCCCCCATTCCTAGATTCTCCAATGTTTTCGTCTCTCTCCAGCTGTAATTATAATTTTCCAGTTCAATCACGCCTTTATGTCCAAATTTGAGAGATTTGCACAGTTGCCCTTTCCGTTGCAGCTCATCAATGAACTTCTCTTCCTAGCTTTAGTTGCAGACAAAACATCAAGGGTGTTCACCTCCTTGCAGGATTTTGCAATTTCCTCATTTGAGGATTTCCACTACAAGAAGAGTGTTATAATATGTATATTAATGTATAATATTCTACATTAATGTGTATTATTAACTAGCTATTATTAGAGGATCTCATTTCCTAAAATAGATAGATAAATCCTGTATATATAGACATCAATTCCTATATGAAATTGCAATGTAATAAGATTAGATTTTCTTTCAAATCACATGGTATCAGAGCATAGCTATATGCTAGGATATTTTCGCAGCTTAGAAATTCCATTGATAGTGAGATTATCAATTTGGTTGATCATTGTGAATATGTTAAAGAGTTGATGAGTTACTTGGAATCTATGTATTCTGGAAAGGGGAATATTTCTCATATCTATGAGGTCTACAAAGGTTTTTATCGTACTGAACAACAAGAGTTGTCCTTTACTGCTTATCTTATGAGCTTTAAGAAAACATATGAGGAACTGAATACCTTATTGCCATTTAGCCCTGATGTGAAAGTACAGCAGACTCAACGAGAACAAATGGCAGTAATGAGTTTTTTAGCAGGTCTTCGTCCAAAATTTGATGCTGCCAAATCTCAGATCCTCTCTAGTCCTAAGATTTCCTTTTTGCAGGAAACCTTTACTCGGATACTTCACACAAAAAATCCGTTGTTTGTTGCTCCTTCTCATCCTACTAGTGCTCTTGTCAGCCAAAATACAGGCCGCTCTTCCACCTATAGGAAAGGGGGGGATGATATTCGTGGGCATAATTTAGGGGGAGTTGTGTGCTATTATTGTCATGAGCCGGGTCATACAAAGCGCACTTGTAAGAAATTGCAAAATCGCAACCTGAGGAAACCTTTTGCACACATTGCCTCCACTAACTCTACTAATGGCTCTTCCTCTAAGAAGAAAATTACAGTCTCTGCGGATGAATTTGCAAAATTTACTCAGTACCAAGAGGCATTAAAGGCTTCATCTCATCATGTGTCCGCCACTGCTGAGACAGGTAACCCCAACACATGTCTCCTTTCCTCATCTTCCAACTGGGTCATAGATTCTAGTGCCACAGATCACATGATAGGTAATCTTAATCTCTTCTCAACTTATCAACCATACACATCCCCTACAAATGTTACTCTTGTTGATGGTTCTAAGTCATGTGTTCTTGGCTCTAGCACTATTAATCCCACTTCTCAGATTTCCCTATCTTCTATTTTGAGTTTACCATAATTTTCCTTTAACTTACTATCTGTGAGCAAACTCACTCGTGCTATGAATTGTTGTATATCATTTTTTCCCGATCATTGTCTATTTCAGGATCTTATGACGAAGAAGATTATTGGTAAAGGACATGAGTTGGGAGGTCTCTATATCTTGGATACTTAAGCGCCTAAGTCTGTTGCATGTTCCAGTTTTCAAACATCTTTTGAAGCACATTGCCGAATGGGCCATCCCTCTTTGCCTGTGTTGAAAAAGCTCTTTCCTCATTTTAATAATGTCTCTAGCTTAGAGTGTGAGTCATGTCACTTTGCAAAGCACCATCGTTTATCTTATGTTCCTCGAGTCAATAAAAGGGCAAGTGTACCATTTGAATTAGTTCATTCTGATGTATGGGGTCCATGTCCTGTTATGTCACCGACTGGCTTCAAATACTTTGTTACTTTTGTGGATGATTTTTCTCGCATAACTTGGCTTTATCTCATGAAAAGTCATTCTGAGGTATTTTCCCATTTTACTAGTTTTTGTGCTGAAATCCAAACACAATTCAATATCTCTGTCCAAACCTTAAGAAGTGATAATGCCAAAGAATACTTGTCTCACTCATTTCAGACATATATGATTAAAAAGGGCATCATTCATCAGTCCTCATGTGTGGATACACCTTCTCAGAATGGAGTGGCTGAAAGGAAAAAACAGACATCTCCTTGAGACAGCAAGAGCCTTCTTATTTCAAATGAATGTTCCTAAACGGTTTTGGGCCGATGCAGTGTCTACTGCTTGTTTCCTAATTAATCGTTTACCATCATCTGTTCTTCAGGGTGAAACTCCATACAAAGTATTGTTTCCTACAAAACCATTGTTTCCTATTGAACCAAGGATATTTGGTAGTCTCTGCTTTGTTCGTGATGTCCGTCCCCAAATAACAAAATTAGATCCTAAGTCTCTCAAATGTGTCTTTTTGGGTTACTCCAGAGTTCAAAAGGGATATCGGTGTTATTGCCCTCATCTTGATAAGTATTTGGTGTCAGCTGATGTTTCATTTGTAGAAAACAATCCGTTTTTTCCTTCATCTATTGGAACACCAACACCGGATGAGGATGATGATATACTGATTTATCATATTACTTATCCGTCTTCGGATATGCCTTCTGTCACGGTCCAGGGTGTTCTCAAATGCACTAAAGACCCTATGCTAAGATTGCAAGAGGTTCCCCACCCTATTTACAAAGATTACAAAAAAAAAAAAATGGTCACACCTTCGCTGCCTCCGCCGCCACCGCCACCTCCACCACAGCCTCCTATTCAACATGTCTACTCTAGACAGAGAGACCTGCCTGCTTCATGTCCTGAACCATCCTCTTCTTCCTCATCAGATCCAGCTCCAGACGATCTTGATCTTCCTATTGCTCTTCGGAAAGGTAAAGTCACTGTACCTATCCTATTTCGTCCTTTGTTTCCTATGAAAACTTATCTTCATCATCATCTTCATTTATTGCATCACTTGATACTGTGACAATTCCTAAATCTATTCATGTGGCCCTTTCTCATCCTGATTGGCGTGATACTATGATTGAAGAGATGACTGCCTTAGATACTAATGGCACTTGGGATCTTGTGAATTTGCCTGTAGACAAGAAGGCGATTGGTTGTAAATGGGTGTTTTCTGTTAAGGTTAATCCTGACGGCTCAGTAGCTCGGCTAAAAGCTCGTCTTGTCGCTAAAGGTTATGCTCAAACCTATGGCGTTGATTACTTTGACACATTCTCCCCTATGGCTAAGATGACTGTTGTTCGCTTATTTATCTCTTTAGCTGCTACTAATCATTGGCCGCTCTTCCAGTTAGACATTAAGAACGCCTTTTTACATGGCGATTTGCAGGAAGAAGTATACATGGAGCAACCACCTGGGTTTGTTGCTCAGGGTGAGTCGGGTAAAGTCTGTCGTCTTCGGAAATCCTTATATGGACTGAAACAGAGCCCTCGTGCTTGGTTTGGGAAATTCAGTTAGGTTGTTGAGACATTTGGTCTTAGCAAGAGTAAATTGGATCATTCGGTATTCTTTAAGTGTTCTGACTCGGGTATGATTCTTTTTATTGTATATGTTGATGACATTATCATTACAGGGAGTGATAGTACAGGAATCTCATCGTTGAAGTCATTTCTTCACACACAGTTTCATACCAAGGGTTTGGGATTATTGAAATATTTCTTGGGGATTGAATTGACAAGGAGTAAGAAAGGCATTTTCCTCTCTCAACAGAAATATGTGCTTGACTTATTAACAGAGACAGGAAAATTAGGTGCTAAGCCATGTAGCACACCCATGCTCCCTAATATGCAGCTAACTAAAGAGGGTGAGTTATTTCAGGATCCAGAGAGGTATAGACGTTTAGTTGGGAAATTAAATTATCTCACAGTGACTCGTCCCGATATTGCTTATCCCGTAAGTGCGGTAAGTCAGTTTATGTCATCTCCTACTGTGCATCATTAGGCAGCTTTGGAGCAAATTCTGTGTTTACCTAAAAGGTGCCCCAAGACGTGGTTTAGTTTATGGTAGTCAGGGACATAATCATATTGAGTGTTTCTCATATGCAAATTGGGCAGGATCCAAAATAGACAAAAGATCCACCACTGGGTATTGTGTATTTGTGGGTGGAAACCTGGTCTCTTGGAAAAGCAAGAAACAACATGTTGTGTCTCGCTCAAGTGCAGAGTCGGAATATAGGGCTATGGCACACTCAATATGTGAGATAATGTGGATTTATCAGCTCTTACTAGAAGTTGGCTTTAAAGTGCCAATACCTGCACAATTGTGGTGTGATAATCAAGCAGCTATTCATATTGCATCTAATCTCATGTCTCATGAACAAACGAAACACATTGAGATTGACTGTCATTTCATTCGAGAGAAGATACAACAAAACTTGGTCTCTACAAAGCATGTCAAGACCGAAGAACAGTTGGCAGATATCTTTACTAAAGCATTAAATGGGGTTAGAGTCAGTTATATTTGTAACAAGTTGGGCATGATCAACATCTATGCTCCAACTTGAGGGGGAGTGTTATAATATATATATTAATGTATAATATTCTACATTAATGTGTATTATTAACTAGCTATTATTAGAGGATCTCATTTCCTAAAATAGATAGATAAATCCTGCATATATAGACATCAATTCCTATATGAAATTGCAATGTAATAAGATTAGATTTTCTTTCAAATCACAAAGAGAAATCCTTGGATTTGGAAGGATAGCGCCCATCACTTGCATTTTCTTTGGAGGAAGACAATGACTGTAATGATGATCTTCATCCAAGATATCTTGGACCTGCTCTTCCTTTCTGTAGTTGCTGGCTTCACCTTATTCCTTCTCCTCTGCTCACTGATCAACAGTATGGTGTCAAACTTAAGAGTTGTATGGCCATATGTTGTTGTCTTGCCTCTAATTGCTTTGCTCTTGTGTGGTCATAAATGCTTCAAATTGTTGTTTTAGTTGCTTCAATTCCTCCACAAAACACAACTGACTTCTAATTTAAAAATACAAGCACATAACAAATAAAAATACAGGAATGAAAAGACCAACTACGTACACAACTCTGACAACTCAACATACATAACAATACACCTGCCACCACACAAAACAACACTGACCTACACATACACATCATGCACACACTCTTTGTAACATATATCCCAACCTTTGCATCACATTAAAACCAGATCACTACTCCTTAACTCATTCTCTAAAACAAAAGCATATTCCACTGTGATCTACCAATCTAATTCCATCACATAAACCACTTAGGAAATATCCACACTGTTCATCTGGCAAATAGGAACTTGGGCTGCTTAAGCTTCAAACTCATCGACATAAGCATCAACAGATACTTCTTGCTTAATCGAAGCTAATTTTTCATAAGGACTTACGGTTTGTCTTCCACGATACCTCAGAAGGAACTCACGAATGAGCACGTCTCAAGTAAAAAGGGCAAATCAACTTCATAGTATCTGGAAACAATCAGAACTTGACATTCCATGCAAATCAATGCAAATTGAATCTTCATATTGGATCACAATCCATGCACATTGAAATATTGCTCAGTCCAAGCTGTTTAACTAACATGATCAATTCTGTTGAAGGTTATCAAACATGAAGGCTTCTCATTCTCTCGAGTCTCATCCTCCATCTTCTCATCCACCTGTAACATCATAGTCTAAAATCCACATTCAGAATCAGAATCAACCTGATTTGTTTTTCTCAGAAGTATTCACTTGTAATCATGCTTGCTCAAGACTGAATCTTTTTCCTCCAGAATTCGCATATTATCTTCTCGATCATTTGCTTGATCTCAACAATCAAAGTTAATACATGCTGAATTTCAGTCACTTTCACGTTCAACTTATGCCTTCTTGTCATGCTTCATCCTTGAATCTCCAAGGAGAGATAGAGCAGGACGGACCAATATTTATACCCTACAGAGAGATTTATGGTTGAATTTGAAGAAATATGTATTACAAAACCCTAATTAAAATCTAGACCTAAATAACATCAAAATCTGCTCCTAACCCCAAAGCAAGCAGTTACTAATTTGCCACTAAAAGAAATGAAAATGCTAGAAGGAATCCAAGCTACTAACACACACACAATTTATACTACTGACTCCTCCATTTGATCTGCCCATGGCAACATCCTATTTGACAAGATTCCTACTTCTTGACTCACTATACTATTACTGATTCTATCCACATATGAATACACAACAGGTATAACACATGGATTAGCATGCTGAAGGAACAATCAAATAAAATGCTTCACCATGGCTCATATAAAAGTTTTTCAAATATGGTTTCATATCTGAAAGATAGAAGAAACTAGAAGTAATTTTCTAGAGGAATAAGAAAGTACAGGGAAAACAGGAACCTAAACAAGCCCAAAGTTTGTACTTTGGTACTGTACAGAATGTTTCCTCCTTAGGAACTCAAGAATCGAGCTGAGCAACTCAACTATAAAAATCTAGCAGGCAGATTAAGTGGCCTGGCTACAGATCCTATCATGATGGTTGCCTCTCTTGTATGAATAATGCAAGTAGGATGGCAGAACAAAGATTGCCAAAGTTTGCTCTCTGAAACAATACCTACAATGAGTTATAGGAATTTATACATTAAACTAGAATATTGCAATCACTTTTTATTTCTTAGATGTTAGTTAAACAAAGTTGGCGACATTTTCAGTGACAAATTCCTAGCATATCCTTGGCAGCTTAAACATCCATCTCTTTTCTGCGGTTCCCTTAAATATATAAAACTTTAAAAAGCAGAGAACATCTAGGCTTTCAATTTCTTCCAGTAGATCACATCCACAGAAGATTGGCACTCATTACCAAACACTAACTAAAAAGAAAGAGGCTTTGGGAAGTGGGATCATGTACTGATGCCATTTTGAAATACCTAGAGCCCTGGACTTTCCTTACAGAGAGACAGAGAAAGAGAGAGAGGACCTGCCCATGGTGGGATATCAAGAAAGTGCATGCTTCCTGAGACCAAGGCTCACCATCTACATGAACAGGCAGAGGAGCAAAGAGCTGTATCTTGATAGACTTCCCTTGTGCAAGTCTTCGAGCACGAGAAAGGCCCACCTGTCGATATCAGCAACTTATATAAGTCTTCAACATATATCAAATTCTCACTTTTATGGATCTATTGACACTATACACCAGGTTCAATAATCATGAGAAACTTTCAGAGATCTATTGCAATATTTTACGCAATACAATGTCTCTGCATATCACCTGAAGCTTCCCTAGGTGCCATGTGCCAGATATGCTAACAACTTCAAGTATCTTGTCATGCATTGACTGTGGATCAAAATTATCGTAAGTTTCGTCCTCATTTTGCCACAGATCTACACCACCCATGTAGCTTCCAATATTAGCAACAAGTATTCCTTCTGCATCCTGGAAAGCCATGTAAAGAATAAGGATACAATTTGTAGGAAAAAGAATTGGCCACGATAAAACCACAGAAGTGGAGGGCTCGCAAAATCCAAGATGGTCAAAATTTATATAATTCAACCAAAAAAGTCCAAAAAAAATAAAAAATGAAAGAAATATCTTCATTTTGCAAGTTGTAGAAGCTGCATTTGCTGCTACCTTCAGCTATCCAATAGTCTTTCTTCTGTGATTTGACATAGTGGCTTTTTTGTTTAATTGATCCTTATAAAAGCTAGGGAAAAGACAAGTAAAATGTAATCTCCATTAATTTAACATTTCAATTTTACACTCTTTATTGGGGAACAAGATAAATAAACAACTTATTGCAAGCTAGTTACACTTGTAGCTTTTTCAGGTGAAGACACTCATAACCCATTTGACAAAGTTCTTTGAGAAGGCAAAAACAAGGAAAGCAGAGATAGTAGGCCAAAAGGCAAAATGAAGGCGTCAAAAAATTTAGGTTCAATTCAGAAATATAGCCAGGAATATCATACCCACCTCAGGAACTTCTAACTCAACACCATCGACCTCTACACGAACTTGCCAAGGGAAGTCTGCGAAAGTTCTATCCATTATACTCTTTGCACCTTCTCTAGCATACAGAACTTTGTTCATAAACTGTAATTTATAGTAATAAATCCCATCAGAAACACATATTCAATTCTTTCACAACTCATAGAGTATCAATCATTCTGCAAGCAAATGCACTGGTATTTGCATAAAAAGTTCCTTTGCAAATGGATTTTTGGTCTTGGAACTGTACAACCATTCCCAATAAGGACAGTTTCAAAAGCTTCACTTGACACAACAAATTACTCAATATCAAATGCAAGATGCAATGAGTTTTCACAAACCAATGCCATAGTTTCATGAGAATAACCAATCAGAAGTCACTATACAGCAGGCAAATGAACAAAGTGGTCTTTGTTGCATATTTTACTCAAAAACAGCAACAAAAACTAATTCACAAATAATTCCTTGAATATCAACATCCAACTTCGCAAAGCAACAAACAGCAAAAACAGACTAGGACCTGATACAATGGATTTCAGCCTGAGTTATTTAGCACAAACAACAAATAGCTCAGATATCCCCACTTATATTTGAGCATACCTGACTATAGAACAAGTCAGGATTCTCCTCTCGTAGGTTATGAATGTCCAGAGCAACCTTTGCATCACACCCTATTCCTGAAATAGATGAACGACTCATTAATGTATCTATAAAGCAATTGGTACATCTGCAAATAGAGCAATAGCAAAGGGATTGGCTTTATCTTTCACAGCAAAATATGTGTAAATTTTCTATTATAAACATCATGATAGCAAATAACAGAGGTCCACAAACAAACATAGGTTTTATGGCATTCTTGTTTTGTGCACTTCATATCAGACTATAAAACTAATAATGAAGAGGGAATCTGCATATATACAAAGGACAATTTCAAAACATACAAGAAAAAAATTAACTTGCTTGTGACTGCTCAAAGTTTTACAGGACATGGCATTAAGAAGTTATTGCAAAATGACATCCAAGCATTTTTTGGGATTAAATGGTCATGTAGCCGTACTAAAAAAAATATATATAGGAAACCCTCATTAAATATCGTTTCTATTCTAATAAGGATAGTACAATATAGTAGAGCAAAATCATAATGCTACACTCACATGTGACATAACATGGTTAGTTGACATTGATAAAATATATATGATGCATAAGCTAGCATTCATATAAAGGGCATGCTGAAGTCAATGATAATACCATATTAATGTAATAATCCAAAGTTTCTCAGAAGACAAATATAATGCCTTTTCGTTCTCATACCAAGATAGTTGTTCATATATTTCGGTGGTTGGAGCTGCTTTCCTTGATGACTTGCTATAGTAACCTTCCATCGATCAAGAATGGTCACTGCAGCATGTTCTATTTGATGCAAAAAAGTAAAAAGACCTCCTTGCTTCTCCACAGCACCCAACCCAGCTCCCCATGACAAAACTCTGGCAAGATCATTTCCAGTCCCTGCAGGAAGTATAGCAACAGGAGGAGGAGAAACAAAATTTTGCTTGTCTATGGCATTCAAAACCCATCCAACAGTACCATCTCCACCGCATACAAGGACTCTGAAGTGGGGCACCTTTCGAAATAGATATAGACCAACCTCAGGTCCCTGAGTGGAGCTCAACTCAAAAACCTAGAAAAGAGCAATACTTGTGAGGAAAGTAATTGGGATGATAATATTCATAAAAATGTCTCCATCTACAAATAGCAAGGTGCATTACAGTAGCAAATACCAATCCTCAATGGTGGATTGCCTACATATAAGCATAGGATGCATTATTTTCTGCTATGAAACAAGGAACCAAGCACTTACAAGCAGTCATGCTTGACAATAGAAGTGCCTACCGATTTTTTCATAAGATACAATGACTCTTGCACACCATCTGTAACAGGATCATGTCTTCATAAGCCGCTATTCAGGGTTTATGAAGGGCATTTGTCTACCCATTGACCTGTTAAGATTTGCTTTTGTTATCTAGTAGGTGTGTGTGCTGTATTTTGTGCTGTGTGATGTGATATGGAGTGTTAATTGGTGAGGTAGCATGTGTGCAATCAGTGTAGTGTGCATGCAGGTGTGGTCAATATAGTGCACATACGAGTGTGATTTTGTTGTAATTTTTTCTATTTTTCATTCTTGGGAAGGGTAGTTTGGTAATTGTCTTGTCTTCTATATAAATAAGGAGTAAGGTGTATGTGGTTAGTTAGGAAGTTAGTTAGTAGAGATCTAATCTGGAAAGGAGAGAGACACAGAGGCGAGTGCTTGGAAGATTGTTGGTCTTGTAGAAGAGTTCCTTCCAGGTAATCTTCTGCTTGACTTGAGCAGTGTGGTGTTTTTTGTGTAATTGAATGTCTTGTGTGTGATTGTGGACCTGCAGTTGTTGCAATTGGCAGTGTCTATGGGAAAGCTAGGGTAAGACAATCAAGAAACAACATTTCTCTTTGTGAACAATTGAGGAAGTAGATTGAATCACTAGATCAAGCACCGAAAAAGTCCATACTTGTGAAGTTGAATGACGAAGACAAGAATGGAAGCACAAGTCGAGTAAGTTGAAAAAGAAGTAAAAACAATCAGTGGAGAATTACGATGAATTAAGGATGATTGCAGTGGGATAATGGAGTTGCAAGATCAGATTATTTCCTTAGAGAAGCATTTGGAAACTACTAAAGATTGACTTTACTAATGTTAACTCAAGAATGTCTAACCTAGAGATGATGCTTCACGATTTGTGGAGTGATTGATAGAGGTCTCTCTGAGCTAAAGATCGAATATCAAGCTTGATATAGGAACGGATTTTCATGGTTCAGACCATCAAGTTCAAGGGCAATCAGTAGTGAATGATGATAAAGGAGTTGTGGTAAATTCAATTAATTTGCCATACTTTGAGGGAACAAATCTGGTACAGTGGGTTGCATTAGTAGAACAATATTTTGAAGCTAATCAAATTGAGCAAGATCAGAAGGCTGTGATAGCTGGTATGTTTATACACAGGAAGACAATTTACTGGTTTAAGACATTGAAAAGCAGATTTACGCATTTGGGGTGGCAGACTTTTAAACAAGAATTGATGTTACAGCATGGAGGGCAATTTTCGAATAATCCTTATGACTGCCTTTCGACTCATAAGCAGACTTCTTCTGTAACATGACACTTGGAGGAATTCAAAGCTTTCGTTTTGCAAGTGCCATAGATGACAGAATTACAAGTATTGGAGTATTTTTTGGGCAGTTTACGTGATGACATCTGACTAAAAGTGAGGACTTTAGATCCTATTATTGTAGCTGAAGCAGTGGCAATGGCACTTAACATTGAGTAGGAATTAATACATAGAATTTTTATTTCTACATCAGATAATAGTATTGCTTCATACAGAGGGTTATTCGCCTCCAGCTGGTCAATTATATCCAATGCCACCTCCTATTCAAACTAATTTCAATCGGCATCCTACTATGACACAACACCTCAGTTTCCTTTACAAGTTAGAGGTGAAGTTTCTGAAGGGCCTTCAGCTAGTGTAATGGCTAAATCTATTGGCTCCACTCAAGTGGGAAACAGTCAGACATTGTCGCAACAACAGGAACAGCCTGGTTCCTCAGGAAATAGTGGAAATAATGGAGTACAGAATTTTGGCCGGGGACCAAAACTTATGACTTCTCATGAGTATTTGGATAAGTGAAACAAAGGCTTGTGCTTCAAGTATGATCAACCATTCTCTCCCAAGCATGAGTGTTCAAACAAGACTTTGCAAGTAATGTTGGAGGATGAAAATGATATGGGAGATGAAACTTGAGTTGAAGCTGATCAAATTGGTTTGCAGCAAAGGGATTATGTGGAATATGCAGCTGGAATAAATAATATGGAACTATCAGAATTAGCTTTGCACATATTGAATGGTCCGAATATATTTATATTCCAAGGTAACCTTAATGGACAAATCATTTCTGTGGTGAGAGACACAATTTTATTTCTTCTTTGCTAGCTTTTGCATTGTACATATCCAAGGATGAAACTGCTCCTTTTTGTGTGAAGTTAGGTGATGGGCAGAGGATTTATTCCATTAGAGTTTGTAGAGATGTGGGAATTATGGTGGAGGATTATGAAATTTGTGTTGACTGTTACGTGTTGAATTTGCAAGGCGTTGATTTTATTTTGGAAATTGCATGATTGCGAGTGTTAGGAGAAAGGCGAGTTGATTGAGCTTCTATAATAATGAAAATTCCTTTATGAGGGGGAGGTGAATTTGTTCTAAAAGGAATCCATCTTTACAAAAAGCAGTAATTTCTTTTAAAATGTTGCAAAGATTATATGAGTATGACTTTTGTAGAATAGTCTGGGATGTAGAAATGTTTTGTTGTGTAGAATGAGGAAATTCCTGCTGTAATTGCTGCATCGTTGCCTGAGTACGCTGATTTGCTTGAAGAAATTAAGGAATTACCTCCTACAAGAATGCATGATCATAAAATAGTATTGAAAGAGTGTGTTGGTCCTATCAATGTTAGGCCATGTCATTATACCCAAATTCAAAAGGATTAAATTGAGACTTGTGAAAGATATGTTGAAAGCAGGAATAATTCGCCCAATTTCTAGCCCTTTTTCTAGTCTGGTCATTTTGGTGAAGAAAAAAAGATAGTTTTTGGTGTTTTTGTGTAGACTATAGGGCTTTGAATGCGGCAACGATTTCAGATAAATATCATATTCCGGTTATTGATAAGTTACTTGATGAACTTCGTGGTGCTTTTATGTTTTCTAAAATTGATCTTCGTTTTGGGTACTATCAATTTAGAGTTTCTTGGGAAGATATTCTAAAAACTGCATTTAAAACACACCAAGGATCACTTATCCAAAAAAAAAAAAAAAACCACACCAAGGATATTATGAGTTTGTAGTCATGCCTTTTGGCTTGACTAATACTCCAACTACCTTTCAATCATGAATGAATGATATCTTTTGGCCTTACTTGTGTTGACTTGTTCCAGTATTTTTGGATGATATATTGGTTTATAGTCCTACATTGCAGGAACATGTGTTTCATTTGAGGACAGTTTTGGAGTTGTTGTGTTCTCATCGATTCTTTGCTAAGTGTTCATCTGGTAGGACTTGTTTGGAATATCTTGGTAATATAGATTCTGCTAGTGATGTGAGTATGGATCCATCTAAAGTTAAAGCTGTGTTAGATTGGTCAGTTCCTAAAACTCTTAAGGATTTGCATGGATATTTGGCATTGTTTGGCTACTATCACAAATTTATTAAAGACTGGAAAAATTGCTCACCCACTTACTAATCTTTTGAAGAAGAATTCTTTTTCTTGGTGTGATGAAACTACTAATGCTTTTCATACATTGCAGCAAGCTTGGTTCAAGCTGCTGTCCTTGCTATGCCTGATTTTCTGAAGTCTTTTTTGGTCAAGTGTGATGCATTGGGGGTTGGGCTTGGTGCTGTTCTTATGCAAGATCATAGGCCAATTGCCTATTGGAGTAAGGCTCTTTTGGACAAGATATTGGGTAAGTCAACCTATTGAGTGTGAGTCGATGGCATTAGTGCTTGCTGTAAACCATTGGCACCCCTATCTTTTGGATTGCAAATTTACTGTCGTGACTGATCAGAATAGCCTTCATTATCTTCTTTGCCAATGCATCACTACTCCTACTCAAAAACATCAACTAGCTAAGTTGTTGGGCTGTGATTTTGTAATTCAATATAAACCTGGAACCACCAATAATGCAGTTGATGCTCTTTCTAAGGAGTTTGAAGAATTGAAAGTGGCTGGTATTTCAAGTTCTATTTGGATAGATTTGGATGAGATTCGGAAAGATGTTGCTGTTGATGAGTTGTTGGCTACTAAGATTAAGCTGTTATGAGAAGGGAAGGAGGCTGGACATTGTTTTCATTTGATTCAAGATACTTTGTATTATCATGATAGGCTGGTTATCCCTGCTCGTTCTAACTGGGTGCAATTATTTTTGCATGAATTTCATTCTTCTCCAATTAGTGGTCATGCGGGTTATGTAAGGACTTGTAGGAGATTGGCCTCTCACCTATTTTGGTTTGGCATGAAGAGGGATGTCTCAAATTTTTTTTCTTCATGTGCTATTTGTCAATGCAACAAGCTGCAAAATTTTTCTGCAGCCAGTCTTCTTAGTCCATTGCCTATTCCTCAAGCTGTGTGGGAAGATATTTCAATGGATTTCCTTACCTGATTGCCTAAATCTAAAGGCTATAAGGTTATTCTTGTGGTTATTAACTATTTCTCCAAATATACTCATTTTCTTCTCCTTAAAGGTCCCTATACTGCTAAATCAGTTGCTTTGGTGTTTATGCATGAGACAGTAAGACTTCATGGTCTCCCTAGAACTATTGTGAGTGATAGGGGCCCTTTTTTTGTGAGCAATTTTTGGCGGGAGTTATTTGTTCTCTAAGGTACTAAATTACATTTCAGCACGGCCTATGATCCCGAGATGGATGGCCAAACTGAAAATTTAAATTGAAGCTTAGAATGTTATCTACTTTGTTTTGCATTTGAATGTCCCACTAGGGCTACATGGACTGCATGGGTGGAGTTCTCTTGTAATATTTCTTATCATTTTTCAGCCGGAATGACTCCATTTGAGATAGTTTATGGGCGTCCTCCACCTTCTTTGCCCATTTATTTGTCTAATGAGGTTGCTAATCTGGCAGTGCATATTGCTTTATGATCTTGAGATGAAATTTTGTTGAAATTGTGAGCCAATCTAGAGAGAGCTCAGCTGCACTTTTTTTCTCAAACCAATAAGCATCATTGCAATGTGGAATATCAAGTGGGTGATTGGGTTTTCCTACGACTTCGATCTTAATTGAGTTCTAAATTGGGGATTAAATCTGCTTCTAAACTGGAATTGAGGTATTTTGGTCCTTTCCAAATTGAAGCTCGTATTAGTGCTGTGGCATATAAATTGAAATTGCCTAGTGGGTGTCATTTACATCCCATATTTCATGTCTCCCTACTTAAAAAGTCTCACAGCTCTTTTCCTATCTTACATGACTTACCGGATGACTTTTCTCAAGATGATTTCTCAGTTGTGCATTATCCTTCTAAAGTTTTGGGTTAGCATTATGTGGTGCATGGTGGCCTTGAGATTACCCAAGTTTTAATCTGTTGGTTAGGATGTTCTGATGAAGAAGATTCTTGGGAGAATATCGAGGAAATGCAGCTTCTATTTCCCAAATTCGTCCTTGAGTACAAGGACAATCTTCAGGCCGGGGGTATTGTGACAGGACCACATCTTCATATGCCGCTATTCAAGTTTTATGAAAGGTGTTTGCCTCCCCATTGAGCTGTTACAATTTGCTTTTGTTATCTAGTAGGTGTGTGTCCTGTATTTTGTGTTGTGTGATGTGATATGGAGAGTTAATTGGTGAGGTAGTGTGTGTGTGCAGTCAGTAGTGTAGTGCGCATGCAAGTGTGGTCAATATAGTGTGCATGCAGGTGTGGTTTTGTTGTAATTGTTTCTATTTTTCATTGTTGGGAAGGGTAATTTGGTCATTGTCTTTTCTTCTATATAAATAAGGAGTCAGGTTTATGTAGTTAGTTAGGAAGGAAGTTGGTAGAGATCTGATTCAGAAAGGAGAGAAACATAGAGGCAAGTGCTTGGAAGATTGTTCACTTGGTAGAAAAGTTCCTTCAGGTATCTTCTATCGAGTTGAGCTGTGCATTGTGTTATTGTGTAATTGAATCTCTTGTGCGTGATTGTGGACCACGGTTGTTGCACCATATAGTGACATGATAATCTCCACCTAGTACAGTAATTTTTTTTTGGATAATTTACTTTATTGCTCTAAAGAGTTAAACAACCATAAAATACAAGTGATTTTACATGTTAATGCATAAGCAAATACTAAAGTAACATGGAAATAGATCCTGAGGTTACATTACAATGTGTAAGCTCCTATTTGGTTTACTATGGAACCCAAATTGAAAGGCCATCTCCTAGATGCACTTTGTTGCACACTCTCTAGATACAAGAGACTACGCACCTAGACCGCTCTCCATGTTTGGAGAGAAGGAGATGAGGAGGCAATAGTAGCCATTAAAAAGGTAGTAACACCTAGCCAGTTTTTGAAGGATGATGGGCACTGTAGGTGCTCACAAACCAAGCTCCAAATCTAAGAGGTATAGCTACAGTTGAAGGATAGGTGGGAGTGATCTTCTAAGTCATGTTGGCAAAGGAAACAAGTTGCAGATGTGGTGATTCCACATGATGTTAACTTATCAAGAGTTGTTAGTTTACCTGGCCAAGCTAGCCATAAAATAAAAGAGTGTCTTGGTAATGAAGTCTTGTTCTATATCACCTTGTACCATGGGTTAGTAGTGCTTGGAGGATTTAGAAAAGTGCATCCACTCTTTATGGTATACTCCCCCGCGCTAGCATGTATCCATCGGAGATATCAGTATAAGAGGCATTTGGACGGAGAGAGGGAGGGATATGAAAGTTGGTCCAAAATGGGCTTGTCGGTAGTTACCATTCATTTTCTTCCATCAGGAAACAAAGCTTTGTTGTGGGTGGGAAGCCAATACTACTCGTTTCACGAGCACTGAAAATTGTATTGAGATGAATAGTTGGAATCCAAAAGTCAACCCTAAGTAATATAGTAAGTCCGTTGTTAGGTTTCCATTAGAAGCTGGACTGAACTAGCCCTCTAAGCTTTAATAGTTACTTTTAGGACCAAAAAAACGTGGTTGGAGATCTAGAGGACCAAAAATTTCTTCCTTTTAAGTGTAGAGTAAACCCATTCCGACCATAAACTTCTGGGGCCTAATGCTAGATGTGTTTAATTTGGATGGCTTTATTACAATGACGCAAGTTGGGTATCCTTAGGCCACCACATTTGAGAGGTTTACAAACATCATCCCACCATACTTTGGCCTTAAAATATATGTTTGGTTTCCCACTTCAAAGGAAGTTCCTAAGTAGTCGATTTATCTTCATTATGATAGATTTAAGCAATAAAAAAATAGAACTCCAACAAACCTACATGAAGAAGATAACCAACTTAACTAGCTATAATCTTCCTGCATAAGAGAGGTATTTGAAAGTCCAAGAATTAATGTGAGCCAAGATCTCTCTAGTAAGGCATAATGGTCCTCCTTTTTAAGCTTTGAGGAGATTAGTGGCATTCCTAAATATCGTACTGGCAGTTTGTACTCTGGGAACTGAGGATGTCCTCTTTCACTCCCATGGAGACATTGGAGAAGAATGTATTACTCTTGCTATTGTTTGCTACTAGTCCCAAGATTGATTGAAAATGTTATAGGGTTTCTTTAATCAAGGACACTAATTCAGAGTTGCCTTTCATGAAAATAAGGAATCATCTGCAAAACAAAGATAGGTTTAGCTTTTCAAACTTAAATCTCCAATGAAGAGAGAATTGGGGGTTCGCAAGCAATCTTCTTATTAGGGAGGTTAGTACTTCCATTCCTAATACAAATAGGCAAGGGGAAATGAGTTCCCCTTGTCTCAACCCCCTATAACTTGCAAAGTAACCAGTGAGTTCTCCATTAATGTTAATAGAGAATTTCGGAGTAGTCATGCATTGCTCTATAAGGGCCTTATGTGTTGGGGAAAGTTCATAGCTTTGAGCACCTTAAGCAGGAAATGAATATGTTATTTGTTATTCTCCTCCCGAGGATGAAAGCTACCTATTTGCATCTAATCAAAGAGGGAAGAACCTTCTTAATACATGCTGTTAGGATTTTGGATATAGGTTTGTATAGGACATTACAGCACGAAATTAGCGAAATTCTCCAAGATTAGTTGGGTTGGCCACTTTAGGGACTAAAGAAATAATGGTGGCATTGATCTCCTTTAGTAAGTGGCCTAATATAAAAAATTCTTTGGTTGCATCAACCAAATCCTCTCCAACAATATCCCAAGCATCTTTAAAGAATTTAGCAGAAAATTCATTAAGGCTAGGGGCTTTCTCATTGGCTTGTGAGAAGAAACCCCATTTGATCTCTTCCACTATAAATGGGGCATCTAATTCAAGTTGTTGTTGCTTACTCGTCACCAAGTCACTAGGTTGTAGATTTTCGCCGACTTAAGGGGAGTATTAAGGTTCTCATAAAGTTGTTGAAAATGAGCCATTGCCAAGGTTTTGACCTCATCTCCCAACTACCTCACTTCGTCCTCTCTTGACAAGTAGTATAGGGAGCTTCAATTGTGCAAGTTCTTCATGGATTTGTGGAAGTAAGAGTTGTTATTATTCCCCAATTTTAGCCACTTAACCCTTGATTTTTGTTTGTAAAAGCTCTCCTTCACTCCTCTAAGCAAGTAGTATTCCTTAAAAGCCTCTTTCTCTTCTTCTATATAGGAAGTCTCCTGTCCCATAGATCATAGTTTTCAATTGAAGTAATCTATTCTTGGCCACTAGTACCTGTTCAGGAAGTTGAGAATATTCATTCTAGTTCAAGTGTCTAAATTCCTACTTAAGCAATTTTAATTTTCTTATGACTCGAAAACATCATAGATCACCTAACTTCTGTTTTCCATGAGTTTATCACCAAGTCTCTAAAGTTCTTATGGTCAATCCAAAAATTAAAAAATTTGAAAGGAGTCTTCCTCGTTCCCGAACTATAATCCAAGTAATTGCCAAAAAATGGTTTTGAGAGGATTGGCGACATAAATTTTGCTTGCATTCTACGGAGCATGCATAGCTAATGGTGATTAACCATAATACCATTCAGCTTCCTCAATATTGGGTTGTGATCTTGTCTATTAGACCAAGTAAAAAAAAACCCAACATATCTCAAGTCTTCCAACCCCATGTTTGCAATACAATTCTGAAAACCTACCATGGCCTCCATTAACCGCATTCTTCCCCCAATTTTTTCTAAAGGAGATTTTGTGGTATTGAAGTCTCCAAGCACCACCTAAGGATTGTTGTTTAGTGACAGAAATAGGGCTTCTAAGTTACTCCATAAGGCTCTTCTTTCTTGATTAGTATTTGATCCATAGACAAAAGTTGCGAAGACTATTAGATTGGATCTTAAGTTGGTTATTGCATAGTGTCTAAATTGTGGATGCTCAATCTCCACCTAAACCACTCATTCACAAGGATTCCATGCTAACCACAACCGCTTCCTAGCTGTGATATTGATTTCCACATGCCAGCATGGTCCTAAGGCCTTATGAATTGTTTCTTCATTGGAAGGATTCACCTTGGTTTCAATAAGACTTATTAAATTTATGCGATTGACTTCACAAGTCATTTAGCCCCCTAATGTTCCAAGTTGCAATATTCATAATGAATAAGAAGAGAAGGCCTCACAACTAGGTGAACATCCTCCTCCGTTTACATTGCTTTTTCTTTCTTCGGCTAGAAGAGCTTGACCCTTTCAGACTATTGGAATTACTTCCAGCGCCTTAGTTCATTTGGATCAATAGCTTATATAGGGGGGTATTTTCATACTCCTCAATCTCCTCGTCATTTTCACTCCCCTAATGGCTAGCTTGAGTGACACCAAGATTGTGGATAACAGGGTCCTCATGCTAGGACATTGATTCAAAAACACAAGTCAGCATAGGTTTATCAGGATCAATCTCCTAATCAGGATTTACATGTGAGTTAGCATGCATCACAACATCAGTAGCCTCATTCCTAGGATGAAGCACAACCATATTCTCAGCCACATCCTCTTCCTTAGCCACCACCTTCTCTCTAACTTCTGTTTTTTCCAACTTGGGAATGGGAGGAGCTTCATAACTCTACTTGAGAGGGGATTGACTTCCTCACTCCCCTCCCCTCTATACTGATGGTGTAGGGTTTTCGGACCAAGTCTAGCCCCTTTGTCTTCCTCATACATCTTATTCTTTCCCTTGACTCCTCGATGGGCAGGAACCCACTATTCCCCATTTGCCTTCGCCTTGGAGCCCCATAGTTGTTTTAGGAGTTCTCATTTGCGGTTAGGCTACACCTATGACCAAATACTTTACAAATACTGCACCTGATGAGAAGCCATCGGTACTCCATATGTATAATGCAATTGACCCATCAGATCTCTCCACTTCTATTTAAGTAATTATCTCTTCCTTAGCATCAATCTCCACCAGTACCCTTACATGATTGGATGCTACCTAGAAGCCATTAAGGCATAAGCTTTAAGTGGATTAGCTAATCCACTAACAATGCAACTAATTCCTTCCTCGTTTAGGTATTCACATGGAATACGCGAGAAGAGGGCCCACATGGGAACATTGGTTGGTTGGGGCTTGTCAAGGGACATACCCTTCTTCCATTTTTGTAGAATAAAAAATCTTTGGGCAAAATACCATGTCTTTTCAAGCACTAGGTTTGAGTATCGTCCCTTGCCAAATCTAAAGTAAAAAAAAACCTTCCTTACTCCCTAACACTTCAAGGAGACCATGGTCTTTCCATAACCAGAATGCGGTTGATTGGACCAATGTGAACAGTATCCTTTGTCCAAGAAAGAAACCCACTAGCATGGAGTTCCAATGTGTTGCTCCATCTTCTTCCACATCAACTGGAATTTGGACTCTAGGAATCATCCCTTTTTTGGCCAAGCCCAAAAGAAATGAAGTTTAAAGTTTGATTCTTGAGTTGGGTCCCTAGGAGCACATGCATGAGCATATGATTTAGCTCCATGCACATTGTCATCGGCGTTTTTGCTGGGGTAGGCGGATTAGATAAGTGATTTTGTTTTTCTATTTTTTCCAACAAACCATTGACCTCTCCTAGGGTAGTATTTTACAAAGAGGAAACACTTAGGGAAGGATGCACTAGAGAGCTGGCATTTGGGCTATGATGTCTCATCTCTCCCTCCTAGTTGCTTTTTAGAGACATCTTCTCCTTAGGAGCACAAGGCTCCAAATTCCTCTTTCTTCAAAGGTCTTTTGGCAACTGTCCTAGTTGGCAAAAGTGACTTTTGCCTTTTCAGTTTTTGGGCTATCCTTTGATACTACCTTTGGCATTGTGTCATCCTGAAGACATTACTTTGTCCATCTCTACATTTCCACGGCACATGTAAATTAGGACCCTACATCTCTTGATGTTACCTTAAATTATCACATAAAATCCCAAAGCACTTTCACTTGTCTCATGAATCATGTTATTACCCAATGCCTAGGGACTGCTACATCTATACTTGAGTGGTATCACTGGACCCACCTCAAAGATGTGAATTTCCCTAAGATGTACTTTTGTATAAATAGTTATCTTGCTCCATTACTATTCTTGGTCTGATTCAATTACGATAGTTTCAATTGATAACACAAATTTCTTCTTTGATCTAATTAAAAAAAAAAATCATAGTAAGAAAGCAAAAAAAAAAATAAAGATTCAGCCTATGAAAACTCTGCTATATGTTTAGGAAAACCCTGACATAATTTTTATTTTTATGATTATCACCATAAGTTTAAAGAAAGCTTTTCAAAAATTTAAATTTTGTACAGTTTTACCTAGATGAAATGGTGGATCACTTATCCAATAATTACTTGCCCATTCACATTAGTAGCAAGTCATCTATGATTCACAAAAAGAAAATGTAAAATGTTTCTAAGATATTAATTAAAGATTGCTGCATAAATTCTCTTCAAGTCACGCATAAAGCTCATATAAACTAATCTATCACAAATGTTCTTACTCACTAATTAAAAATAAGAAAAATTACAAATATATCCCCTTATGTTTGTTTCCTACAAAACTTAGCCTTCCATCTTTAAAATATGAGCGTTTAGATACCCAAATCTTTGAAATAAAAAAAAAAATAAAAAGTGCATAAAATTAAGGGCAAAATGACCATATATGGCTTGAAATGCATCTTTTTAAAAGATTTGGGAATCTCAACACTCAATTTAAAAGTAGGGCACCAAGCATGCATGAAACAAACATAAGAGGTTGTATTTGCAATCGATAAAGGCGGCTTCATGTATTAATTGTCAACTTATGCCTGAGTAAATTATTGTCCTCCTTTTTTAGTATCATAAGTCTATGAAAAAGTGTCTTTAGAGACGACATACACTAAACAAGGGTGCTCGAAATTAGAAACAATTGTACATGTTACAAGTCCCACCTAGTGAGATTAAGAGTGAGTGGTGTTGTTGACCTGTCACAGCTGTACAAGTTAAAAATAAAAAATAAAAAACCCTTAAAGTGAAGATATCAAAGCAAATTAAAATCAACAAAAGGTGATTAAATCACAATGAGATTTGATAAGACCAAATATTACAATATTATGCACCTAAGAAGTTCTGGCAATCCCAAATAATTATTTTTCTTTTGGTATGGATTGAATTCCAAAATTATAACCAATATATATACAATAAGCAAATAAGCAACTGGCAAATCTTGAATTTTGCTTGTGTCATTTGACTTCAAGTCCATGGAAGTACATGGTAGAGATCAACATAAAAGTAATGAGTGGTGCAAGCAAAATCCTACCTGAACAGGATTGAGAAGAATATGCAAGCGTTGCCTCAATGAATCTCCACGTCGTGCTCCACTCTTCTTATTTATAAAAACCAACAACGGTCTTGCATCTGGAGGCAAATCAATTAATTCATATCTCTGTCTCATTCCTATAATATGAGATTCATCCTTCTGACCAATTGATCCACTTCTTTTTAACTTTGCATGTTCATCTTTCTGATTTATCGAACCACTTTTCTTCAATTTAGCATGTTCAACCTTTTGATCAATTGATCCACATCCTTTCACATTAGCATCGGGATCTATAATGTTATCTGCATTAGCTTCTTCATTTGAAGCAGTACACACATCACCATTACAAGTTTCTTCCATTTTATGAGAGCCATTAGCTGCAGGTTGAGTCTCAGCAGTGCCCTCCATAGATGCATCAACGGTAGTCCCACCATTCCCTGTGTCCATAGAATTTTCAGTTCCATGTCTATGCTTTTTGCTTTGACTCCTGATAGTTGCACGAACAGAAGATGCAATCTCATTGGCTCCATGAGTGATTGAGCTCAGAAACCCACCTCGATGAATTTCCTTAACATAAAGTGGAGACAGGACCAGCCTCTTAAATTGACCTAAATCACATATATCACCCTTTTCATTTGACATAGTGCTATGGCAATCTACATGAACAAGTCGCTGGCACCACAAACAACACCATATAGGAGAACCACCGAGGAAGGAACTGCTGCAAGGCTCTTCACAGTAACTGCAGAAGGAAGTTTCATCTGGTTGATCGGTGATCTCCGCCCACCTAACAGTCCATTGGTGCACCACATGTTCAAATCCAATCATAGAAACGCATTTGCAATCCTTGTGAGCGCTAGATGAGCAACTCAGATGTGCTGCTGCACCACAAACCGTACAACGGTGAATATCCAAAGCAACACCCACCACAGGCCCAAGGCTTTGCGAAGGGGACAAGGACTTTAAGCACACACAGCAATTCAAATTTTTTCCACGCGATGCAGGCTCAGGTTCCCAAATATGAGGAGCTACAGGAACCTTATGCCTAGCCTTGGGGTTTTTTTAGATCGGGCTATTGCTTTCGTCCAACTTACATTGATGTTCCGTCTCCATTGAAAAGCCGTATACAAAATTGTAAATATACCAACTAATGCAGCAGCTAACCCAGCAATAAAATAACGAGACTCTGAAAACTCAATTTGATTTGGATTCAAGAACCTATAGGTATACTCTCCATCATCATCATCCATGTCCTCAATCCTCACAACTTCACACTCCAAGTTCAATCGTACAGTTTACAGAATTCAACACTGCACACATCCTCAAAACAAATTTCTCATTATACTGACATGATGACAGCAAAACTTGAAATAAACCTAGAACCGTAATCTCCAAAATACACTCAATTCCAAAAAAAAATTTACTTCTCTGATACCATGTCCGAGCAACACTGACACTCAATGCGCCAAAAAACTGTCAAAATAAAAGCATCATCACGTACAAACAAACATACAGTCTTCCCGATTCTTCGGCCCCGAAAATTACGACTAAACTACATTAACAACAGAACATAATGTGAAATCAAAATATTCAAACATTTAAGCAAATTAACAAGGATAAATTAAAAATTTTATATTTCCATCATGGATGTAATAGAATAAAGCAAAAACCTATTGGTAATGATAAGAGCGGATCACAAGCAACAAGAAGAGAGGTTTAGAGAGAGACTTACATCAATGCGATTAATGATGATCTAGAGAGAGAAAGTGGAGTCAGAGAGAGAGGAAGAGAGAGCGCAAGGGGTTTCGAGAACTTCGAGTCGAAGCAAAGGGAGGGATCATTTTTTAACTGTATTATTTTTCGGATTCTTTTATTAAAATACTAGACTAAAATTTAAAAGGAAATTAATTAAATTAATATATATGAAAGAAGCTAAAGCAAAAGTGCGCTTTCGGTTTAGGAATAAGTCTCTTTTTTCCAGGCATGCATCCGTGGCTAGTTCGAGTAAAAAAGAAAATATTAATGTTGCGTTGATTATACGTTTATTAGTAGGCATAGATGCGAGATAACGAAAAAAATATTCCATTTTTTTAAAAACAATATTTAAAATATGGTAATTGAGATAGTAATTTAAAAAATATACTAGTGAAAACCGCATTGTACACCATTGAAATCAACACTTTACATCCCTATTTTATAAATAACAAAAACAAGAAGATCAAAAGTAAAATCATAATATGAAATATTGATTTTAACTACAGACAGTGAATGTAGTACTTTTTTAGATTATTTTTTCAATTGATGTATTTTAGGAATTATTTAAAATGCATATATCTATATATGTATTCCTTATCTTGCATATATGCCATGTATATATGAAAATTAAATACAACGATATAATAAATTTTGAACATAATATAATTATTGAATAAAAGAATATAGATAACTTATGATTTAATAAAGAAAATATCATTATACACACCATTTTTATAAAACCTCTCATGTGCAATTTTTAGCTTTTAGATTATATAATGCATGAGAATGAGATATATAACTTTTTTATTAAATAATATAAAAGAAGTAAATAATAACAATAACAACAATTAGATTCATCACCCTCTAAGAAAAGTAAAATTCCATAACACATAATATAAATAAGGATGTAATAGGGTCAGGTTTGGGTGAGTTTTAGAACACCTAAACTCAACCTAGTACCTTATAGTGTTTCTTAAAACTTAGGAATAATCTTATAGGGTTTTTATAGTGATATCTAGGACCTATCTCGATAAGGGTATGTGTTACCCAAACATGTCCTACCTCGCTCTATTTGCAATATTTTTTTTTTCTAAATTGTTGGTGATTGGTGTAGATGATCATCAATCGCATGAGGTCAGCACAAATATGATCACACGAGGTCAACACAAACATGATCGTTAATTGCATGAACAAAATTGATTCAATTGAAGTGAAGGTGAAGATGACTCACACGATCATAGTCGCACTCGTTGACTCACATAATTTGTGAACACAAATTGATTAATTAAAGTTGAACTATTGAAGGATGGAGAAGATGAACTAAGTTAAGGTTAAGAGGAGAGGATGACTGATGACTGATGACGGATGACACTGACGAAATGCAAGGGATGGGAAGGAAGATGAAGAATAAATGGACATGGAGGAATGTAAAACAAGAAAAGGCGTTAGGGTGGCAAACATGGTTCACTTGACTGCTATGCGAATTATAGGTAGTCTTGTCTCAATCTTTAACCTCTAATTCCTCTCTCTAGTCTTTCTGTTAATCTCAATCTCAATTTTGTTTGTTGTTTTTTCTTTTTTCTTTTAATTTTCCTTATCAGGATAGGTCTTTACTTAAGTTTTAAGGTCAACCTGATTTCTTATAAGGTTTGAAAATTGATTCCCATAATCTAATAAAAAAACCTTACAAGGTTACCTTATAGGATTTTTATTAGGTCAATCAAGTTGGGAATCTTGTAAGGACTCGCCTTGCTTGCATTCCTAAATATAAACTTCAATGACAGCAACTCAAAAGATGAAACACCATTTTTGTTCCATTTCGTTGTATTAAAGAATGAAGAGGTTTAGAGAGTAAGTGGATAAGCAATTGTTTAAATTGAGAGGTGGAAATTATTTATGTTAACATCATCATATATGTAAGGTTGAATTTATAATATTATATAAAAATATTTTTTAATTGTATAAAATACTAAAATGCACTTTTCCCATTTTAATATTATAGATTATAGATATCATTCATAGAACAGATTTGTGAAAAACCATACTACATTTGAATAGATAAAGAATTTATGATTCTTTTATATTGTTATCCGTTAGTGTAATTTTATATTAGTATGTTTACAATCGGTTAAGAACTTAAATATACATCTATTTTTATTCCAAATATGTAATTATTGTTGTAAGATATAATATATACCTTTTTAAACTCTTATGATTGGAATTTTTTTATAGATCCATCCATGTCTTTTAGGAGATTAGTCTACCTTTAAATTTGTTATTAATTTATGTATTAATAGTAGAAATTCAATATACATAACCTAACGGTGATATTGATGTATAAACTTTTTCCAATAAAATGATGAACAAAATTAGAAAAACACCCTCTTATAATTACTTTGCAATTTTCAAATCTAGAAATTCATTTCGAACCTCTGAAACTTCTAAAACTAAAAAAATTTATGATAATTAAAATAATATATATATATTCCCTTTAAGAATATTAAGTGCAATTGCTTATATAGCCTTTTTGAAACATTTATAAAGTGTTTCAAAAGTTACATTTCTCTTGAAGAAACTCGAGAAGCGATAACCGGTCCTAATTTATGTGGGGATTTGGTTTAAATAAAATTAATAGGAATTAAAATTTTAAACTGTGTTTATTTAAATTTCAAATATAGTAATTAATTATCAAATTCCATGAATCTATGCCTGACTCCAAAGTCCAAAGAGTTGATGGTGTGGGCCATGCTAGCTTTGTATGAGTGAAGCCAGGTGCCCAGATACAAATCTCCTTCTGCACCCTCCACGTGGTGTGAATAATAATGGGACCATGGGCTAAGTTAAAAAAAAGAAAAGAAAAGAAGATATTGCAACGTCGTAACGTGTGTCTAAATTTTGATTGGGCTTCGCCGTATTTGTTCTTCTAAGTCCGCTCGAGTAATAGGAAATATTTTTAAATATAGTTTTTTTAATTATGTAAATATTATACCTAAAATAATTATTTTTAAAATAGATTTTAAGAGCATAAACAAGATTTGCAACTTTAGGATAAAAAAATATTTGCTTGAAAACATAAACAAAATCTACACCTTTAATATAAATTGTATTGTAAGCGTGAACCTGATTTACTCTTACAATAAGTAAGCGTCAATATAAAAAAACAGCTTATGAGACAACAATAAGTAATCTCACCATCTTTTTTTCTTTTTTATTTTAACATCCACCGTCAATATAAAAAACAGCTTATGAGACAACAATAAAGAAAATAAAAACCATAAACACAGACACAAAAGACATTTATTGTAATTTTCCATATCTTCAAACTTGATTTGTTTTTTTTCCTCTTATCTACAGGAAGAAGAAGAAGTGTTTGTACAAAGAAAATGAGGGATTTGAACTAATACACCGCATTTCCTCAATAATTAATCGATTATGGTTTTTTTTTTAGAAAAAGTTAATTTTTTTATTGTGTTTGATGTTATTATTTTAAAAAAATGTTGTTATAATGTTATATTTTGTAAATAATGTTACTACTTATTGTTAGTTTGTAGTGTGTTAAATATGATTTATGTAGATCTTATAATAAGTAATATGTTATATTAATTTTTGCGTTAGTATGATAATATTTTATTATAATAAAAATTTTAATATTATTTATACATATTAAATTGAAAATATTATCTATATTGTTATAAACAAATATTGTAACTGAAATTTGTAATATCCGATATGCAAAATAATTTTTATAATGTTATTAATTAAATTTGCAAAGTTTTGTTTGGAAATAATGCAAAAAAATTAAAATTAAAAATGATATGTAATTTTTTTGTGCAAATTTTTGCAATATTATTATTGGAAATTATCATATTTTTTAAAAATCTCATAATTTATATATATTATGGATAGGAAAATAATGTTTAATTACGTGAAATTGATGATTCAATGAATAAGTTGAAAATAAAGAAAAATAGTAATTACAAAGAATTCTTATACTAAATATGTTGTAACATCGAAGTTAATCTAACCAAAGTGAGGGTTGAGATAATTCACAAGCATCTTGTGTTCCATAAAGGTAGTGTATGTTATGCGTTGATGACAATTATGACAAAAGCGTTAAAAAATTCATTGAAATGGTTGAATCATATGAAGATTGTAACATATAATAATTGTACATAAGAATTTATGACGATTTAGGGGACCCTTCCATATGACAGACATTTAATACAAGTAGTGAAGGCTTATTATGTGAAGAACCATTGTAAGTTCATTGTTTTAGAGTCCAGTTCATTGCTGTGATTTGTTTATTGTTTAAGAAGAGACAATGGTTATAAATAGAGGATTTAGACTTAAAAGAAGAAGTTGGAGAGTTTGCAGTGACAAGATTCGAGAGTCCACATGCATGCAATAACTCATTGATTAGTTAGGATTACCCATAGTTGGATTGCAATCTCCTTACTAGCCGATTTGTAAATCTTGTTAGGGACAATTCTGATATGAAGCTAGCCGAGTTAGCTTCTATTGTCGAATAAGAATTTGACTACAAGATCAGTAGGAGACAAGTTTTGAAAGGGGAAGAAATAGGCTATCAAGAATTTGTACAAGAACTAAGAGAAGTCTTACAATGAACTGTTTAAACTTTTCAATGTAATAAAAAATACAAATCCTTGAACATGGATTGATTGGGGGTAGAATAGATCAACTACCCTCGATGTGTTTACTTTGGAGTAGGTATTCTAGGCGTTTGGGCCACCTATTATAGCATGGAGATTCCTTAAACTAGTTGTTACAATTGATGCCACTTTTCTATATAGGAAATACACTTACAAGTTGCTAATTGCTTGTGGTATTAATGATAACGACCATATACTTTTGCTGGCATTCGCTCTAGTTGATTAATGAACAATTGAGACATGAAGCTGGTTTTTGAGGAAATTAAAGGAATATGTTGTTGGCGGCCGTGCAAGTCATGAAACTATTTTCCTCATATTGGATAGACACGTAAACATCAAGTCGGCAGTTGAAGAAAAAGCGAATGGATGGTGCCCTCCATCTGTAGTGTAACGATTATGTTTATGACACCTTGTAAACAACTTCAACTCAGCATATAAAAACATGCAATACAAGAGGTTAGTCACATATGCCGAGTTACAAACACAATCTCACGAGTTGAACTATGTGATAGAGCAGGTGAGGATTATTAAGCCTAATGAGTTGAACTGGTTTGACGATGTGCAATTGGATATGTAGACGCTAGCTCATGACGATTGCTATTGGTTTGAGTATATGACCTCCAACATTATCTAAAGCTGTAATTTCGTGTTGAAGAGGGCTTAGAGGTTACCTGTGATTGCTTTAGTGAAGAAGACGTTTTATAACTGTGTGGAATACTTCATTAAGAAGTATATGGAGGCATTAAAGAATATGGAAAATGATAGAATTTTCACCAAACATGTAACAAAAAAAAAATAAAAATTAACAGATGGGGTTCATGAGCTAGCAACCACAGGGTCATCGACTATAACAAGAAAGATAGACTTTTCGAAGTCCTCACATGTAGTTGTCGCATACCAATACACATTTCATCATGTTTAACATTACATTTGTGATGCTAATATTACATTTTTCCCCTTTGCAGCTTCGGTGAATCCTTAACTACTTCATTGACTTTGTTTTGACGTAGTAGAAGAGGGATCATTTGTGGAGGTTGACAATTTTTTTGCATTTATATTTACTATTTTGTAATTAGATTCAATGTTATATTAAATGTTAATTTCTTTAGACCTTTGTTAATGGATACCTATACACATTTCATCATGTTTAACATTGCATTTGTGATGTTAATATTACCTTTTTCCCCTTTGTAGCTTTGGTGAATCCCTAACCACTTCATTGACTTTGTTTTGACATAGTAGAAGAGGGATCATTTGTAGAGGTTGAAAATTCTTTTGCATTTATATTTACAATTTTGTAATTAGATTCGAGGTTATATTATAGAATTTGTTTTCCCATATAAATGCTGAGGTTATATGTTAGACAGAATGTATAGAAATTCATTACAAAATGTAAAAATATATCAACTTGATCATTCTTATCCCATCTTATCTCCTTTCCTTAGTGCATTGTCTAGCTAACTAGGCAAAGACATTGGTTGGTTCATGAGATGGCTTTGGACATAGAGTAAGAGGAGCTTCAGACTTTTATGTTGGATGCTGTTAAGGAGTATTGTCGAATGTTAGTCGAGGTACGAGACTCCACTCTATAGGCCAAGTTGATGATTCACTCTAGTACATAAGTTATTTTTCAGAGCGTTTCTTATGTAAAGCTAGTTGTGTTAGGATAAGACCACTTATAGAATACTAATGTGGTGTCTCTTATTGGTTGAAAATCGGCTTTGAACTAGTGTACATTACATCAGAATCAATTGAGTTCTATTGGTTCTATATTGGATTTTGTTGTGTTTTACCTTAGTTTTGGGGTAGTCGTTGTCCCGTAGTCTATCGCCGCGCAGGAATTGATTGTGCCTCCACCTCTACCTCTTGGGTATTTTGCTGTTGCATTTGTGGGTATAACATTACCCACTTGTGACAATGCATGAAATGAAGACCGTAAGTAGCTATTCTCATAGGCATGTTTAGATCTGATGATAAACAGATTTATTGTAACATTTTACCTTGCAAGTATGAACAAAACATAAATTAAATAAGAAATAGTCATGCAATTATTCACTTATGGAGTGTCGATGTAAATCATACTTACCAAAAATCTAAGAACAGCCCTTGTGCATCTAATATATTGCTAGTTGATCGATCTATACCATTGCATGTAATTATCATACACGCCACTAAGGCCCTCCATATGAACCACTTGATCAACCTGCTATTCCCACATGTTTATATATATTATATGTTGGACTAGCCAATCAACATCAATCAGCCTTTGTAAGTCGATTTGATGGAGCTCCAACTGCATGTTCACCGACCGTGGGATATATTGGAACCTACTAAACTACCTAGCCACTTAGTTTGAGAAATGCTATTCAACAATGTGGAAACAAATTAATGGCACTCTAGCCGTCCAAATGTACATGCCACCTTTGTAGAAATCAAGTAAGAGATTAATTACATTCCCATCATGTGGCTCCCATTCTAACCAAAAGATAGGAAATTATGTTCATTGTAAACGATCAATATGATGAATTGCAAGGAAAAAAGTTATTGAAATACTTGTGACATGTTCTACTTATCTAAGGCATCCTTATATGTGCCAACAATGTGGGTGGAGTGATACCAAGTGCCCTTCCTCATGTTCTAATGTGTCATCAATAGACATTTAGATTTTATATATAGTTTGTGTCGGCTGAAGGGTGCTATGCCGGGAAATCTATCCTAGATCCACACTTGTAGGAGAATGGTAGCCCCTCCAATCTCGTGTGCCGACAGTGATGACGTGACACAAAGTTAGCGATATAACTATGTTAAACATGCAGACCCCCAATTACATGTCTCAATAATGTTAAAATGCTTTAATACCGGTAACCACATCACATGGACTAAGGCTTTATCGGTAAAGATAAATCCCCTAGCAGTTGCATTATGTATGCATGCGTATATCGATGGAATTACTTAGCATTGGCGTCAGGTGGGAGTATCCAAAACATATCATGCAGTTACGTCATGCTGATGTGGCCTTCCCTACCATTAGGCCTCAGCCTCGCCCCTAGTAATTCTTCACATATTAGACCCCAATCTAAGCAATTACTCCCTATAACTACTCGACCATCTATAGGGAGTTCTAACTAGATCTCTACATCATGCAGGGTGATAGTAAACTACTCTGATGACATATGGAACATGTGTGTCTTTAGCCTCCATCGCTCCATCAATATTGTAATCATGTGCCAATCCAATGGAATGAAGGGCAGGCGACTCACACCTTCGAATTTTGCCAAATGTAGGTTTAGCTCTATTCGAGGATCAAGGGGGATGGTGTGCTCATTGCGATGGAGTGATAACTCGTAGCATCAAACAAGTTGATCCTATAATTATAATAAGTGAAATGTTATACTATTTGTAATGTAACATAAACTAATCAATAAGTGAAAGGTCGTTTACTTCTCCGTTTCAAACGACTTGTGGTTAATGTCCCTCTTGTTGCATTAAAACTGAAAGATCGAATGGTTCGGGCTCTATCTATTATGCAAAAAAGAATATATATTAAAAAATTAGTATATATTACCATTAATATGAAAACATTAATTAACAACTTATTAGCGACTATTTACTCTCTAATCAATAGTTAATTAACAATAACTAAAGTTTACACCTACTTTTACAATAACAGATAAAGATATTACATATACAATCAATACCAAATTTTTCTAGTAATTAATTTTATGACAATTAATTAATGATATATCAATGACTAATTGCTATTAATTAACTATTAGTTAATAACGACTTAATTTTATAACTACTTTAGCAAAAAACACACAAACATAAACATATTACATTTACAATTAACATAGAAATTTTCACTTATGGTACTTAATGATAGATTAACGACTAATTACTCTTAGTTAACGATTAATTAGCATCAAATTAATTTGAGAACAATTTCTACAATAACAAACAAACATATTACATTTACAATCAAGATAAATATTTTTACTACTTAATTTTCTAATAATTAATTAATAACACATTAATTACTAATTATTGTTAAGTAATGACTAATTAAAAACAACATAATTTTTCAACTTCATGTACAAAAACACATGAGCATATTAAATGTTCAATCAATACCAAAATTTTCACTAATTAATTTCATAACAATTAATTAATAACGTATTAATGACTAATGACCTTTAATTAAACGATCATTAATAACTACTTAATTTTATAACTAATTGCACAAAAAATATAAATATTTTACATTTGCAATCAATATAAAATTTTTTGTTAATTAATTTTATAACAATTAATTAATAACATAGTAACAACTAATCACATTTAACTAATAGATCATTAATAACTACTTAATTTTATAACTAATTATACAAAAACATACAAATATTTTACATTTGAATCGATACAAATTTTTTCACTAATTACTTTTCTAATAATTAATTACTTATATATGAATGACCTATTATTACTAATTGAAGTTAATTAAGAACAACTAAATTTAACAACTACTTTTACAAGAATACTTTATAATAACACATAAAGAAAGTTCATTATAATCAATACAAAGGTTTTTCCTAATTATTTTTTTAATGATTAAATAATGACTAATTAAGGACTAATTACTTCATCATTAATGATTATTTTTACAATAATTTTCACAACAAAAATATTCAAACATTTCATTTTAAAAATATATAATTTTTTTACTAATTCATTTGCTAATGTTAATTAATGATATATTAACAGCTAATTAATAATTAATAACTACCGCTACTTCAATAAAAATAGTGGAGTACACATAATTGCACTTATTTTTTTATGAATTCATATGAAGTAGTATAATAACCAAAAAAAATTAATTTTTCTCAAAAATAATATTGAGATCTTGCTTTGTTGAAGATATTTCTACACATATACTTCAACGAGCTAAAATCTGCGTAAAACAAAAATTAGGAAAACAAAAATTTCAAACAATGAGATAGAGCAAAATTTGCAAAGAAAATTGAAAGATGTAAAAACGAATATATAAACTGAGGATTTGTATTTATATTGCAAATTATCAATGCAATTTTTTTTCTATACATTAGAAATCATATGTTATGATACTGTGTAATTCATTATATCATTTTATAGGTTTGCAGTGTTATTTTGTAATAATTTTATAGGTTTGTAGTATTGCTTTATAATAACTTTTATATATTTACAGTATAGGTTTGCAAAATTCCATCAAAGTTAGGAAAAATATTTTTTAGTCCAATTGCACTAAAGACACAAATAGGGTCTACGCTTTCTTTCTTTCTTTTTTTTTTTTTTTGCACTAAAGTTGCAAACTGCATCCACACCTTCAAAACTTATTTTAAGAATAATTATTTTGAGTACAATATTTGTGGATTTATTTTTTAAAGTACTATTTTTAAAAGTGTTATCCTATTTTTGATATTGTAGTTTTTTTTTTCCCTTGAAAATATGGTTTTACATCACATTTTTTTAGTTAGAACTTCTACACTTTTACAAGGAAATTATAAATCTTTTATATTATCAATAAAGTTTAAAAATTTATTTATATATTATTAATCATCCTCATTGATCAAATTTTTATTTAAAAAATTACAAAAAAAAGTTTTTTATCGAACACACAAGATTAAGCAACTGTGTTTACACTCCTTTTACCTTCATATAGAAAACAAGCCAATATGGGAAAAAAAAAAAGAGTGAACGAGTAAACTTCAATGGTCCTTGCACCTCACTCGAAGGAGAATAAAATTGCTATTCTCTCTTTGTTTTACAAAATAGACTTATTAAGTTATTATTGTTAGTTATTCGGTAAAGCAAAAGATCCTACAAAATAATGAATAACTATTATAGAATAAGAAACTTATTAATCTATAAATAGTTATTACGAGTCTATGTAATATAATAATTAATAAATATCCTTCACTCCATGGTTTCCAAACTCTTCTCTCTACCAACACTATGGTATTCATTTGTTAAAATAACATCTTTCTTTAATATTTGTGACTTTTTACTTATATTATTTAAGTGGTTAGCTACTATTTTGGTGTTTTTTCTTAATTCCTTAAGATACCTTTAAAAATATTGGAAAAATCTATTAGAATGTATGTAATTATAATCTAGCTTAATAATTTTAAGGATAAAATAGTAACTTCCTAAAATCTTTCTCTTTTTCTCTCCTATTTATGCCACATGCATCACCTCGTTTGTGTTTATAATTGAATTAAGTCTATTAGGGACAATTAGCAATTATTCATTTTATAACATATATTCCATTTAAACCTATTTTAATTGTCAATTCCATTTTTAATTGAAAAGCAATTATTATAGATCAAATTTATATTATTAAGTCATAACTAGCTATTCGAGATAATATTAAAACCTTTGGACATCATTAAGAAATTACTATACAAAACAATTATTATTAGCTCCACTCACATCTTCAATAACAACTTTCGTAAAACATGTATGTATGGATTAAGTAGTTTCTTGTTCACACAACCCACTAACGACTCATGTCCTACATTGCAACTTTTGTACACTCTTTATATTTGACAAAAATTTCAAATGTCTCCTTTTATGTTTTCATTATCTCCCTTTAGGTTTTTGTTAAGATTTCAACTATATTATTAGTCAAATAAGATAAGGTTTAAACAAAAGCATCATGATTTAATTTTTGTCTTTTTTTTTTTTCTTTTTGTTCATATGGAATTGAAAATAATGTTATTCAATGTGTTCAAAAGAAAATAATGAACATTTGCTTTTGAATTTAGTAAAGGTATGTGGTTTATTGATAAGAGATATATTGTGATAATTTTATATTCGTAACTTAGGTGCAGCATCCACTAGTCTTAACTTTGATTGTGTTATTCATATGTTAAAGTAAAATTGTTTGTGCGTTCATCACTTAAATTAATGTGTTAGGGAAACGATGATCAATTCATCACTGATCATTATTTTCATCCATTAGCAAATAGCAGTTTTGGAGGAGAGAGAAAAATTGACAAATCAAAAGAGAGACCTCTAGAAAAGAGAGAAAGAGTGGACAATATAGTAATTTGCAATGTATTATTAGTTTATTTCTTGAGTAATTTATTGTCCAATTGAATAATGTAATAGTTATGATGAAGCATTGGGATAAAGTTATAGTTATTGTTGATTTTAATTTTAATGAGGTATTTTGGAGAAAAAATCCACTCTAATATCAAATTGCTATTGATAGATTTGAGTAATAGATAACTATTTAATATATTTTTTTAATAGGGCTTACTTATGGATTTGGTATCTTCTATATTATTAAGCAAAACATTGAGTTTTGGACTCCACATTTATTAATTACTATTTTAAATCTAAAAATCATTTAAAAAATAATTAAATCATGTATCACAATTATATAATTTAAATATATTCAAGGATAAAATGGGGAAATTATACCTAATCTTTACAACAAAAGCCATAATAACTCTTTTATAAGGAATAAGGCTATAATAAAATTACGATTATAGTAAAATGAATTGGTGGTTAGTGAAGTTAACAAGTCTTAAGTTTTATAAAAAGTTCACTTAAGACTACATTATTTTTAATTGTAATATTAAAATATAAAAGAGTTTTCCTTAGATTATATAAACATAATAATTAAAAATAAAAACAACCTCCTTCACCATTTTTTTCCTAATTTAAATAGAAAAAGCTTATCTATCTATATACATTTTCTTTATTTAGACTTTTCATCTTGTATTCTTTTTTTTTTTTTTTTACTAATTAAACTTGATCTTTCACGAAATAAATATATAAATGCAATAGTTCATATAATAGTTGAATATTTTTCCTCTCTTCCTCATGATTTCAAATTAAGATTTTATCGACACTTTTAAAATGTGCATAGTATTCTTTCTAATTATTTCACATACTACAAAATGGGACCTTTTCATATTTATTTATTGTTTAAATCATGAACCAAATCAAATTAGTCCTATATGGTTCAAAAAAAAAAATATCGAATTAAACTTTATTTTAAGGTTTGGTTCAATTTAGAAATGTAAACCAAATTAAACTATATTGTACCTACCCTAATTGAGCCTAATAGTTTTTCCCCCTCCTCCTTTTACCTTGTCTAAACCGATGCAAATTTGAACAAAACAATCTTCTCTTTTTTATTGCTAATTTAGAGGACCAACAACCATAATAACTTTGTTACCCTTGTAATTAATTAAATCTAAGTTTGTAAACCTTTTTGAATAGCTTATAATATTACCCAATCTGTATTGCGTCAAGTGTTGTTTGTAACCTAAGTGTCTCCACATGGAATTTAGTTCTCATTAACTATGGTTTTTAAATTTTTTTTTCAAGAAAAAGGAGAAGTAAAAAAAGTTTAAGGGTAAACTAAGAAACATGGTTTCAAAAAACTAAAAATAAAAAATCACTAAAAAATGAAAAATGAAGTGTTGTTAATAAGTAGGAATTCCTATAAGGTTTTCAATGGATGCTTTTAAATGGATTGGCCTAATCCAAAACTTGTAGTCATTCACTCTCAAAGCAAAAAGTTTGAAGTGAGCTAGATCATAAAACCATAGTTTAAGAACTTGAACATTCCAAGAAACTATAGAGATCCAATACTGAGATGTAAAAGGGATAAACTAGAATAGCTCTTAGAAACAATGGAGACAAGCGCACCCTACAACAAAGCACAATTGCTAACCTACTAGCCCTTAGAAATAATGTAGACAAACATGCTCATATAAACAAAACACAATTGCTAACCTACCAAGAGAGCCCAAACCAGTCACGGTCTCTAAGCTATCAAGGAAACCAAAAAAGCACTTGACTAGAACTTTCCAAAGGCTTACGACATATAGGGTTTGCCCACTAACTCCAAGCCTTGCCCATCTTCTTTATTTTCTAAAGGTTTACCTAACCAACATGCCTACCAATCAACAAGCTTAGCAAGTTCAAGACCAAATTAATGAACTAAGCCTAGGTAATAATCAACCTAAGGAAGACAATGGGGCATATTTTCCTTGATACTCCACCAGCGGGGCATATTTTCCTTGATACTCCACCAGCGGGCATATTTTCCTTAAAACTCCACAAATAGGGTATAAATAAAACTAATGCACCCATAAAGCTAGGACAATTAACTTTGCAAGTGAAACAAAAGCCTTGATCATTAGATTATGTCAACTAGTTAGCCCTTTAAGTAACCAAGGGAACAAAGGCCTACTACAGTTAAAGGAATTTTGAGATAGTCAGTAGATCTTTAAAATAGAAGAACTGGCCTAACACTAGTCAAGTGAGCATCTGGTGAACCAACACAACTAACTAAGTTTGAGGCAAATCAAAATAGATGTAGCAAAAGTTGAATGGGCACTAGAGAATGAAATCCAACAATCAAAATTTTCTACCTAAATAAAGATAGCACATTATTTGAAAAGTTTCAAATAAAAAGAAATAAACTAAGGTACCGTTTGGTTGCTGGTACTGGACAGAACAAGGAGTACTGGACTAGACTAAAAAAGAAGGACTGGACAAAAAAAGTTTTTGTACCACATTTGGTTTGTTCAGTACTAGACAAGGATTTTTGTGCTGTCCAGTGTTTGGATTGCAAAGTACTGGACTGAACATAGGTAATTTGACTGTTTTGCCTTGGAGAAAGCTTTTGTGCTGTCCAGTGTTTGAAATTGCAAAGTACTGGACTGGACAGAGTAAAATTGATAATTTTACCAATTTTGCTTATATCATAATTATTTTTATATATTTCATATTATTATAAAAAAAATAATTTGAAGGTTTAATATATAATATTAAATATTATAGGAAATATGTTATATTTAATGAAATAATACATTATTTATGATTTTGAATATGTCACTGAAAACATGAAACACTTTTACACTGAACCATCCACATATTCATCAACCACTTTAAACAAGTCATTGAAAGACATGAAAATTAGAAAATCTATCCACAAATTAGATCGATTAGATTAGAACATCAATCACTTTTATATTTCATAAGGACAAGGCATAAATGACATAGATAAGATAATAACCATATGTTTCAATAGTTAAAGTAGTTTATATGATTATGACCTGCCAACTACATCTGATAGAAAACCTGCCAACTCTGTTGCAGGAGATACATGAGGTTACAACTTCTACAAAATCCAAAAACTGATTTAACCATAGAAGGTACTAAACCAGGATAGAGAGGTTTGATAATACAAAGCCAATGAAAGAAGTCTCAATTACATAAATACTACAAACATGTTTTATATCAACCAATAATTCGCCTAACAAATGCTAGGCGTTGTTCTCCTTCGAGCCTCCAAAAAAACTTCTCATACTGTGGATTTGTCGCCATTTGCATATGCACATCCAACTCTTCATTTTTCGACAATCCTAACGTTTTCAACTCTGCAACAATATCTTCCCTAGGAGGATTAGCGATTTTTCCTGCAAGTAAAGCAAAATCACTCCTAACATCTCTAATGCTCTGTTGAAACGTAGATATAAATTCTGCAGCATATTCTGCCATCGGACGCTTGCGAGTCGGTCGCACAGATGGATCACGTGAGGCATAGCTGGAGGCTTCAGTAGACTGTGGCACTTGTTCTGACTCCATTTCTTCATCAAAAGTATCCTCACCCTCAGTTTGCATGTCCTGTATCACATCTGCTGGTGTTTCAGCTCGTTTGCCAGTTGCTCTATCCTTTCCAAAAATTCCTTGAAGTTTTTCAAACTCTTTAAATTCCTTGTTGGCATGATTAGCAACCTTCGGATGTTTCTACAAAGCAATAGAAATGGTTATTATAACAACAAAGAATTAACGTATAAAAAATGAGCTTATTTCAAAATAAACATTATGTTGATTTTACCTCTATGTATTCAGCAAGAACTGCATCATTATCAACAATAACACATTTTTTGGCATCATCCCACCCAAATCCACTAGTATTTATCATGTCAACAACCTTTGCCAGTTTCATTGACTACCTCTTCATTTTGTTAACAATTTGCTTGACATTGAGATTGATTTCTGGAATGTGGCTTTTCATTATTTTTAAAGCTTCTTCATGCGCCCCATTCTTAAAGCTGCCATTTTCTCCTTTGTATCCTTCAACGACTAACTCCTCCAGCACTATCAATAACGTATCTTCCTCAACTTGGCTCCAACAACGTCTAGTTTTTTTATCTCTACTATCCATGACTGTAAACGAATGCATAGTGTAAGGAAAAATCCAAACAAATAGAATGTAATTCATGCATAGAAACAGTGGATAGAATATTTCAAGTTACATTACAACATAAAATTAAAAATTGGACAACCAAATGATTTCAATAATATAAAAATAACGAAAAATCAGTACTGACACTGATCCAAGATACATAATCAAAGAAAGTATAACAATCAGTGACATTCTAGTTCCTATGGTGGGCTCTCCATTCATCGTACATCTCTTATGCTAAGGTATTCCTCATCTCAGTCCATGCCTCAGTAGGGTTTATTGTTTCAATTGCATCAATTCCATTTTCTCCAATTGGAACTTCATCTCCTTTAATTACTGCGTGCTCGAATGGGTCCAGTGGCATGTACATTCGAATGAAGTTGTGTAATAGACAACAAGCTAGAATCATTCGACATTGTATTTTGATGGGATAAAATGATGGACTCCTTAGAATACCCCATCGTTTCTTCAAAATTCCAAAACATCTCTCAACAACATTTCTTGCCCTTGCATGTCTATAGTTAAATAATTCTTCACGATTTTGAGGCCTACGTTGACTTGTAGCCCACTCTTGAATGTGATAACGCCTCCCTCTAAAAGGGGAAAGGAATCCTGGCACATTGGAATATCTATCATCGACTAAATAATATGAACCTACAACGAAATGTAACCGCATAAATTTACATGAAAAATTTCAACTGGATAAATAAAATGAAAAAAATTTTCTTTTTTAAAATGCTTACCAGGTGCAACTCTCAATCCATTAGATCGAATGACTGCATCACGTAATACTCTAGAATCTGATGCAGACCCTTCCCAGCCAGCTAATATGTAGATAAATTTCATGTCACGATCACATACACCCATGACATTCGTTTCAAGATGCCCTTTCCTTGTTCGATACCTAGGTCTATCTGCAACTGGTGTCGTAATTGCAATATATGTACCATCTAATGCTCTAAGGCAACCCTAATATGTTCCCAAAGAAACATAAATAAATTTGTATTGTAATATAAGTAATGATGACCATCGTTGATTAACTGAAGGTACCGAAAAGATTAATTGTATTACCTTAAACCATTTCCACTGTTCGTCAATGCAATCTTCTGGTACTGGGTTGGGTTTTGCAAGTAGGATATCTTGTAACCTTAACATAGCAGCTAACACTTGATGGCAATTTCTACTAACAGTCTCACCTGATCTACGAAATCTGACTTGAATACTCCTATTTTTTGTATGATGTGCAAGGATATTTACAAAAATCGTAACTTGTTCTTCAACTGTTGCTCGTCCATTACAATGCATTCCCCCTCGTACCCTAATGAGTTCACAAAGATGTGCAAAACCATTCCTACACATCCTTAACTCCCATAAACAATTTGTATCACTCCCACTAATGAGTGAATCAATCACCTCTCGACGTGTTTCATATCTAGCTATTGCTCGCTCATTCAATACACCCCTCTCTACTCTCTTATTCAAAAAAAAATTTATATAATAGAAACCAGCTGCCGCCATTGTAAGCATATTGATATAGACTCTCCATCCAAGAAGACAAATCAGAAATCCATGTTGATCCATGATCTATAGGAAATATCAAAGGAAAGACCCATAAGTGTAACGTTGGGGATGGAAAGATCATTTTCATAATACAAAACATAATGGACAACATCATATGCTACATAATATCAATAAAGTCAGGATGGCCGAGTGGTCCATTGAGTGTATATATGTTAATTGGGATGAGTTAATGCTCTTAAAGTAGGCATTGTATCTTCTAAGCGCATCTTCTCAGGTCTACCCAAATGTCGTGGAGAAGGGTAAGAAAGACGAGGTTGGAAGTTTTAGTTCCAGGAAGATCTTAGGGAACATGTAGCATGGAATTCAAGTTTGAATTGAAGCAAAAGAATCCAAGCTCAAACTCAATCAAATTTAAAATTTTGAGCTCAAATATCATAAAACTCCAGCTTAATTAAAATACTCAAATGACTTAAAATTCAAGTTCAACTCACCTGTAGTTGAATTGCACTTGAGTAAATTTGTAAGATAGCCACACACTACATTCCTTCAAGTAAAACTTATAACAATGCGTCATGAGAAAACTCGGAGAAAAGATATTACAACTCATGAATTACAGCTTAACTGGTATAAAAACAAAGCCGTTAAGGAGAAAAGCCAGAAACAAGTTGCACAAAAATATGTTCATCTCCATGTCAAGATTAATTTAAAAGACCCCTTATACATTAGCAAAAGCAACAAAGGTTATATATGCTGACTGAATAATTGATAGCTCCAGCAACACATGAAATAATAGCATTTGGAGTCGCATCACATGGCCGAAAAATCGATCTCATCATCACTGCTGGAGCAAGTCCAGTACCGGTCTTTTCTATGGTAAGCTGGTAGCATTGCATTAGTTAAGACAACTCACACCAAAAATCCATCAATGGTATTGACCTAAAAATCCCTTAACAGCATAAAAAAACCTAGTAGGCATCAAAGCAATAACCAGGCCATCAACAAGACAATGCCCATTTGCTGTCAACCACTAATGAAAGTGTTTATGAAAATCTCACCTCTTCTCTGTTTTGCTCATGATGAACTTTGGTTCTCTGTTGCACTATTCTACTTTCCTCCTTTACTTTGCGAAGCTGTTTGCTTAGCATTTCAACAAATGCCTAACAGCCTTGGAATCCTCCAACCCAGAACTACACTCGGCCAACTCCCTTGGATCCGTATAATGCCTAACAGCCCTTATAATTGCCCTCAGACGCTTATACGCTTATATGGGATTGAAAGACGGGATATTTCATTTGTCTTGGTTTATTGCTTATGCTTTGCAGGAATTGCCAAAATCCTAAAATTAAAGGAGCAGTTGTGTTTCATGATCAAGGTCTTCAAATACATGATTATAGCATCCGTTTCAATCATACGTAGGCTTTTTCTAGACTTCCTGATGTTGAGACCATCATGGACACAAATGGTCCTTTTCTTGATGACTTGGAATTAGGTGTTAATCCAGTTCCAATTATGCAGTACAACACGAGTGGATTCTTTACCCTTCAACAGGTCTTAGACTCATTTATAATCCTCTCAGCCCAGCAAACCTAAACCAACATGGTTATTGATAATGTGGAAGCTCTATCAGGATCATCTGGATTGGTAGACTCATGAAACAAATCCTTGAAAGATGTAGATAGACAATTTACCTACATAAACCGCAAGAGGATTGAGGGCTTGAAGCCCACTCCACTAGACATGAGAAGGTAATGAATATGATCTTAAAGTAGCCTCCTTCTAAAGCTGCGTGTAGAGCCTTGGCAATGGTGCACTAGTGCGGGGTTGATAAAGGGAGTGCCTTCTAGCCATGTAGTTGTAATCAATGGATCTGACATCACTCAATGTCTCATACAACTTGCCCATGGATCTCCTACTATCTACTTTCTAGTCTCTCACTTCCTCTTTAAAATCTCTCCACCTCATCATTGCCAATGACTTGTGAAAATCCATTTGACTAAATATCCCTAAACTCCAGATAGATGCAGAGCTTCCTCTTCCTCTTTGTTTAAGACGTGGCACCTAGAATCATTCCAAGTGACCCTAATTCTATCCTCAGGTCAGAGAACAAAATCAAACAGCAACACAGATAAAGAACAAAATATATAAAACATAGATCAAGTTTTAATTTTGAGAACAACCTAATTTCATAGATGGAGAATTAACAACTGGTTTGTTCTTGATTTCCTCTTAAACTTGAATGCATATAAAGTTTTCCATGAACGCCAAAATTTCAAGATCCTATCATTTTTACCGTTCTAGTCAATAGAGCTTTCACATTAAATCCATCGTAAAGAAGAAGTCTATACCCATTACTTCCGAAGTGGATACCGTTGCTCATTATAGATTTATAACAATTGCGAGGAACATTAACCTAAACCCTAAAATCAAAATCCATTAACCTAAACCCTAAAATCAAAATCCATTAACCTAAACCCTATCCCTTAAGCAACCTAATTAACCAGCTAAACCCCATCTAAGCAAGAAGCATGCGAGGAACATATAACAAGCGACAGAGAAGGACCAGCGACAACGACACGGAATAATCGAACAACCATGCGACGAACATTGTTAACGAATCAACGATTTCAGAAGAGATGGAAGCATACAAACCTGATGGTGGAAGGACCGGCGCCGATGAGCTGTCGTTGTTCGTCGTCTGAAGCAGTTGCGCGATGAAGAGAAAAAATTGGAGAAGAAAGAATGAAGGGAAAGTGACGGCAGAACACTGATGTAGAACAAAGAGGGAAGGAAAGTAACATGTGATCATTGAGGGGCAAATTGGGAATTTCGCAAAAATTGGGTTATAGTCCAGTGCCGAATTTTTTGTATCGAATTATACACGGTACTAAAATATCTGATTTAGTCTAGTACCATATTTGTATTTAGTCCAGTACTTGCTTCAAGGATGGCAATCAAACGGAGGACAAAAAAATTTGTCCAGTCCAGTGTGGAATTCCAATGCCAACCAAACGCTACCTAAGTCTCAAACACTAACCATACACACAAGAGAGCTTAGCAGCATCAATGTAACGATTGGGACTCAATTCTTAAAGGAGGTTCGCATTGAATTTGCTACATAGGTTAAAATAATGATAAGCATACATTTCTCTATCTTAAACATATTAACCCTTTCTAGCCCTTTGAGCCTTTTTAGGATATATTTTCAATATTAGCCTTGTTAAGAACCACCCCACATTAGGGCAATCAAGAGGTTATGATAATTAATTAGAAGGAAAAGATAAAACCAATCTATACTTACCCTAATCACATTATGTGATGCCCTAAAATTTAGAAAGTAGTGATAGCTTGTCACATGTCTTACTTGTGTAACATGTCCTATTTAAGTAAAGCATGCTAAGGTTCTCTAATCAATTTGGTTATCCTTTAACCCATTTCACTTTGAAATCGTTCATTAGTTTTAGAAAATGTTTACTTCATTAATCATTTAGCTGTCCATCAAATTTTAGTTTAAGAGAACATTAGTTTAATTTAGCAAAAACACTTAAAATAAAAATATCAATAGTATGTCATGTAAATGTCCATAAAGTTCCAATAAAATTATTTTTAACTTATATACCTAAAATAACAATAAAATTCAAAGAGTCTATAGTTTGAAAATCTACCATTCAACCTAGTAAAAACAATAGAGTAGCAATGTCTCAAAAGTAGTCCAATAAAAAAAAATCTAATAATAGGAGCAAAGATTATAGCTCATCTAGGGGTAGTCTATCTGTGTCAAAGTAATACAGAAGCATTTACTCATCCCTAATGAAGTAACTTTTATCATCTAAATCAGTAGACAAGTCATAGCTAAGCTCATTGTAAGAAGCATTCATATACAAATCATCACTTGAAAATAGTGAGAAAAGAGTCAATTGAACTTAGTACATTAGCAGTTATACCCACACACAATGTCACTCACACACATGCTTAAATTTTAATGCAACAGTTCGGGGTTTAATGAGATATAATTTTAGGTGAAATCAAACAACACATTTCCAATGTCCTAGAAATTTGAGTAGCTCATGACTCCTTCATAAGGTAGGAGAACAAAGGATCTAATTCCACTATAATTGGCAATTTGGGGCTTGACAGAGTTGATCGTAACACCATGTTTGAAATGAAATTATAAGTAGTCTTTATGGAGTTCTCTACCATTTCAGCTACCAACGGTTGCAATCTGCATATATCATGTCATCTGTGAGTCACATGCTATTGGATGACAACCATGAAAATTTTGTCTCAGTTTCATTAACTCACTAATTAATAGCTATAGATACCTCTTATTGATTGCCTATTGAGCCATTATATTGGCCTACCCTAGGAAAAATATATAGGAACCTCATTAACCATCAATAATTGTTTCTATTCTAATAAGCACAATATAGTATAGCAAAATCATGATGCTATATTTGTGTGAGATGATATAGTTAGTTGACATGTATAATATGTGTATGATGCTTGGGCTAGATTTCATATAATGGGCATGTTGATGTATACGATAATATTATATTAATGTAACAATCCAAAGTTTTTTAGAAGGCAATTATAATGCCTTTCTTTCTCATACCAAGATAGTTCATATGGTTTAGTAGTTCAAGCTACTTTCCTTGATGATTTGCTATAGTAACCTTCCATCGACTAAGAATGGTCACTACAACATGTTCTATTTGATGTAAAAAAGTGAAAAAAAAAAAAACTTTTTGCTTCTTCATAGCACCCAACCCATCTCAAATTATCACATAAAACCCTAAAGCACTTTCCCTTGCCTCATGTTTTCATGCTATAATTATTATCCAATGCCTAGAGACTGCTATATCTATACTTGAGTGGTGTCACTTGACCTACCTCAAAATTATGAATTTCACTAAGATATATTTTTGCATAAATAGTTATCTTGCTCTTATTTCTATTTTTAGTCCTATTCAATTATGATATTATTAATCATTAAAATGAATATCATCTTTAAACTAATAAAAATAATCATTCAAATTAATTCAAACTTTGAATCCATAATCAATGCATGACAATGAGAAAAAAAAGTAGCAAGAAGCTTTACTTTATGAAATGGGAACATTAGTTTCTATTTTATATCCATTATCATTAGTCTTTTGAATGATTAAGAACTCAAATCTCATCTTAGCTCAAAATTCTGGCCTCATTGTTCATGGATAAGTGAGGTAGTAAACAAATAAATAAAAATTAAGTTTATAAAAGCTATGCTATATGTCTCCAAAAACCCTAAAATAAACTTTGTTTTGTATGGTTATCATCATAAGTTTAAAGAAAGCTTTTCGAAAATTAAAAATTTGTATGGTTTTTCTGTAGTCAAATGGTAGATCACTTCTCTGATGATTGTTTGTTCACTCACATTAGTAATAGGTCATTTATATAAGAAGTTTGTAAGATACTAATTAAAGATTAGTACATAAATTCTCTTCAAATCACACATAAAACTCATATAAACGAATCTATCATAAAGTGCTTTTATTCACTAGTTAAAAATAGGGTTACTACAAATAAACCCCCTTATATTTACTTCACGTGCACTTAATACCCATCTTTGAGATTGAGTATTTGTAACTCATATCTTTGGAAAAAATGCATTTAATCTCTTATATGACCAGTTGGCCTTCGGATAAAATCACAAAAAATACTAAAATAAAAAAAATACATTATATGACTCAAAATGCATCATTCTAAAAAATTTAGGGATGTAAACACTCAATTCCAAAAGTAAGGGGACCAAGCATTCATAAAACAAACATAAGAGGTGTATTTGTAACTCATAAAAAAGGTTCTATGTATTAATTGTCAATCTTATGGTTGAGTAAATTGTCATTATCTTTTTCAGTATCATAAGTTTTGAAAAAGTGTCTTCAAGGATGCACTTACGCTAAACGGGAGGATGGTACATGTTACCTACCCCACCTATTACGATAAAAGGACTAAGTAATGTTGTTGAGTTGTTGCAACCATATAATTTTAAAAAATTTCTTAAAGTAAGAATATCAAAGCAAGTTTAAAATCAACAAAAAGCCATTAAATCGCAATGAGAAACAATAATTATTCATTTTTTAGTATGGGTTGAATTCTAAAATTTTAACCAATATATATATTATATGCAACTAAACAACTAGCTTATTTTGAATTTTGTGTCTAGCTTATGTCATTTGCTTTCAAGTCCATGAAATGGTACAGATCCTGATGCTAACGTGAAAAGATGCAGATCAATAGTCAAAGGAATTAATTAATTCCTCTACACCTTTATAGGCTGGTTGATGCAAGGGACATTGTGGAGCTTCTCCTAAAGCAGTTAGACTGTGAGATTGTAATGAGGAAAAAAGATACTATGCAGCTAACTCCAGCTTCTGCCCTTGCTTTTATGATGTAAAACTCCTCGTCTAGAACACTTCCTCCACCACCTCCACCAGTTTAGTCTGCAGCTCTTGCTCCTTCTACTCCTGCCCCTTCAGCACCTGCTTCAACACCAGTAGTTCCTTCAGAAAAGTCGAGCACATCATCACATCCACTGCTAAAAAATGGCTAGAACTTTCTATCGATCTCCAACACTAGAAGAGCCACCTATTGTGAAGGTTAACTATTCATAGCTTATCAAGGTAGAGTCTAAAGGGACTAAAGCGAAACAAGGTTTATTAGTATTTATTACATGCTATAATATTCTAATATATGGTAATGAAAGTAAGTAATTTTTGAAACAGCATCATGACTACTTTTCATGTTAGAATACCGTAGATATTTGCCACCACTAATCAATTCACATAGCCCATAAATATCAATGAAGCATTTCTTAACTTGAGGAGGTCATGGCTTCCCTAAAGGAAGAAAAGTTATAAGTTTTGACAACAAGTGTCACATCAGTCTACCTAAGAAATCATATGACCAATCATTTGCATTTTATTTTCTCAATAAATTATCATTTCTTTTGTAAACTAGGTGGGAGACAAGGTTTAAAAGGGCCAAGTAGTTTGCATTATTAAAGAAATGAAATTGATGAACGAGATTGAAGTGAGTATCTTTATCTTAGTATCATCGTTTTATTTTAGACTTGAATACATGCTGTTCCTTTATTTTTAGGAGAAGGCCAAAACTTAGTTCTTATATTTGTTTTGAGTTGGAATAAGAGTGAAATCGAACTTTTATGCATATTGCAGTCGGATGATTTGTGTGCCAGAAGCTTAATGAATGAATATATCTGAGTTCTTGTTCATCACAATTTTGCATTGATGTGGTGCATGTTGGGGCGTTTCTTGTGAGATTAAAAAGGAACATGACCTCCAACCATTGGCAGAGATAGGTTGCTATTTTCCCCCTTCCCCCAATGAATGCCTAAAGGTTTTGAAAAAATTTATTAAAAAAAAAAACCATTTCAATTTTATCCCTTATTTCTTTTGTTGGATATTAATTCTACCAAAAAGTTCTCTTTCCACCATTGCATCCAATACACTTGAAATGCGGGATAATTACAACTTTTAGAAGAGAGTTGTCATTACTATCTAAGGTCTATAGTAATGATTCTCTTATGCATTAGAAGGAGTTGTTAGACTTAAATGATCATAACATAATCTAATTTCTACTCCTACCTTTGACTTATAAATCGATCACTTAAGAAGTCCATTTGGGTAAAACTTTGTCCCTGTTTCTTGTGCACATGGATATCTATAGCATAATCCAATTGTAGCAAGTTTTGGCCAATAACACGTGATTTTATTGTATATATTAGGCCGATCAGTTCGAAGCTATGGTTGAGATTCTGCTTGAAGACACAAAACCAGTTAGTGTGGATACTTTAAGTTTCATTTTCCTAAGTGTTTAGTGTTTGTTTTTGTTGTGATTCCTCAAATGTGCATATTTAATGGTAGTTTTCTCAACTTGCAGCCTCTTCTTATCATTGCACTGTAAGGTTCAATCCTATCCTCCTTTGTGTAAAACATGATTGAGCAAACAATTTAACTTGGAAATATCTGCCTATTCAACTGTACTTTTAGGAAGGATCCACAATATATAGCATATTTCTTTAGTTGTCTCCCAAGTTAATGAATTAGAGATCCTTGTGGGAATATTTAGTCATTTTTCGATTTCTTTTCTTTCATTTGTTTGGAGGCATGTTGAGATCAAATTGAAGTTCATGACAATTAAATTTTCCATTATTACCTTATATGAAGAAGAGGTACTCTTGTTAGATTGATTATTCTAGTCACTTGCTACAATCTACTTTCTTGAGATATGTACTCAAACATACTAAAGTTTCTTTCTTTTCATTATTTAAAAACCAAATTAAGGTGAATCTTGCACCTTTTGGTTTTGCATCGATCCAACAAGTTCCATAAATAGAATAAGATTATATATATATATATGCCATTATGGAACATTTCCAAGTTGTATCCACTTTGTTTTATTATAACTAGACAAGGTTTTATAGCTACTCATTATATGGAAATTTTATTTGATACTTTTTTTAACAACGTTGAAATTACTCTCTAAGCTTTGTATGTTTTTATAATTTTACATTGAAAGTTTTGAAGCAGTTAATATATTATACTCAATTAAATTTTTACATGTAAAATTTAATATCTTAACTCTCATTTTTTACACTTGTTCATTTATCAATGAGTGTCTACCATGTCTTTGTAAGGATCATGAAGGTAGTAAATTTGATAAGTAAATATTTAATTTAATATATCATTTAACCATTTTAAACTTTAAGTATAAAATTTACAAGTAAAAGTTAACTGAGTATAACATTTAGCAACTTCAAACTTTAACAATAAAATTGAAAAATAAAAATTATCTATTTTACTACATTTATTGTTTATCTTTTAATCCAACTACTTGCATGCATCAATCGTTTCATGACATGATACAATCTTAGTGGTTTAAATAGTAAGTCTTAGTTTTAGTCTTGTGAGCCTTTGCTTTGTTTGTTGTCATAAATTATTTATTAGAAACAATGCAAATAACCCCCCAAATTTTGACCTAAATATGGATATCTCTTAAATTTTCAAACATAGTAAGTCATCCTTTCACATTTTAATAAATTGACAAATAACCCTAAAAAAAATATAAATAATCCCTAAACTTTGATATTCATGTGAATATATCCCTCAAACTTATAAAATTGTGCATTAACACCCCTTAAACTTTAAACTTAGTGTAATTTTTAACTAAAAAAAGCAAATGTGCTTTATATTGCCAATTTATCAATGTTTAGGGTAATTATTTGCAATATTTGAAAATTTGTAGAGTAAATTAATACTTAGATCAAAGTTTAAGGGATTATCTGTAATTCTCTCTTATTTATTTCCTTCAAGTTTTTAAGAGTAGGATTTAGATAGTCCTTATGTACACCAACCCTAGGAATAGTATAGTTAACGAAGTCCTTCAGAAAACCTATTCATCCTTTTGAACCTCGAATTAGGTCATCTTGGGTGTAACTTAAAATGATTTATTCATAAACTGGACTTGATTATGTATTGATTGTATTTTTTTAGATTCAATTAGATTACACACATGATCCATATATGATTGGAATAAATATTGCAATATGGAAAAAAAAAGGAAAAAAGAAAATCAAGTTTCCTAGAGGTTTTGTATTTTTCCAGAAATTATGTAAATGTTTGACTTCTATATACGTAAGAGTGAACATAGCCCTAATGACAAAACTGAAAATTGCAAGGAGAAGACCGGTTAATAAACAAAAGTAAGACTTCTGTCTATAGACTTCACATACAGTTGATATTCCGAAGGTATCCAAGAAATTTCATTTATTACCATTTAATAGTCAATCTCTTATTTATTTTATTAGAATCCCTGAATGGACATTTTCTACATAGAAATTCTTGTGACCCAACCAATTAAACTATAATATATAAATAAAGCAAAAAAATAAATAAATTAACATGCATATTTATTAATCTATATTGTTTCCATGTTATATAACAATAAGTAGAAGTTCATAAAGGTGAATGAGATAGTTATAATATGTTATATCTATTTTTAGGTTTATTTTCTATTTATTTATTAATATGCGGAGCTTATGATTTATACATGAAAAAAAAATAATAAGATTGCATCATTGTGGGCTAACTGCTTTTTCTTATTTATTAAAAAAAATTGAATGAAAGATGACTCTATTTTTATATACAACCCCTTTACTCATTTTATTTTATAAAAAATGTGAACATTTTTTTTTTTAGATAGCAAATGTGAAATAACTACTTGAAAGAGATTAGGGAGCCCAAGAGAGGGCTAGGGTAGCGTTTGGTTGGCATTGAAATTCGGCACTGGACTGGATAAAATTTTTTGTCCCTCGTTTGGTTGCCACACATGAAGGAAGTACTGGACTAAACACCAATTACGTACTGGACAAAATCAGAAATTTTAGTACCACATGTAATTCGGTACTAAAAATTAGGTACTGGACTAAATGTAATTTTTCTGAAATTCCGGATTTGCCCTTCATACTTACCTTGAAAGAAAATAAAAATAGTAAGTATAATAATAAATGATAAAAATGTAAAAATTCATAAAAAAATAATAAAAATATTAGAAAAATAAAAATAAAGATTTAGATTTTGAAATAGGATAGATAAAAATCTAGGAGAAAATTTTTCAATAAAAAATTAATAAAATTATAAAAATTTAATAAAAATTATGAAAATTAATAAAAGTTAATAAAAATAATAAAAATTATAAAAATCATAATAAATTAAGTAAAAAATCAATAAAAATTTATAATAGTATAAATGAGTTGAAAAATAAAAAAAAATGAATTTTTATCACTTAGAAAAATCATTTTCTTAAATAAATCCAAAATTGGTGTTTTTCCTTAAAATTATCATTTAAAAAAAAATCAAATTATCAAGCCTAGGTTTAGATTTTTTAGAAAAATCCTAAAATGGTAAAAACATAAATTAAAAGAAATTTCATAATTAAAATTCACAAACACACTAAAGTTTTTCAAGAAAAGCGAACTACAGTTTATTTGATCCTGAATAGCAGGTACGTAAGCACCCATTTGGGGCAACCCTAAAAAGGAATAAAAAATATTTTCCTAGCATAATTCACTTAAAAACACAATAAAAGACGACAAAAATAAAATAAAAAATATTTTGAGATAAAGTAAATTTTAGGAGATTAGGTGGTAACCTTAGGGTTTTAATAGGTTAGCCTCTAAACTTAGAAACTCCGGTTTTCTCTTTTCCTCTTTTCCACAAAAAACGAGAAGAGGAAATCATGACGACTAATGGTCCAAATTAGGACTAATCCGCTCCATTAGTTTTAATTCAATCTTTCCCAACAACAGTTAGGTGGCGACTACAAAAATAAAACGAAATTCTTTTTCCTATAATATTTAATATAATATATTAAACTTTCAAGTCATTTTTTTTATAATAATATCAAATATATATAAATAACTATGATATAAATAAAAGGGAAAAATTGTCAATTTTACTCTGTCCAGTTCAGTACTTTGTAATTTCAAACACTACACAACACAAAAGCCTTCTCTAGTAATTAAAAAGGGCAAAACTGTCAAATTTACTATGTCCAGTCCAATACTTTGCAATCCAAATACTAGACAGCACAAAAATCCTTGTCCAGTACTGAACAAACCAAACGTGGTACAAAAATATTTTTTGTCCAGTCCTTCTTTTTTAGTACTGTCCAGTACTCTTGTTCTGTCCAGTACCAGTAACCAAACGGTACCTAGAAGTTCCATGGCTATAAAAGGCCGGATGACACGGTGTTAGTTTGTCAAGCTTACCGTACATCCATCAACATATATTTTTTAAAGGAAAAAATTTTCATTCTTTTTAATGTTGAAATAAAACACAATATAATAAAATGATGATATACATTTTTTAATTATTTAACAAGTAACTCTATGCACTCTTTTTTTTTTCTTTTTAACCATTCATTATTAAATAAGATAAAGATGGAAGAAGAGAAAGCATAACAAACCAAGTCCAAGATTGTATAGCAATTTTTCAATAGACGTCTACAAAGGGGCAACTTTCCACACTGTATAGGTTGTTGAGAGGTTTCCAAGAAAGGAAACGACAAAGCCACACCTGAAAATCAAAGTCACCCTCAAAGGACCATAATCACCATAATAATAAAGAAAAAGAGCCACTAGAGTACTATCTCAGCCTCTCATCCAAGTAAAGGCTCATCTCAAATTCATCATCAGTTCAAAGGTTTGATATGCCAAGCATTTTGTGATTAGTGATTTTTCTGGACGACTCAAGTCATTGTAACAATGGGATGTCCCCTTTACTGTTGATTTTTTCTATTTATATGTTATTACATGCATGTTGAAGTGTAATTGTCATTTAACTATTTCCTATTACAATCTCTACTATATTTATTTATATTATGATTCGTTGATTTGGTGATATCATGTATTTACAACTCTACCCTGTTAATGAGTAATATAGTTCTTATGCAACTTTGGAACCCTTGGTTGTCATACACAACGTGTTGTAACATGGTCCATTCTTACTTAACATGAAGCAAATGGATTCCTGTTAGATCAATTATTCCAATCACTTTTTGCATCTACTTTGAGATATGTACTCATAACATACTAAAATGTTTGTCTAAAATTTCTTCCTTTTCATTATTTTTAAACCAAATTAAGGTGAATCTTGCACCTTTTGGTTTCACACCAATCTAGCAAGTTTTGTGAATAGAACAAGATTATAAGAAAACATGCTTGTTAAATGCCATTATTGAATGTTTTCAAGTTGTAGCATTTGGTTGACAAAATAGGATAGTATAAAGAGGACTAAATAATACAAAAATTATTCAATATTATACAATAAAAATATGGTAACCAAACAAATTTGATAGAATATAAGGAGAATAAATGTAAATAAGCAAATAAAAGGAGGTGTATTAACAATTTGACTTTTTTCTTTTTTAATATTAGGAAGAAAAAATGACAACCAATATTAAAATTTTTGGTAAATAATTAAATATTAAAAAAAAAGTAGAATCCAAAGTTTATTGTATTAAGGTAATTAAAGGCTGGAAATTGACGTTACACGGTTCATACTTTCAATTAAACTCAAAGTACCACGAGCTTTTATATACATATATATATATATATATATATATATATATATATATATACATATATATATATATATATGTGTGTGTGTGTGTGTGTGTGTGTGTGAGTGTGTGTGTGTGTGTGTTTGTGACATGAATATCACTTTCTTGATGTAATGGAAGAAATATCCTATTTCCCAATTTTCATAAAATATATCACTGATAAAAATATTAAATTCAAAAAGTGAGCAAAATTAAACTAGCAAAATGGTGTTATTTGACCATGTATAAATGAAACAAAATCCTTTCAAGCTTTTTATTGATCATTTCATTTAAATTCTTTCCACCCACCAAGACTTTGGCCACTTTCTTGAAAGGTATTAATAGTGTAATATCAATTTCTCGCCTTTAATTACTTAAATATCAATTATCTCATAATAAACTTTGGATTATTCTTCTTTTAATTATTTATTTATTTATTTATTTATCTAATTGTTCATTTATCGAAGTTTTTTTTTAGTTGTCATTTCCCCTTCCTAGAATTACAAAAAATTGCAAAATTGCAAATAAATCCCTTAATGTTTGCTTTGTGTATGCTTAGCCTCCTTATTTTTGAAATTATGTATTTAGATCCTAGAATATGTGACATGAAGTAAACATAAGAGGGAGTATTTGCAATTTAGCCAATAAAAAAAAAAATTCAAACATAATAGACACTACTATAAGTATTATAAACCTTTCCTAATTTTCTACCTTGATTTGCTGAAATTTAAATTCTTTATCTAAAACCGTCAATGTAATGTAAAGGAAAGTAGAAACTATCTATTTGAAGAACATTTATAGATTTATTGGGATTAACACAATTAGATGGTGCTATTGAAAGAATATACTAAAAAAAGTCAATTGTAGGAGTGTGACACTAAAACCATTCTATTGTGCTTCAACACTATAGATGACTAAAAAGTTGAGTTACAATAATAAAATATTTCAATATTTTGGTATCATGTTCAACACTTTATATATTCACTAGTCTCATATAATAATAAGGTTCGTGTTGAGAATTTTCATACAATTTATACATTCCTTATTGATATTTGTAAGTAAGGAGTGTGGTAATTCGCTAATCACACGATAAATGTTATACACACACACGCATATTATTCATTGCAAAATATTTCTTTTTAACCAATTAAGGACAAATGGCTAAATTTTACTGCTTATGATGTGGCATGCCAACATAGTTAAGCGGCAAATTGTTTTTGCTTACACATGAGCATGCCATGTAGTGCACCCATTAATAGTCGATTAAACATTAATTAATAGTATTCTATATTGATATATCATTCGAAAATTTAATAAAAATAATTAATAAAACATAATTGCTATATAATTAAGTTTTTATTACTTAATTACAAGCCGAAAAATTAAAAATACAACATCTATCATGAAATGGTTACATCATTAAGAACACATAGGCAAGTGTCATACAAGTGTTATGAGAACAATTGGTCAAGTACAATAAAATCATATAAATTAAATAGGTGAATCTACTAAGTTGGTCTAGAGGTAAGATTTAGACTTGAATTTGCATTAAATGATTCCTATTGGTAACTAATTATAAAATTCATCAACAAATAGTATTATAGACCATGTGGAGGATAAAATGGCCACTATTGTGGTTATCGGGATGATTAGCCACTTGGGGAAGCTATACATCAGGGGGAAGGGCATGGATATGTCTTAAGGGTAGGCTAAGGTTGTGATTGACCACCTTGGAAAGAGGTAGGCAATGACTAAGGATCTATGAGGACTAGGGATATGATGCTATGGTGGTTGTGTAATTAACTGCTAGAGAATGGATTAAAAGGTAGCTATGAATAAGGTGGCCATGAATATGCTCCGGTAGGAGGCCATAGTTGTAGTTGTCCAAATGAGGAATAAGTGGTGGGCAACCATGCTTAGGATGGGGGGTGAGGGAGGGTAGGGTGGTGGGCATGGATAATATTGCGTAAGAGATGTAGTATTTTGACTTCCCTTCAAATCTACCACGTTCTTATATAACTAAAACAAAATCTTTTCAAGTTTTTTTTGGCCACTTTCTTGAAATGTATTAATAGTGTAATATCAATTTTTTGCCTTTAATTACTTTAATATCAATTATCACACAATAAACTTTGGATTGTTTTTCTTTTAATTATTCATTTACTAAAGTTTTTTTTTAGTTGTTAGTTTTCTTCTTTAAATTACAAAAATATTAAATTGTAAATATATCCCTTCATGTTTATTTTATGTATGCTTAATCCTTTTACTTTTGAAATTGTGTACTTAGATCCTAAATTTTTTATAAAAAAAAAGCATCATAACTACAACTTCCTAGGGTTTCTAAATACAACTTTCAAAAGATTCTCGAGGGTTTAAACGTAAATTAAAAAAAAATGTGATCATGTGATATAAGGTAAATATAAAAAATATGTATTTACCATTTATCCAATAAAATAATATTCAAACATAATGTACCCAAAGGACCCCCTTTCCATATGGTGTAGGGTTTTAGAGAGCTTTTTAAGAAATTTCCTCACATCTGTTTGTGTTTTTGTCACGTCAAGTTTTAGTCGTTCTCTTTCTCTTTCTATCTCTCTTTCATCTAATCTTAAGTCCATGGCTCTTTTACTTTCTTTATTTCATTCTCTTTCTTCTTTAATCTCTTTCATCTCTTCCTCACATGGTCATGCAGATAAAGTCTACTGTCTTCTCTTTCATTTCCTCCCTCTCTCTTTCTTCTAAAGTTGAAATGCATTAAATCTCTCTTGCCTTTCTTTCTTCTTGAAAATTTCAAATTTTGCCCGATAAAGGGGTTTTAATTGTTGAATTGGGCCCGATCCGGTTTAGGACCTCAACTCCTTACATGGTCTAGCTGGGGTGGAACTAAAGGTATACATCTTGTTGCCCATTAACAAAAATAGACATGTAATATACTATTTTATGTGCTATATTTTAAAATTATTTTTAATATAATTATGTCTTTAGGATTATTTTTAATATATATATTCTTTTCATGATATTGAACCAAAACCTCTCATGAGTGTAGGACATGAAAATAATAGATAAATATGGCAATTCACAGTATTATGGCCCATCCTACCATTCACGGCTTTAAATTGTAGGAATTATTGCTTGTACAACAATGTGCAACAGATGATACCAAAATGGCCCTCTTTCCACATGGTATAGGGTTGCCAAGAACTTTCTAGGAAGTTTCCTCAATGGCAAAGAAGCCAACTAGAAGTACAGGATTGCCTTTCACTTTCTCAACTAATCATAACATAACATCAAGACAATATAGATCAATGAGTACATGTGTTAATTTTTTTTTTTTTACTTTATTTGTGCATTATAATTTGATTGATAGGGCAATAACAATTTTTATAAAAAAAAAAAATCATACAAAGATTTTAATAATACAAGTAGATATTGCATTCAAGATACAAGTGTTAATAATAAAATTATAATAGAAAAGATAAATGGTACAAAATATCTCTAGAAATTTTTAAAATTAAACAAGTATATCCTGAAATACTAATAAGGACCAAATGTTTTAATTATATACCAACTAATGTGTTATTTCCATTAACGTGGAATGTATTTTAGAATTAGAATGTTAGAATAGAGCATGCCATGGCCAAACAAAACCTCCGAGGAATGCAGGACATGAAAATAAACTATCCCAAAGGTTCCCCTTTGCACATGGTATAGCATATTTGTCTGTGTTTTGTCACGTCAAGTTTTAGTTTTCCTCTTTCTTTTTCTATCTCTCAGTCATCTAATCTTCAAGTCTCTGTCTCTTTTTCTTTCTTTTTTTCATCCTCTTTATTATTTTGTCTCTTTAGTCTCTTTGTTCTTTATTCTTTCTTCTTTGAAAGTTCCAAATTTTGTTTGATGAAGGGGGTTTTAATTGTTGAATTGGGCCGATCCGGTTCGGGACACTGACTCATTACACCGTCTAGTCAAGATGGAGCAAAAGTATAAATCTTGTTTCATCGGCGACCGTTCACTTAACTAAATAAAATAGAGGAAAATTTTAATTGTAATTCGGTTGGAAAAAAATAATATAAACTATCATTATACATTATTTAATTCACTTAAAAAGAATTACATAGGATAAAAATAAAATATCAATTATACTCCTTTTCAAGAAGTCTCATAATTAATATTAAGATTAGGAGATAGTTACAAACATACTATCTTTTATAATGGAGGTGTTTTAATAATAAAGATATTTATGTGAAGCTTAATAAATAAGCTATTATTTTATATAACAGTAGCTCAAATCTAATGATTTTTTGGTATTTAAAATGCAACTAAAGTAGTCATTTAGTATATAAAAAGACTGAAATGGTTACTCTCTTTTAAAAAATATATATACAATAAGTGTTAAACCTTATGTAATGAGATTTTTTTTTAATCTTACAAATTTTCTCATGTAGGGACAAATAATCAGAAGAAGTTCATGATGAGCAAGCGAATCATAAAATTTCACTTTATTCTTGACTAAATTGTAGTAAAAGCAAGAAAAAAAAAAGCCATGGTTTCAATTTTCTGAAGAATTAAATGAAGGATTTTCGTGGGGGAGAACAAAAAGAATATAGTACTTTCTAAAATTAATTAAAAAAAATTTAATTAAAAGTAATCATTAAGTATAGTATTTAAAATTATGAGTTAAAGTAAAGATTTTGAAATGGTTTGAAATCTGAAGATGCATTCCCTTGCCCAGCATTAATGTGAAAGAAGAAGAAGAAGAAGGGACACAAGGGAAATTAATGTGAAAGAGAAGAAAGAGGAGAGAAATATAGAAACAAAAAGGGCAACACTTGAGTATAGCTTGTAGGAAAGAGAGTTGAAACTACATTAAAATCGTGTGGTTGATATTATTATATCTCACTGGATTAGATAAATTTTGAGTATATATTAAGGGTTATAAAATATGTTTTGGATAAATCAAAATCTGTTTTTGTATTAATTAATACTCTTGTATTTTAAAAAAAAATTATAAAGGTAGTAAATTTGATAAATAAATCTTTAGTTTAATATATCCTTTAATAATTCTACTAATTTCAAAATTTTATTTATAAAATAAAAAAAATAAATATGTATCTATTTTACTAAATTGCTTGTTTATCTTGTAATTCACCCATTTGTTTGTACCAATTTTTTCATGACATGATACATCCTATTGGTTTTAATAGTAAATCTTAATTTCAATCTCGTGAGGCTTTATTTTGCTTACTGTCATAATTTATTTGTTTTCTTCAAGGATTTGACAACCCATCATATACATCAACCATAAAAATAGTATAATCAACAAGTTCCTTCAGAATTTAGAGCAAGAAGCAAATCTATTCATCTTTTTGGAGGCTTGAATGAAGTGTATCTTGGGCAAAGCTTGTAATGATTTATTTATAGATTGAATGGGATTAAGTTAATCATTCAATTAGATTGTAATTTAGAGGGCATGCTGTTTATTCGCCATGCTTACAAACAATTTTTTTTTCATCATTAAAATGTGGTCTTTTGTCACAAAAATACATGCTTACAAAAGAAAATTACAATAGACTTTCCAAATAGATGTTTAGAGATTAAAAAGAAAATTATTTATGCTTTGATGTTGAGTAAATGAAAATGCAAACGCACAATAAAATGTCATTTTGTTCTTTTAATAAGTAAGAGTAAGTATCCCAGTTTTTTTATTTAAAAAAAAAGAGAGAAAACCACAGGGGTTGGTATCATTTAAGTCATTATTATATAAGATAAAGAAAGAAAAAAATGGAAAAAGCATGACAAGTGTACAAGACAAAAGACTGCAATTTGCAACACCTACATATCAAAGTCAAGGTCGATGGACCCTTCATCTCCATAAATAATGAAAAGAGCCAGTTCAGGATCATCTTTTAGCTTCTCAACTCAAATTCACCGTCTTCTCAAACCTTTGTGTATCTCAAACTTTAACCTCAATGGCAAGTTCATCCTCCACCACTCCTCCTCCTGCAGGACAACGTTACGAAGTGTTCTTGAGTTTCAGTGGGGAAACTCGCTATGGATTCACTAGTCATCTTTATAAAAAATTGTATAATGCAGGAATTTCTGTGTTTAGAGATAAAGAAGGACTTCCTGTGGGTGAGGAGAATTGGCCTGAGCTTGTCAAAGCAATTGAGGCATCTAAAATTTCAATTGCAATCATTTCTCCCCGTTATGCTTCTAGCAAGTGGTGCCCAAACGAGCTTGTCCAAATTCTCAAGTGCAAGAAAACATCAGGCCAACTTGTCAAGCCCATCTTCTACCATGTTAAACCCTCGAATGTTCGAAAGCAAGAAGGTAAGTTTGGAGAGGAATTTCAGCAACTTATAAAGGAACCAGATTCCGATGATGCGCTTATCCAAGAGTGGAAAAATGCTCTGATGGAAGTTTCATACTTAACGGCGTATGAGTCAGAGAAAATTGCAGACGGGTAATTATATTATTGTCTTTTAGATTGTAAATTTGTCTAATGTTATCTATATTTTGAATGTTTAATTAATTGAGGCATTCTACGCAGGTATGAAGCAGAACTTGTAGATGAAGTTTTTGCCGAGGTACTAAAAGCACTAGAAAAGACCACTCTAGATGTTGATGATTCCTTGGTTGGAATTAAGGAACATGCGGAGGAGATTATGAAAATGGTAGATGTGAAAGGATCCAATGATGCTAGAGCTATTCTAATTCATGGAATGGGCGGCATAGGCAAAACAACCCTAGCTAAGGTTGTATACAATCGCCTTTCTAATCATTTTCAACATTGCAGTTACATTGCAAATATTCGTGAAGCATCATCCCAATACAAGGGTAAGGAAGGCTTACAAAAGCAACTCATTGAAGGCATTTTTGGAGAAAAGTGGCCACATGACATATCAAATATCGATGAAGGTGTCAATATCTTAAGGTATAGATTTAATCGAAAGAAAGTTCTCCTTTTGCTCGACGATATTGACCAAAAAGACCAATTTAGCGCATTGGTGCGCAAGGATTATTGGTTTGGAGAAGGAAGTATATTGATCATTACTTCTAGGAGAAATGATGTTCTCGAAGGGTGGGAGGGTAGTTTCAATTATGAACTTAATGGATTGAATGTCAATCAATCTTTAGAATTATTCCGTCAGCATGCTTTTAAGGGGAGAGATTCTATTCCCGATGGATATGATACTATAGCTAAGGAAATTGTAATCAAGGTCAATGGTCTTCCTCTAGCTATTAAGGTCATTGGTTCTCTTTTATATGGTAAACCAAAAGATACTTGGAAAGAAAATTTGGAGAAGTTGAAAGAGATACCTCATTCCGAAGTGCAACGTGTATTGAAAATAAGCTTTGATGCTCTTGAAGATGATGAGAAAGAAATATTTCTTGATATTGCTTGTCTTCCACTAGATAAAAGTACCACGCGATATGCATTTTACATGTGGAATAGTTTTGGCTTTCATCCGCAAGTAGTGATTGAAAAGCTCGAAAAAATGTCCTTGATAAAAATTGTGGAAGAAAAAGAGTTTATAAGTAGAGCGGATAAAGAAATAAATATGCATGATCAATTAAAGGATCTTGGAAGGGACATTGTCCGAAAAGAAAATATAAATGACCCGGGAGAGCGCAGTAGACTATGGAAGCCGCAGGAAGCTTGGGATGTCCTATCATCAAAGCAGGTATGGATTCTTACTTGGTTTTTCAATATGGCAATGAACTTTTTAGATGTATGCCTCTTGTCCCATTTCTTCTTATTGCTAACTTCTTTGATGCCACATAAAAGATACGCATCTCATAAAAATTGAAACTTTATTACTCAAGAATTTTGCTCAGAATTTTATATTGCTAGATTAAAATTGTAGGAATACTTTAAGTAAACAAGGTTAAAGAGCACGTGGAATTTCTACAAATTCAGTTTTAATTCATTAAGCAGTAGTTGTTTATATACAACAGATACACCAACAAAAAATAGCAGAAAAATAGGGGACTTTTAAGCCACTAACAACTAACCACTAACAAAAACTTCTACTAATAAAACTAGATAAACATGACTTGGAATAACAAACTTGAACTAACTCCTAAAATAATGAAATCGATCTAAAGATACTGAAGCAGTAGAGATCATGGATCAAAAAACACGTGTAGTGGCTCCAAAGGCACAATTTTAATACTCCTCATTGCCTTTGAAGCTGCAAATTCCCAGCTTGTTTCTTAACACTTCAAACTTAAATTTTAGCAATGCTTTAGTGAAGACATCAGCAACTTGATCATTAGTTTTGCAATAAACTAATGAAACTTCACCTTCCTTTTGAATTTCTCTTAGGAAATAGAACTTGATCTTAAAATGCTTTGTCTTGCCATGAAAAACTGGATTGGAGGAGATTTGGATCGCTGCTTGATTGTCTACAAAGATTTGAGTTAGCTCATGTTGCATAAAACCCAAATCCTGTAGGATCTTCCTTAGCCATATAACATGATTTGCAGCTAAAGTTGCTGCAATAAATTCAGCTTCAACAGTACTTTGTGCAACCACTTCTTGTTTTTTTGAGCACCAATTTATGACTCCCGAGCAAAAACTAAAACAATAGCTAGATGTGCTTTTCATACCATCGATAGAACCTCCCCAATCACTGTTAGAGAAACCCATCAATTTAAATTGGTTTTGCTTGGCATACTTGATATCATAATGAAGTGTTCCTCTGATGTATCTTACAACTCTTTTGGCAGCTTGCAAGTGCTCTTCACTAGCACAATGCATGAACCTGGACAATAAACTTACAGCTTGCACAATGTTAGGTCTTGAGGCTATTAAGTACATGAGACACCCAATCAAACTTCTATAGCAACTCTCATTACTTAGGCAGCACAATCTTCTTTGCAAAACTTCATTCTAACTTGCATTGCTATGTCTTAAGGCTTGCATGCCTCCATGTGAAACTTTCTCAGGATTTCTTTAGCATATCTAGATTGGCTTATGAAGATTTCACTCTCTTGTTGCTTCACTTCCAAACCAAGGAGGTATGACATCAATCCCAAGTCTATCAGGTCAAATTCTTTGAGCATTTTTAACTTGAATTCTTCAATGAGATCCTGATTGTTTCCCGTTACAAGCAAATCATCAACATAAATAGAAAGTATTGTGATGTTACTACCATCCTTCTTCACATACAATGTTTCCTCACTTAAGCTTTTAACAAAGCCCAAGCTTATCAAATGGTCATCTAAGCGGCTATACCATGCCTTTGGAGCTTGTTTGAGGCCATACAAAGCCTTCTTTAACAAGTACACTTTCTCCTCTTGTCCTTGCACAATGAAACCATCTGGCTACTCTACATAAATTTCTTCTTCTAAGGAACCATTTAAAAAAAAGCTAATTTTACATCAAGTTGAAACACTTTCCAACTCTTATGTGCTACAATTGCAAGTAGCAAATGAATGGTGTCAAGCTTAGCCACAGGTGCAAAAGTTTCTGAAAAATCAACACAAAAAACTTGTGCATATCCTTTCACAACAAGCCTAGCTTTATTTTTGTTCACGGTCCCATCAGCATTAAGTTTTGTTTTAAAAACCCATTTAACACCAATCACTTTTCGATTTGTTGGTTTATCAACAAGCAGCTAAGTATCATTCCTCTCTATCACGTGGAGCTCTTCCTTCATTGCTTCAACCACTTTTGCTCTTGCAAGGCTTCATTGACATCAGCTAGTTCCATTATAGCAACATTGCACCTTGCATAAATATTTGAAATTGGTTTGGTTCCTCTGACTGGCCAGTCATCTACATCATCTTCATTGAGCTGATGGTCATTAGGAAATTGATTAGCTCTTCCTTTGCTCCAATCCCATTGCTCATCTTCCATGAAGACAATATCTCAACTAATGATTATCTTCTCAAACTGAGGCTGGTACACTCTATGACAGAAAACGTGATGAAAAATGAAGAAGAAATCTATTTTCTTATTTTTCTCTTTACAACATCTGGTTTAAAGTAGAAGATTAAAAGGAACTAAAAAAAAGGAAAAAACTACAATACATAGAAATCCTATAATACATGATATTTCTAAAAATATCATTTCTAAATATATAAACAAATCTATATAATTCTTTTAGTTCAATACTCCCCTCAAGCTGAGGAATAGATGTTTTCCATTCCTAGCTTAGTCACAAGATTATAATAACTTGAGTGGTTCAGCCCTTTTGTTAGAACATCTGCTAATTGTTGTCCTGTTAGAACATGGGACATACACACCAGCCCTTCCTCCAATTTTTCCTTGATGAAATGTCAGTCAATTTCTATGTGCTTTGTTTTACTGTGTTGTACAGGATTATGAGCAATATTGATGGCTGGCTTATTGTCACAATAGAGCTTCATAGGACTATACCATTTAATTCTTAAATCATCTAGGATAATTTTCAACCAAAGTAGTTCACAAAGTCCTTAAGCAATTGCCCTAAACTCTGATTCGACTGAAGATCGAGCTACTACATTCTGTTTTTTGCTCCTCCATGTTACCAGGTTACCTCCAACAAAAGTACAATACCCGGTAGTTGATCTTCTATCCACTAGAGAACCAGCATAGTCAGCATCTGTATAAGCTTTCAGAGTAAGTTTGGAGTTCTTTTTTAACAAAATTCCCTTTCTTAGACTGCCTTTCAAGTAGTGAAGTACCCTATATGTAGCTTGAAGATGAGATTCTCTTGGATCATGCATGAATTGACTAATTACACTTACTGAGTATGCAATGTCTGGTCGAGTGTGAGTTAGATATATAAGCTTTCCAACCAATCTCTAGTACATTCTTTAGTCAACCACTGGCTCTTCCTTAGCTTCTCCCAACTTGTAGTTTAGATCTATCGGAGTAGAGACTAGTTTACTTCCAATCTTCCCAGTTTTTGCCAATAAGTCGGTCACATATTTCTGTTGTGAAATGAAAATTCCTTATGTAGAATAAGCCACTTCAATACTGAGGAAGTACTTCAGTTTTCCTAATTCCTTTATCTCAAATTCTCTAGTTAATCGTTCCTTCAACTTATATTTCTCTCTCTCATCATTTCCAGTTATTATAATGTCGTCCACATAGATAATAAGCACAGTTACTCCCCCTACAGTTGAGTGCTTAATAAATAGAGTGTGATCTCCTTGACTTTATTTGTAGCCAGACTTCTTCATTACCTTTGCAAATCTTCTAAACCAAGCTCTAGGGGATTGTTTATAGGTTGTACTAATTATGCTTTTGTATTTAACAATTAGTATCGTGAGTTTATATGCATATATACCTAGATTATATATATAGTACAATATCAATATGTTATGGCAACATATATCAAATTACATAAATTAGCGCTTATACATACACACATACACACACACACACACATATATATATACTTTCATATAATAACAATTACAAAACATATATACCTTGATGGAACTACGTAATCTTTTGATGCTATATAAGGTATATTTATAAATGCATATAATTATATTACTTAAAATCCTTTCAATATGAGTTTATATGAATATAAAACATATCAATATACATATATACATATATATATATATATATATATAATCTTTTGAAAATACTATGCAAGTTATAAACTATGTATTTGTATAATCTATGTAATTCTAAATTTTTATTAACTTCTATAGAATTTTCAAGAGATCACTCTTGCGAGGAAGCCTTAATTGGTCATTCACATAAGATTAGTATTGAAGTGGAATAAGGTTTATTGGGTTTCATTATTTTAATCAGGCACAACTCATTCAAAGGTATCCTGCTCTATGTTCACATTATCATGTGTGTTTGGATTTAAGTTAAGTCTACCTTATGTGATAAGGGGTCATGCCACAAATGCATACTATTGAAATTTATTATAACGTAAGTCCAATCATTTAGGAAATGTCATTTATCATGAGAGTTTTGGAATTTCCATAAAATACTTATAATAATCAAGTGGCTTATTTCTTTAGGTTATCATTTACTTATAGTAGAATATCTCATTGAAGCATATATTTATTTGTTATTATTATATTTATTTACTTGTGAATTATAGTTTTTCGAATACTTCAATTAGTTTTAGAGTTTGTAGACAATTTGCCAAGTAGGCCTAAAGATTGAAATAGCTATCATAAACTTCTTTACTGATAAATGTTGAAGTAATGAGGTATCTTATTCCTCATGTCTCCTCAACATTTTGGCTTTGTCTTACATGCAAAATTAGAAATTTCCTTCTTATTCCTTGAACCTCAAATTTTGGTTTTTGACATTCACCATATAGAGTTCTTATTCTACATATCTTCCTTAATCCTACTTCAAATTCATGATTAGACAATTTTAGATAGCATGAATGTCCACCATTTTTCTTAAACAAACTAGTCAAATTTATGGGGTTTCACAATGGTATATTATTTTATATGTAAATTATAAACACACTCTCTTATGTTTGCTTCATGCACATTTAGCCCTTTACCTATGAAATTGTGTTTTTAGACTGCCAAATCTTTTTGAAAAAGTGTATTTAGACCTTATTTTACTATTTTGCTCTTATATTAAAAATGAAAAAAAAAAACTAAAACTAAAAAAAGGGGTCATAAAATTAAGGGTTAAATGGTCACCTAGGAATCCAAATGAACCTTATTTTAAAGATGTGTTTAAAAGCACAATTTCAAAGACAAAAGAGGCTAAGTGCATATAAAACAAATATAAGAGGCTGTATTTTTAATTTGCCCTAATTTAATATGTGTTTTATTTTATTCTATAATCGCAATTGAATGATGTGTGCTTCTGTTTGTAGCTTTCCTATTTCATCATGAACTTTCTTTTTCAAAATTATCTAATTTAGCTTTGTGGTTTAAATGAACTATTTTAGGTTTCCTTTATTAATCTAATAATCTTCTTTTGTTATATGTCATGACATGTTCATTAGGTTTTATGCTTTCGGGACGTTTGACCTTATTCGTATCTTATATGTTCTGTGTCTATATGTTATTGAAATTGGTCGTTGATAAAACATTGTTATCTTTTCTTGTTATATGTCATGCTTATCAGGTTTCATCCTTTCGGCCTAAATGCCGGCGGCAACGCCGGTGGCCTTCATTCCAGAGCCTCCACAAATTCGGTCATATTCAACAGCATTTATAAACGTCATTGATGGACATTCGTACTTAACCTATCACTCATTAAGGGCCGAAGTAAAAATCCACGCCAGAAGCCATGTTTTCTGAAAAAAAAAGAAAAAAGAAAAAAACAGAACATTTGAATTCAACAGGCACACTTGTTTGAGGACACTCTCCATCAACGTAATGGAATGTCCTTCGCTTACATACTTTTGAGCTTACATTCCTTGCACTATTGACAAAGGCTGAATACGAGGAAAATGGAGAACGAGAACGTGAACCAAAACCAGGAACAAGAACGATCACCAAGACAACCAGCACCAGCCGAAGGGACAACCATTTTGAGAACATGCTTCAATGGTATCAACGCCCTGACCGGTAACCCGCTTTCTTTGCTTTTAAACTATTTTAGAGATGTGTAGAATTATTTCCCTTTTCATTCCATTTCTTTCTTCTCTTTTCTTTTTTTTTTTTCCCTTTATTCCCTTTACCACAAACAATGAAATGGAATGGCTGCATCTAATTTTTCCTTTATTTGATTTTTTGATCACATGAAATATTTACCACTTTTAAAGTGTTACCAAACTTTGTGCTGGGCTAATAGCATCCTAAAATGCCAAACTTTTGTACACCGTTTTGATTTGGTGTTAAAACTCCATAATTTTCATGTCATAACAAATTTAGTTTGTAAAATGGTAGAAGGATTGAGATCTTGGCCAATGGACTATGCTCTGCTCCAAAGTGCTATCAACTTTAAAGTGTTGTCAACTTTGATCCCAGGAAATATGTTCTGCTTGAAGGTGTTATCACCTTTGCGTTGGGCTAACTAAAATCCTAAAATGCTAAACTGTTGCACACCATTTTGGCCATGGAGCATTGGGATGTTGTCTGTCTTCATAGACTCCACAACAATCATAAATTTGATTTTTTTGATCCCATGGAATATGTTTTGCTTTTTAAGTGTTATCAACCCTAAAATGCTAAACTTTTGTACACCATTTTGATTCATGTCATCCAAACGAATCACTAGTTCCCATTTACATTTCAACTTGTGGCTATACCTATTTGGTGATCAAGTAAATATGGAAATTCTATTCACTGTTTGCAACCTTTTTTTGTCCCATGATTCGCACCATCTACCATAACTCAATTTGTTTATATTAAATTTGTTTTTTTTTTTCAGGCGTTGGAATACTCTCAATTCCATTTGCACTTGCTCAGGGAGGCTGGCTGAGCTTAACTCTCTTTTTTCTGGTTGCATTTCTCTGTTTTTATACTGGTTTGCTTTTACAAAGATGTATTCATGTACACCCCAATGTGAAAACATATCCAGATATTGGTGATTTGGCATTTGGGTATAAAGGAAGGGCTATAATATCCATCTTCATGAATCTAGAGCTCTATTTAGTTGCTGTTGAATTTCTTATACTAGAGGGTGATAATCTCCATAAGCTATTCCCAGATGCTAGTTTTAAACTTGCAAGCCTTGATATCGAGGGGAAAAGCATGTTTGTGATACTGACTGCTCTTATCATTTCACCAACATGGCTGAAAAACCTAGGAGTTTTAGCTTATGTTTCTTTTGGAGGTGTGCTGGCTTCAATAGTTTTGGTCATCTGTGTTTTCTGGATCGATGTATTTGATGGGGCGGGTTTTCATGAGAAGGGGTTGCTATTAAACTAGAGAGGAATTCCCACCACCATAAGCTTATATGCGTTTTGCTATTGTGGTCATGCAATGTTTCCTACCCTGTGCAACTCAATGAAATATAGAAGCAAGTTTCCAAGGGTAAGAGCCTAAATCTTGGGATTTAAAACTTTTAGTTTATTTACCCTTCTAACTGATTTTCATTTTTGTTTCCACATTTATTACATTTTGCAGGTATTATTGGTTTGCTTTATCACGAGCACCATCAACTATGGTTTGATGGCCGTTCCAGGCTACTTGATGTATGGTGAAAAGGTTAAATCACAAGTAACATTAAACCTACCTACAGGAAAGATTAGCACCCAAATAGCAATTTACACAACACTGGTGAACCCATAACAAAATATTCGATTTACATCAGTCCGGTTGCCGATGCTATTATAAATGCATGCCCGTTTCCCAATACGCGATTTATTAATATCTTTATACGGTCGCTAATTCTTGTCACTACTGTCATTATGGCATTGACGATCCCATTTTTTGCATATGTTATGGCATTCATCGGTGTATTCTTGAGCATCACGGTGTCGATATTGTTTCCTTGCCTTTGCTACCATAAGATCAATCAAGCTGCAAGGAATAGCAAGATCAAGATGAGCATCATCTCTAGCATAGCTATAATTGGGGCACTGGTCGCGGTGGTAGAACCTATTCTTTCATGAAACAAATCACAGACCACATCGGAAGCAAAAGTCGAAGTTAACTTAATTCACATCTTATAGGCCCTATAAGATGTGAATTAAGTTAACTTCGACTTTTGCTTCCGATGTCTATAAGATGTGAATTAAGTTAACTTAGACTTTTGCTTCCGATGTCTATAAGATGTGAATTAAGTTAACTTAGACTTTTGCTTCCGATGTGGTCTGTGATTTGTTTCACGGAAGAATAGGTTCCTACCACCGTGACCAGTGCCCCAATTATAGCCATGCTGGAGATGATGCTCATCTTGATCTTGCTATTCCTTGCAGCTTGATTAACCTATAAGATGTGAATTAAGTTAACTTCGACTTTTGCTTCTGATGTGGTCTGTGATTTGTTTCACGGAAGAATAGGTTCCTACCACCGCGACCAGTGCCCCAATTATAGCCATGCTGGAGATGATGCTCATCTTGATCTTGCTATTCCTTGCAGCTTGATTGATCTTTAGGTAGCAAAGGCAAGGAAACAATATCGACACCGTGATGCTCAAGAATGCACCGATGAATGCCATAACATTCCAAGTGTCTGCCTTTTAAATGGTTGCTCTTAGATTGCTTTTTCTTGATTCTAGATTTCTTATGATGTTTCTATTATTTGTTAGTGGAATTTCCTAGTTCCTGTAGGCCGAGTAGACTTCTGATTTAAACTATGTATTGTTCAGTATTTGTAATTCCAGGAATGAAAGGCACTTTATATCTAGTTTGAATTGTAAGTTACAAGGAAACTATAGTCAATAGCAATTTAATTCGCAAGAGGCTTAATCCAGAAATTGAAAGTTACGAATAATTGGATAAGTTGCACCATAAAATGTGACTGCAATCAGGACAGATTTATACTTAAAAAATCTGTTATTTTAGTAATATATACATATTCACAACGTGAGCGCTTAAAAGAGAGGGATGAAATTATATAATTAAAGTGTAAAATGATTATATAACTTAATTATTTAGCAATTGATGAAGTTTATTTTAATTTCATTAGCTCCACCAATAGTATGCTCATTCAAATTATTTTTCATCATAATGGACAAGGCCAAACCAACATGCCCTTTACTTTATTTTCTCGCCACATACTACCTTTTCAAATGATCCCATTTGAATCTTGATTGTGGAAATAATTTATTCATATAGCAAAATATTATTTGATTTATAGAGTCACCAATAGTTATGTAAGATCAAAGTAAAATTTTATGTGACCTCTAACAAGGAGTGGGAAAATTTTTTATCAAAGAATTAGATTGAATTAAATCAAAATTTTGATTTTTTTAAATACAATTTGATTATGGCTTTGTTTAGATTGAATTAAATATATTAATTCATAATTCTATTTAAGTGAATTGAATGGAGTCGAACTAAACTAATTTTATATTAGAAGAAAGAATAAGGAAAAAAGAAAAGTGGGTACACTAATAACACATACTATCACAATCCCCTATTACATAAAATAGGGTATTGGCTTTTTAATTTTGGTATCATTTATAAAAGAATATAAAATTCTAAATTATACAATAAAACATGTATAAAACATTGTTGTTTTAGAGGTAATGCGTGCATCTTGAATATTTTTATTGACACATAATAAAGATGCCCTTAAGCCATATCCTAATGACCATCTTGATTTTTTGTTACATTTTATAAGAAAAGTGAAATAAGCTATTGCAAAAGATGTTAATTTGCTACTAACAGCATAATGTAAGATAATTATAAAAGATTTTAAGACATTTGTTATGAAAATTTTTATTGTTATTTACCATTAATTACAACGTTCTTTTTTTTTTTTTTAAAAAAAGGTTATAATATGAACTATGAACGAAATTGAATCATTTTTTTTTAATAAATTCATTTTGCCTTCACCATTTCATAATTTTTTATTTGATTTTTAAACCCTCTTTTTTGTTGTTTTAATTTTACTTTCTAATGTTTACATAAGTTTACAAATGAGGACTTTTCTTAACACCATCAATTGTTTTGTTACTGTACAGCACAAGGTGTAATCCAATTGGTCCAATGAATTAATTTAATTAAATAACATGATTATATATGTGAATTAAGCAAATTAATAAAAAATTAAAAAAAATTTAAGAAAGAAGGAAAAATTGTAGAGGAAATGGATGTAGAAAGGCTAAAGTTCAAAATACAAAGTCGTTGATAAGTATTTATAGAGGGTTTTGAATAGGGAGCATCTATTTTCTGTTGTAATGTGTAATTTCAAAAGAAAAGACATATCTTTTCATCCATTCTTTGGGTAGTAACAACTTTTACATAATTTAATATTATAATGAACCTAAAGGGGGCTCAGTTTGATAAGTTAAACACTATTATATCACATGTGCATCTACTAATCGTTACATGCTTGCCTTACAAATCAAAGTTGCAAGACCTTATGTAATTATCTAATAAATTCATTCCATTCATATTACATATAACTACATTATATAAAAATAACTACAAAAAAATAGTAAAATGGGTAAGTAACACTAAGTTTTACAAAATATATTTCCACTTGAATTCCTAAGAATAAGAAATTGCATTCTAAAACTGGATAATCTACTAAGATACTTCTTATACTAGTAGTCTTAATTCAAATAGCTCCCATTCACACTGTATCATATCTCATCCCAAGCTTCTATAGTGTTACCTATAAAAACAATCTATTAGGACACAACACATCCCATTCTTCACTTAAATTGAATTTGCTTGTATCAATACTGAATTAGAAGAAAGAAAAAGAGAAAAGAAAATGGGTACACTAATAACTAGAGATGGGAAAGTGAGTTGGCCCGCGTTGACTCGCACATGTTGCAAATCCAAAAATTCGGCTTGCCCCGCCCCACATATAGTTTTTTTTTTTCTACAAAATTAAAAAATCATTTTTATCGTTGACTCTTTTTTCATTTATCACCTCTCATTTTCTTTTCACAACCATTTAATTTATTTAACTTTAAGGCAATGTCAAACTTTTTTTTTCTTCCATAATCCAATGGCAGTGACTAAATATGGAATCACAGTCTAAGCATATAATTTTTGTGTTGTGTTTATGTGTTGCGTTTCCTTCTTAGTTGTTACTTTTGTGTTTTAGTTTATTTATTTACTTTACTTTTTAGTTTTACTGTTGGTTTTAGACAGCTCAATGAGCTAACTTGCATTTTTTTTTTTTATGGGCCATCTAGGCCAAAATTACCTATTTGTTAACCACACATTCCCAACTCTACTAATAACACATACAACACAATCCCTTGTTACATAAAATAGGGTACTAACATTTTAATTGTTCAGTATCATTTATAAAAGAATAAAAAAATTTAAATTACAATAAAACATGTATAAAGCATCGTTGTTTTAGAGTTAATGCATGCATCTTGAATAGTTTTATCGACATGTAATAGGGATGCCCTTAAGAAATATCCTAATGACCATCTTGATTTTTTGCTACATTTTATAAGAAAAGTAAAGTAAACTATTGCAAAAGATGTTAATTTGTTGTTGACAACATAATGTAAGATAATTATAAAAGATCTTAAGACATTTCTAATGAAGATTTTTATTGTTATTTACTATTAATTACAACGTTCTTTTTTTTTTTTTTTAAGTTATAATATGAATCATGAATGAAATTTTGTTTAATAAATTCATTTTTTCTTCACCATTTCACAAATTTTTTATTTGATTTTTAAGCCCTCATTTTTGTTCTTTTGATTTTACTCTCTAGTGTTTACATAAGTTTACAAACGAGGGCTTTTCTTAACACCATCAGTTGTTTTGTTGCTGTATAGCACAAGGTGCAATCCAATTGGTCCAATTTATTAATTTAATTAAATAACATAATTATATATATGAATTAAGTAAATTAATAAAAAATTAAAAGATTTGGGAAAGAAGGAAAAATTGTAGAGGAAATGGATGTAGCAATGCTAAAGTTCAAAATATAAAGTCATTGATAAGTATTTATAGAGGCTTTTATATAGGGAGCATCTATTATCTATTATAATGTGTAATTTTGAAAGAAAAGATATATCTTTTCATCCAATTTTTAAGTAGTAACAATTGTTACACAATTTAATATTATAATGAACCTGAGTGAGGCCTAGTATGATAAGTTAAAAACTATTACATCTATTAGTCGTTATATGATAACCGCCTTGCAAATCAAAGTTGCAAGACTCTATGTAATTATCCAATAAATCCATTCCATTCTTATTACATATAATTGCACTATATAAAAATAACTATGGAATCCAATATTTCACAACTAACCAAATCCGTAAAGAATTGAAATCCTCTACCAAAAAAAGTAAAATGGGTAAGTAACATTAAGTTTTACAAAATATATTTCCACTTGAGTTCCTAAGAATAAGATACCGCATTCTACAACTAGATAATCTACTAAGATACTTCTTATATTGTCAATCTTGATTCAAACAGTTATCATTCACACTATATCATATCCCATCCTAAGCTTCTATAGTATCACCTACAAAAACAATCTAGTAGGAGTTATGTATATGCTGTAAATTAGTGAGATAAAAGTGAGATATTCTAATGACTACATAATCACAAACAATTTATCAACCATATACTATACATAAGCAATGCATATGTAATGCAAATATCATATGCAATCTTTTGATAATGGGTGTGAAGTTTGGGGTTTACGCCCCCTTGCTCTCAGATTAGCAATTCACTTCTAACCATTAGCACTTAGGAATTGACCAAATCGAAGTCGCTAAATACATAAATAATTCAAATGATTAAACAAGCTTTTCTCTTAAAGCTTCTTCAAATGCATGGACAACCTTAAGTAAATGGCTTGCAAATGATGTCACAAGATTTCTCCTTAACTAAGCAAACCTATCTATCTACCATGTAGTAATGGTAGTCTTCAAATCAATGCAATTTCTCATGCAATGCATATCGAATTTTATATTAAGCCAATTCATTAGTTAATTAGTTTAGGTATGACCAAATAAGATATATCAAATAGTCAATCAAAACATAAAGTAATAATATTTACAGTAAAATAACAACTTATTAGCCAGTTCACTTAATTCCTAAGGTGGAAATGGTCACAATGAAATCATAGATTGTCCTTCAATCTCCTAACCAAACCACATTTTATATATCATTCAAGAATTATGATTTATCATGCAAATTATATAATTACTTAATTGGTTCAAGAGTGACCAACCAACTATTAGGTAACAACCACATTTTAAATCATAAGGCAATGATAGTTATAACGAAAGTACATTGCACCGATAAATCCACTACATCATCATGCGTTTAGGACACAACACATCCCATTCTTCATTTAAATTGAATTCCCTTGTGCCTTTACTAAATTAATTGAATTATTTGTAAATTTATATAAATAAGATAGTGACCCATAAAACATAGTTCGTTTGCTTAGTTCAATGCTTAATTTAGATGTTTGTTTGGTTTTCATATTGAAACTTTAAACAAGAGTGGTTTTTAAGTTTGCTTTTGCATGTGGTTCAAGCTAGCCAATGTTGGATAATTTATGTAGTGAAGAGGGCTTACATTACAATTTAACTAAGAAAGTGGGTTATGGAATTAGGTGTACGTGAATAAGGAAGGAAAATACAAGGGAGGGTTTGACTTACACTACCAACAGCTAGTCCAACAATCAATGTGGTGAAAATGGGTGCGAGCTAGTGGATTACCAACTCGCTAGTATGAATAGGACCAATTGATTAGTAAGGGTGAACATCCCACCATTTGATTGCATAGGTTTCTACCATTTAAACCACACTTGTCTTCAACCGTTAAATACATACTGATTAGCCTTAAAACTCATGTTTCACACATATTTGATTCATTTTCATCATCAAACTTTAAAATGTCAATATATCTTCAAAATATCTATCAAATAAGAAGCAATCACAAGCATTGTAGTAACTCATCAAATATCCCATTCATTTCGATCTCATAGCTTAAAACTCAAAATAATATTCAAAAAGTTGCAAAAGATCAATTTCTTCACATAAGGTCAAAGAATAGCAAGTTTACAACTATATGAACTTATCGAAACTTGAATAGAATCAAGTATACAAATCGTTCAAACTATACACTATGTGTTCGCTTCAATTTAACTCAAAACTTAAACTCAATATTTACCTATCAAGTCCAGTTTTATTGTGAAGTACTCTTTACAAGAATCATAACATCACTTTCAATTCTTGATTTGAAAACGTTGTAAGTAATTGAAGATTGAGGAGATTTTATAGGTTCAAGAAAGGATTTTGAAGGATGATAAAGTTTTGAAAATTTTTTAGAACATTAAAATGAGCAAAGAGAGGGAAAAGAATTTGTTTTACATCCTAGAGTCCGTCACAATGAAGAAATGTTTAGACTTTGGATGATATCCTTTCACAGCTTCAACAAATACATGTACAAACGGTCTGATTAAATTATTTAAATTGTAATATTATTATACAAAAGTTTATGTATAGTCTAAATAAAATATTCTAGATATATATATATACACTTAAAAAATTTATCGGACTATCCTAAACCTATAATTTTGATTTTATTTATCTATTTATTACAAATTACCTAGTGAACCCATGATGTGCCTACTTTCTATGCTTATGATTTTATTAGTGTTTAATATGAGGATTTTATTATAGTTAGTTGCTAATCTAATATTAATTACTATGCAAAGTTTCACAATATAGGAATACTTTTTATGTAAACCATACTATATATAGTTTCACACATGAACATATATTAATATTTAAACATGACATTGTTATCAATTCACAATTAGGAAAATTATAAGTGAAGGGATCAATGTTTAGGGATAAATTTAAATAGATGATCAAACTTCCAAGTAATTAAAATAAAATATTAATGTTATACTAACTAGTTAAAATAAAATATCAAACTTTTAAGTGGTTAAAATAAAATATCAACATTATGGTAAGTATTTCAAATAAGGGATTCGTTATTGTCTCATAAACATGCTAAGTGGTTCAAATAGTGATTTTTTTTGTTATCTATAATGGCACCATAATAGGATCCCCTATTTGAACTACTTAATGTAATATCGATTATCTATTTTAACCACTTAAAAGTTTAATCATATATTTCAACTTAACCTCAAACATTGATTCCCTTGCTTGTAATATTTCTATTCACAATTATAACTATTATTTATTAAACTATTCACATGTATAAATAATGAACACTAATATGAAATTATTTGGAAGCGAATGTATATTATCGATTTATAAGTACTTGTATCATGTTTTTTAAAATATTGTATAGGTATAGGTTTATATTGAATCATATATCAAACAAATCAATATGTGATACCTATTTATAGTAATACATCCATAGCATAGTTCTTTTGTAAACATTACATATAATATAAAGTTATTACTTAAACAACCTACATAACTTATATTTATGTGCTTTGGAATTTTCTTGTATGCTTTTGTCAATATCTTAGAGAGTATTTTAAATTTTTATTTTTGACCTCTTAAAAGTCGTTGGTAACAAAAATGCCTTCTTTAGAACTCCATTTTAGAAGTACTCATAGTTCTACTTATTTTCTTTGATTTTTGAATATTTTTTCAAAATTTTCAAGAATATAAAACAAACACAACTCTTCTCATTGAATAATATTTCACTCCTATATTTTGAAAGATAAATGTAATTGGTCTAGTATATTATATTATAATATATAATTTTTAAAACTTTTTCCATGGTTGTATCTTTTCAAACAAAATGATTTACAATTTATTTGTTTTTTTTTATTTGGTATTCCAACAAATTAGAATATCTTATTAAATGCAGTAGGGTTCCAGGTTAAAAAAGCAACAGAGATGGCATTATGTTATTAGAAGTGTTGCTATAAAATCCATATATATTGATAAAAAGGTAATGGGGATTTTACAATAAGGGAGGAGAATTTGAACTCAATCCATACTTTTAGGAGACCAACATATGTGCCACTAAATAATAAGGATTTTGGCTAATTACACCTATTTATTTTGAGGAAAAGCATGCTTATATGATTGAAAATGTTTGAGTGTTGCAACAATTTAAAATGAAATTACCTATTGTGACCATAAATGTGGCATTTTTCACTTCTTATTAGCTAATCAAACCACCCATCAACTAGAGGGACTCTACAAGTGATTAATTGATATGTTTGGTCATTTCTTTCACAAGGCTTTTTAGGCTCATGGATTGTTACTCTTATGTAATTGAAACTCTTGTTATATGGACTTGTACCTAGTAATACGTACTTTCGGAAAAAGAAACATGTCTTTTATATATATATATTATATAATGTTACAACTTTTATACAATTCAATGTAGAATGACACAACTATTGTTTATATCTATATGTTAAGTGATTTGATTACCTTAGTTTTATAATTGATATTGATGATAAGTAAAACACTAACTATTAATTTAAGCATCACATTTCTATGCGTTGTTGGCTAAGTAGAAAGCATTATGATGTAATATCATTTCATACCAAAAAAAAAAAAAGCATTACTTTTCTACATACACAATTCCTCATTTAATATAATTTTTATTAATTTTTTAGGCAAATGAAGACCTCTTCAAGAAAGCAAAGTAGTCATGATTAACAAATTTTTAATGTATTGCTAATTTTCCTTTTTTTTATTTTACACAAATTTTCTACATTTTTTTTTCTTTTTTTAATCATTAGCCATATATATAATTTAATTCATTTATTTAGTATGTAATAAATTTTATTGTACCACTTATTTACCTTTTGCACATGCATCTTGGCTACATCATCAAAATTAAATAAATTTATTTTTAGATAAGCTAGCTTTGATATTGTTCCCTTCATTGATAATAAGATAATAAGTAGAGACTTTTTTTTTTCCCTTCTCAAATTATGTTTTTGTTGGTAAAAAAATTTAAATTATAGCTATTTTTTCCTTTTAAGTTTCCCATATGTTTGTATTGGCAATGTGACAAAAAAAAAATTTGTATAGCCTTAAATTTTGATTTTCTTCCATTTTTGTGCTACCAATCATTGATATAATATGTTTAGTCAAGTTGACACTAATGTACAGCAAGTGATGAAATGACAGTATTGTCTCCACATTGATTTAACTTTTTTTTTTTTTTTGCAACAATTTAGTTAGTTACTTTATATTATATTGTAACTGCTATTTAATTTTTGTGCAAACATTGCATGTGTGCATTTATTGGTGATATTTAATTTCGAAATCTTTTTCTATTGCCCGGCCTCTTCAATTTAATTTCTTTTTTAGTACCTCTCCAATCTTAACTTTTAACTATGGGTATTGTTTTCTTTTTGTTGTAATAACTTCTCAATATAGTTTGCATTAGTATTTTCTCAAAAAGCACAATATATTATTGATTATATATGTATAATTTCAAAAAGTTTTGTTATTATCATTTTTTCATTAGTAATTCCTTTTGGTGATTATAAAGTTTTTTTTTTTTTTGCCAATTTTATATCCAAGAGACATGTAATTTATACAAATAATTATTAGAGTTGCATTGCAACCCTTACATGATTGTAGATGAAATAACATAACTCTTTGTATAAATTGTTTATGAGTATACAATGTTAATATGGTAACTACTATAATCTTTGGGTAAATTCATTATTTTCATTAACATGTATAGACTTTGAAATAAAATCCACTCATGGTGCAAGGTGTTAACAAGTAATATACTTTTGTAATTTATGTCTGTTTAATAAACTATTTATGAATAATACTTTATGAATAGATGATTGTTTATTATTGTAATTTTTCAATAAATTCATTGTTTTTATAAATAAATACATTTTAAGTAAATAACCACATATAGTGTAGGCTTTCAACTAGTAATATATCATTATAGAAGTTTTTGTTATTTGTATCAGGTCATTAGTAATCTGCTTTTTAGTACCTTTGTAAAAGAGTCATGTCTATTTGTATAGAATCTTATAAGAGTTGCAAAACTTACATTGTTTAATATGAAATGATATGATTTTTGTTATTTTTAAATAGTTGTAACTTTTTAAAATGGTATAATATTTCGCATATAAAAACTAGTAATACAATATAAAATCAATAGTTTAAATTCAATAATAACAATTATATATTTTTTAAATAACTTATGAGCATACATTATTAATGTATTAATTGTGATAATATTTTAAAGAAATATATATTTTTTATAAATATATATAATGCTTAGTATATCCAACGGTCAATAGCAACGTAATTTGTGTTTTTGAAAAATGAAGTGGCAAAACGTGACTGCATATTAATTTTGGAAAATTAGAAAACAAGCTTGTTAGAATTGATTGTTTCAATAGTGGTTTAGTACACTTACTTAAAATATACAACACCAAATTTATTTAAGTTCATAAATATAAAATCCCATGGAAAATATAATAATAAATGCAAAGTTATAATGAGGAAGAAATAAGACGAGAGGGACGAAAATTAAAAACGTAAAAAATGAGTAAAAGAAATAAAGTAAGAAATTCTTTATGGCTCCCTAAAGATGATAGGTTTGAGTTATAGTTTATATGTTCATCTATAATGTTGTTTTATAAGTAGGTAGTGAGTATCTTTGAACTTGTGTTGTGTATATGCTAGATTATAGGTTTAAATGTGAGTATAGGGTAGTGAGACTTTATACATATACCTTATCTTATAAGGCCAAGTTTCAAAAAACTATATCCAGAACTTATGCCATTACCCTCAATACCCACTTGGAACCTATTTGATTAAACAAGATACTATAAGTATAATGTAGAACATGTTACTTGCTTCCCCTATGTGCTTGAATGGAACCAACATGCTTGTCAATAATAAAGGTTCAAACTATATGCTAAAAAATCAATTTACAATATCCAATTTACTACTTATACTTTGGTCATTTTACAATTTATCAATAAATTTTTTACTTACTAAATGTCACATTTGATTGCAACTTTACTTATCAGTATTAATGCCTTAACCACCTTTTTAAGCATTCCTATTTTGGTTCATTATCATTTTAATAGAGCATAAACATAAATAAAAACAAAAGCTCTACCCACAGCATGCTCTCTCTCCTTTCTTTTCCACTTTTTCAAAACACAACCCTTATGAAAAAAAACCTATGGCCTGTTTGGTTCACTTCATAAAGGTAAAATAATATGGCCTCCCATTCAGATCTATTTGTATATTGATTGGTGAAATCGTTATTCCGCAAAATTATTATTATTACAAAATAAGGAATTGTGATTCCTTTATAAAAATCAAAGGAATAGCTATTTTTTAATTTTTTATAACATATTTCTATATTTATTCATAAGATTTCAACATAAAGAAAGAATAACTATTACCTCTCCATTCCATTTCGTAATATTACAATTCTACTCTTACTTTATTCTATTATGTAAACCAATTGTGCCACTCAATGCTCTCATTTTAATAGAGTAGAAATACAAATTTTAAAGAGCCCATCCTACAGCATGCACTCTCTCTCTTCTTCCTTCTTTTTTTTTTTTTTCACTTTCCAACAAAAAAGAAGAAGAAAAAGGAGAAGAAAACTTAATTGAAAAACATAAGATCTAAACATAACCATCTTCTTTTTCCTCTATCTTACCTTGGGCAAGTTGCATATTATATTGTGTACTTACCAATAGTTTTCTTATTTTTGAAATTTTATCTATATTATATGCTTTTCTATAGGCTTTATTGACTCATTTCATATTTTATGAATAATTTCATATCATGCTGAAAGCAAGAGTGAAAAATGATGGATTTTACTCTTTCAGATCTCATCTCCGCTTCCAAAGCCCTCTCCTTAGCATTTTCAACATTGCCATCTCCATCTCTAGATTTAAGGGACATCAAGAGAGTCAACTTGTCATTTTCCATCTCTAACGTAAGAGATATAACCTATAGGTCTCTCTTTTTTTTTTTTTTTCTTTTTTCTTTTTAGAATGTTTTTACTTGTTTTGTTTTATTATTGAATAAAGTTTTCTTATACTAGAAAAAGAAAAGGAAAAAAAAATAAAAAAATCGCTATTTTAATTGAGCTTTACAACAAATCATGTTAATTTTTGTATGATTCACAATGCCGATGGCTTTGTAGTTTAATGACATAAACACCAATTTCCTAGTATGATAGAATAAGTTTGACTCCTCCTCCCTTAGTTGTAAATATAGTTGGCTAATATACATATATATATATATGATTCACAACATATGAATATTTAAGTCATGTAGCTTTATCATTGCCCATATTTATATGACAAAGTATTAAATAATTTAAAGCTTAATATGTTCGGGAAAAAAAATCAATTAAATTAAATAGATAAAATAAAGGTAAATTGCAAAACTAGTGATGTGCATTTTAAGTAATTTGTAAAGAACTTACTTAGGCTTTTTTTTTTTTTAACAAATAGGTGTACTATTTTTCATAGTTTTATGTTAATAATAAATAGACTATTGGTCTATACATTATTAATTAAAAAAAGTATTATTATTAGATATATATTTAATTTAATAAAATAAAAATTATAGGAAATTAAAAAAAAGTCATAATCACTTGTCGACTACTTGAAGGTTGAGGTGACCAACGATCATCAATGCTCAAGTAATCCCCTTAAAGCAGTTACTAACTAAACACTTCTCCAAACCTTAGGGTATTGGCTATTAAGTTGGTGGGTCATGACCCCTTTAGGTAAGTTGTGCAACCTACTTATAATCCAATTTTGATCCATTAGATTTTCAATTTTTTTCTTTTAAAAGAAATTTAAAGATGGCCACCAACCTAGAGTGTGGGTTGCTTAACCCACAACTTTACTAATCATTTTCAAGCTATCCAAAGGTTGAAGGGTAGCTAGTGATCGTGTTTAGGGGTTGCATAAATCCCTTAGCAAGTGATTAGTAATTTTTTTTTTAATTTTCCTCAATTTCTTATTAAATCATATGAATAAATATATTTAATAAGTTTATTTTATTTAATTAATTTATGGACAATAGAATGTTGACATGTGTTGCTTTTTTTATTATAAATACAAAATTAAAAAATACAGTCACTATTTTGTAAAAAAATAAAACACAATTTTTTGGTAAAAAATAATAAATAAAATACAATTCATCTCTTTATAAATAACATAAAATAAAGATGATTTTTTTTCCCTACCATTAAACTAATTTAAAAGCCCTAAACCCATGAGAAAGCAATATCATTGGTCTCGTTCTGCCCTTTGCTGCATTCCGCAGCCACTACAGTCGACATCAGCCACCATCCCGTATTAACAACCATCGACCGCGTCGTCCAAGTTATTATCCACCTCACTTCTATTTCCCACTAAACACCTTCTTCTGTGTGTGTGTTAATGCACATAAGGCTGGAGGCAAAATCAGATCAACCTCTTGTCAAACCCAGGTGAGTTCGCTTGACTGGAGTCTAGGCTCGTCTTTTCGTCTGTTTTGATTAAACTTCTACCTTAGTTTATTGGATTGGTTCTTCTTTTAGTGTAGTTTTTATTCAAATTGGTTCGTTGTTGGTGGTTTGGTCAAATCTAATTGGTTTTCTTCTGTTTTCTGTTCGAGCAAACAGACTTGAGTTTTTTGTAGGCTTTCTGGTGATAACGATTTGACGGAGCCGTGGGTGATCGGAGTAACAGCGGCACTTCCTCTTCTTGGTTTTTCCTTCCTCCGCGAAGGGAAGGCTGATCAGAAGTATGGCTTTTGAAAGCACTTACCTTTACTTCGCCCTATATCCAAAGCGCTATACTTCATTCCAAATACAGGTGTACAATTTTTAACCTAACAGTGACATTATCACAAACAGGTTACCTACATAGCATATCTCTTCACATTTTTTTTTATTTTTTGGATAAGTTATCTCTTCACATTTTTTTCTTCTGCTTCTTCTCTCTTACCTCCTCCTATGACCTCTCCGCCTTCTTCACCACGTCATTCTCGTCATAACAACATCAACAACACCAGCAATGGTGAAGATAGACCTAGATACTTCGACTCCAAAGCAAAACTGAAGTGCTGGGAAAAGGCAGATGTTGTACCTGGAAGACACCCAGAACGGTGGCGTAAAGATGCTGCTGGTAACATAGTGTGCAAACGCTTCTGTAATTGCAATGGTTGTCTTTGCTTCGAGTATGACCACATCGTTCCTTTCTCCAAAGGTAACAACAATGATCACTCGGTTCATGTTTCTTTTTTCTTTTTTCGGTTTGTTTTATTAGCACTTGCTCAATCACGTATTGGGACATTACTTGATAATATAATTGAGGGAATTTTTGCTTTAGGGAAAATGTTTTGCAAGTAATACCCTAGTTTTCTTAGAGTCGTGTTTACTAGAGTATCTTTACTGATGAGTAATGGGGTGACATTTCCAGGAAACATACATGCCTATGTGATGGGATGGTAGTACAATGTTCAATGACCGAAGAAGGGGAAAAAAAGTGTTCTATTTTCTTAGAAAGGATGTTATTCTTATATTTTCCAAATAGTGTTTGTATTCAAAGAAGAATTATTTTCCATTAGCCAATGTATGTAATTCAAGATCTAGAAAAAGAATGTTTCTGTTGAACAGTGGTCCTGAATGTGGTACTTATGAGAGATTAAGAATAGTGGCAAAGCACTAAGATATTATGAGTGTTCTAGTTTCTGAAATGTGGAAAGAATATTGTGAGATCTGGTCTATTTGTTGTTTATGTTTTTATTTTCATATGTGCAAAGGTTTTTATTTTCGTTGTAGGTGGTCAATCTACTGCTGATAATTGTCAAATTCTTCAAACAAGAGTGAACAGGCTTAAATCAGACAAAGAACAGGTGGATGCTTCTCAGTTGAAAGGCTACTCCTGTGATATTAAGTTTACAGGTACTTTTGAACCATCTTATGCTATCAGTTAGTGTGAAATGCTATGACATTCTTAAATGACGGAACATTTCTTCGGTAATTAGATCACAAGGATTATGGCAAGGAAATTTATCATGATAGCTCTCATTAAGGATAATTCACAATAAGCATTAAGAAAACATGTAAACTTTATTTACATGTTATTTTTCATTCAAAAGGCTAGTGTAACCATTTTGATTGATTGTGGATACTGAGAGAAAGGGTGAATTGGGTTTATTTGGTATTGTCATGAATAGCTTTTGCAATAATTGTGCCACCCTGGTTTTGCCTTTCAAGTATAGTGATCCTCTGAGAGGGTTGCCATCTTCTTTTGATATCCTTTTGACATCTTGAGTTGTTGATTATTGAGACACAAGAGGCTTTGCGAATGGGCAGGGGTTGAATGGAATCTTTTTTCAAACTATGCCACTTCATTCTGTTTTCACCTTTTTATGACCTTAAGTCTTCAAACCCCTTTTTTTATTTTTTATTTTTTGGGTAAGACATATCAAATAAGTCTTCAAACACGAGCTTGTTGAAATCCAATGAAGAATACCTGCCTCTTTTCAGTTGAGAAATTCATAAATTTGTTATGATCTGTCATCATTTGCATCATGGTTATTTTTAGTATGGAACTAATCCTTTCAGCCATGAGCTTTTTGGTAATGAGTTTTTATTAAACAAGAATTCTTTTTCCTTGTGATAACATGTGTATCAATACCTATGCATCTGAAACTGTTATTGTCTAATCACCTTCTGTGCACAAACATTGTAATATGATCATTCTTTCCACGGGCAAAATCATGTCTACATGGTGGATTGACTCTCTGATATCCACATATTTTGTTGCCAAAGAAAAATCTAGAAGGATCTATACGTATGTTATTGGTGAAGACTTGAATATACAAAACTATAGGTTTTCTTTTCGGGATAATAGAAAATAATAGATGTTACGAGTTTCAATTATTGAAAGTCTTATGGAAAATTCCCTATGATCCTTGGTGACAAGAGGCAAGTTTATCTCAAAAAAAGCTCAATAACATAGGCAAATTTCATGAATTCTCACCATTTTCTCAAACTCTACTATTTGAAACACTAGAATCCATCTCATCTCATATTCCACTTCTTTGATCCTGTGCAATAAATGCATGGGTACTTAGGGTTTTTAATACAATGCATTAGGTTTTGATATTCCAGCAAAGTGGAGATTAGGATGTTTCCATGTCATAGTTGTTGAGTGTTGGCATTTCAAAGCAACATTGTTCTGTTTTATCTTATATATAAGCTAAATCAGTAGATAAAGGTGTAGTTAAACCCTAATTCATGCGCTAAGATGGTGTTTGAAACAGAGCATGTGGGCTTCTGAATGGTGTTTATCAATGCAAGTGTGCATTTTTTACTTGTAGAAGTTATCTTAAAATTGGATACTACAGCTAAAAGCCTATGCTTGTATGGTTTAGTTTTAACTGTTTAGTATTTACCTATGACTATTCTAATGACTAGAGAACTAGGAAGATTACTTCTTTCACCAAGCATATTTCCTCAATGAATTTTATCCTCCAAAAAAAAAAAAGAAAAAATCCTTGATGAAGATATCCAAGAATGTGAACAAATCATTTGCATTGATTCAAGAAAATTCTCTCTAAAATTCTCCATAAGCTCCGGATCAACCTTAGCTTTAAGGCCCACTTGTCTCGGCATAACAGTGGGACATTCTGTCATGATGCAACTAGTCTATCCAAAAACCTTTGTATTGGTCTAAATTTATTGATATGGGAGAAAATGTAGATATTACTTCTTTTACTAGCATTGTCATTTCTTTGAAATTTCAAGATTCAAAATGTTTTTGAAAGTTGATCGAGTCTATGCTTTTGTTTTCTTTTATTAAATGCCTTTCATCTACCTCATTAACATGAGTAACTTGTGACCCAAGAACTAGCAATCGATTCTATAAGTTCTTTGCTGAGATACTTCTCTCTATTTTTTTTGGGGGAAATCAAAATTTTTGTCCCATTTTCAACTATTCATTGAATTTCCAAAGGAATACAATTTCCCTTGCATCATCTTTTTTAGCTAGTCATATAAACTTGGTTAATTCTTTTCTTTTTTCTTTTTTTTTTTTTAATTTTTTAATATAGTTTTTTTTTTTTTTTTTTTGCGTGGGTTTATCCTAAAACCAACTTACTTCTCTCCCAAGAAATTAACATGGCAAAGGTAATTATTTTTTTTATGTTGCTTGAAAGGATATAGACAAATACTGAATATTTTGTGGCATAGTATAGTGGAGATAAGTAGTTTATAGTTTATTAATATTTGTGTTTTTTATATTGTTGTTGCATAAATTTTAGTATCTATTTACATCTTTTATGATTTTATGATTGCTTGGATCATGCAGACAGAGAGCTTGACATAATTGAAATGGCTGTTTATGGGGATGTAATCCAGCCTGGGAACCAATGCCGATGTAGGACCATTGCAGAAATGCTTGGCCAACACAAATCGAAAGACAAATTGGGTGCTTGCAAGCTTCCATATTCAAGTGGGTCGTCTCAGGATGAGCCTCCATTTTGATTTGGTTATTAATAGCTATTTATAGACTATTAAGAAGATTACACATTTGTTATATTAGAGATAAATATGGAATGAAGTATTGATTTGAACTGAGAGGTGTGTTCTCTCTTACAATCGTAGTATTTACACAGAGTATTTAAGCAATTGAGATAGTAGATCCACTGGAAATACAAAAAGCAACATCTCCTTCATAGCTTCATCTTCCCTTATTCTTGCTGCCAACCAGTCCACTAACATATTCCTATCTTTTGGGCAAAAGATACTCCAATGGCTTCAAAGCCAGCAAAGCTTTTCCCTACTGCACTTAAGATGTCTGTCTTTCCTGCTTTCTTGAAAAAACTTATTATCCAATTGCTACACTCGTCTCTAATTTTATCTTAAGGTAGCGTTTGGTTATTTGTACTAGACAGGATAAGGAGTACTGGATAGTACACAATAAGAAGGATTGGATAAAAAAAATAATTTTATATCATGTTTGGTTTGTTCAGTACTAGACAAAGATTTTTGTGCATTTGATAATTATATCCTTTTTAATTATATCATAATTATTTATATATATTTGATATTATTATAAGAAATTATAATTTGAAGAGATTATAAATTATATAAAATAATTCGTATAAATCTATTGATTGAAAAAAAATATAATAATTCATATTATAAATTATAATAATTTGTTATATTTAATAAAATAATATATTATTTACTTTCCTTTTATCTTAAAAATGATGTTTCGATATAGTATATATACATGATAAATAATATACAATATAAAAGAATCTTGACTTGAAATTAGCTATAAACATGGTTTAAAAAAAATTATATTATTTTTCTCATGCTATGTAATTTTTTTTATTCTTATCGTATTATAAATCAAAATGTGAGATTGGAATTAAGTTGGGACACGTGATGATCTATTTATATATGAAAGATTGATCTATCGCTATCGTCTCATTTCAACAGACATCTAAACGCACAACGATAACCAGATGAAGAGCATGCGGCGAAGATAGAAAAGCAAGTTAGGGAAATCCAAATGGATGGCGATAACCATAGGTAGAGCATGCAGGGAATATAGAAAAGCAAACAAGAATGTGAGAAAGAATGGAAGGATACGAACCTGACAGCGACTTCTAGCATGACGACAACGACGTTTGAATAGTGGTCGATTGCACGATGAATCCCGTCGTTGGAGCGGTACCAATGGATTTTCCTACTGCACTTGAAAGGCAAGCTAGTGTGGAGTGGATGGGTTTGAATGAAAAAGGGTTTGTTTGTAAAAAGAAAAATATGAAGGGCAAGTTAGAAATTTCAAAAAAAATGAATTTTTGTCCAGTATCAGATTTTTTATACTTAATTACATGTGGTATAAAAATTTATCATCTTGTCAAATACCACATTGAATTTTTGTCGAATATTTTTTTCATACGTTGACTATTTTTTATTTTGTCTGATGTACATCCAAAATACATGTGCTCTCAGTCTTATAAATTGGTGTATTTGTATCCCATTTGATTTGAAAACTTGCTGATTTCTCTCTTTTCACAGTGACCATGGTACAAAGCAGAAGATAATTGGCCTTGGTGGTTTGCGTTCATTTCATTCCCTTTCTGGGAACTTTCGATTTATTTCAATCCATTGATATATTTTAAGGTGCTGATTTCAGTGAATTGCTGATTGTCAAATTCTTTGCCAAATTGTGTAGACTCCTGGGCATATAGATGTAATGCATGTTCCAAATCATCCTCTTCACATTCACGTCTAGGGCATTTAGCATTGATCCCAGGTAGTAGCTTTCTCAAGTTTTCAGCTTTTGGCAGTTCATTTCTCTCTCTCTCTCTCTCTCTCTCTCTCTCTCTTTTCATGAGAAGAGCCTTACTTTTGGACCAAGGGTGATACCCATTTATATCTACTCGTAACTTTCCCGTTGTCGTATGTTACTACACTGCTAGTGCGTCTAATTTGTTTAAGTGAGAAATAAAGATTTTTTATTTTTTCATTTGTACTTCATGTCCTTGTGTATCATAATACTGCTACGGTATAAGAATTATCTTTCCCATGGCCATATAATGATTGCATTTTATATGAACATGCTTCGATTGGATATTTGGATTTAGCGGATGGAATCCGAAAATAGACTTAGAGGCTTGGCTTGGTCCTGTCATCTGAAACAAGATCCACAAGCCATCTCTAGACTCTACCTATCTTAACTGCTACTAACAAGATCCACAAGATGGACACTGTTACAGGTCCTCCGTAAACACGCTACCACCGCTGCTAATGAGGATCTCCATGTTTAAACTCAAAGATTAGAGGATGAAGCTCTTGCAATGAGCGCATTCATTACTTCCTGCCAAGAAGACTAGGACATTAGGCGATTTAACTGTTTCATAAATATTAAAATTAACAGGGTTCGCAGGGCATTTCTTAATATATTTTACATTATCAATAGTGTTTTTACTGGCTTCATGAAGTAAATAATATTAGGCTTCTTTTTCCTACTATCCTGTTCTTTTTTTTTTTTTTCCTTTTTGTTTTTGTTTTACCTTGTTTCTACTGTACAATTATCTCTTACTTTGAAGGTTTTAACACAAATCTATGTGTTGTATTATGCACTAGTCACCTGTGAATGAGGATGTTATCTTGACTGCAAATTAAATTGGGCCACTAGTGTTTATCATTTGCTTGTCGTGACTAAGATGTCACGAGAAGTTCACATATTGTGTTGCTAATTAATAGCATAATAGTATTATTTCAAAAAAAAAAAAAAGGAAAGAAAGAAAGAAAGAAAAGAGTAAGAAGAAGAAGAAAAGTTCTTGTCCTAATACTTCCATGGCCAATGAATTGTCCGATAAAAACAAGTTTCGAGAAGAGAAAAATACAAACATTGTAAAAGATAGAAGAAGTGGGTAAAATAGGAACTTAACTACCTCTAGGGCCTACATTTCTATAGTTTGATGGAAATTTTGAATAATAGTAAAGGTTGCACATTTTTTTGAGAATAGGGGACTTTTTTTTTTTTGCACATTTTTATAGAAAGGAAGTCCATGACATGCCTAAAACTAAGATTAAGCACATTGAAAACCAATTTGAAAGACAATTAAATAATGTCAATCAAACTATCTTCTAATCACATGAACCATGGTGTCTATTCTCAATATCTATAACTAATTCCACAACACTACGTGATCAATATTGAAATGAACCAAGTATGTGCAGCTCTGATACCAAATTATGATGTGTCTAAATTAGGGGTTAAGCACATACAATTGGAGTAAATTATGATCCTCAAATGCACTAGACCAATCTCGGTTCAAATTACTAGAAATTACGTAAACCCTATTGAAGATGCAATGAGATCCAAATGTTCAAAGTTGCAATTACAATTCCACAAAGATAATTTCCTCCAATATAACACTAATCATAAGTAAATCCACGTGAATAATACACAAAATCAACAAGATCCAATTCCGTGATCTACTTTCCATATAAAATGATCCACGATTCAAGTGTGGTTAAATTGAAGGTTAAGAACCAAGGCTAAAAACCAATCAATTAAGCAATAATAATTTGATTACAAATGCAATCAAATTTGACCAAGAAACATCCAATCCAACCCTAGATATAACTCACTAATAATGAAAAGGAAACACAACAAAGGAATTGATATTACTCACAATTTCTCCTTATTGCACTCGCCACAATTCCAATTCTTGGGATTGAAATTGATAAGAGCAATTGAACTAAGGAATGAACCCTAATTCTCTCACATTAAAGTGAAGTGTATATTCTAAAAAATGGCCTCCTCAAACTCTACTTTAAGCACGTATTTATACTTGCTCCCTTTAGGGTTAGAAAATGCATAAAATTACAACTATGCCACTTTTAGAGTGGTTGGTCCTAAATGAAAATTACAATCAAAATGAAAGTGTCCTAAAATGATTACAACATAAATAGTCCAAGTAAATAACAAATATATAAAAATTAGTTTTCAAGATGCTAGCTCTTCCATAGGGTTCGTCGGCCCAGCTCATCATTGGTTTAGGTCGGTTTATGGATAACCCACAAGCTGAGTTTTAATGAGTTTGTCCATTGCCCTATAAAGCTTGATAAGTGTGCCCATTGGAATATATAATACATGAATAAGAGAAAAGAGGTTAGTAAGCGAATAATTCTAGGGTCGATTTGCTCAAAATAGGCCCTCATCGTCAAGATTTGAAATCATTTGGTTTTTGCCCTAATGATAGGTCTTGTCGGATTTTGATTCCTATCAGTCCATCAGCATATGTAAAAAAAAATAGGAAGATTTTTACAATTTATCCTAACTTCATTTAAGAGTTGTTTTATTCTTATCCAATCAAGTATATAAAACATACGTTTAACATTTCACTAGAACGTATTTAACTAAAATTTCTCAAATCTAGCTTATATTTTAGTTGAGAGAATGAGAGAACAATATCAATTTCACCATATATGTTTTAGAGAGTATTGGGAACACAGATCTCAAAAGCCATTAATCTAGCCATGATAGTTTGCTTGTTGAGATTGATATTTTTGTTTTGTCCCTTATTTGCAACTATTTTTAACGGTAACAAAGACAGCAATAATGAAGCCAGAAAATGGGTACTTTTCAAAGTCGAATATAGAAGAATAAAATTTCCATCTATTCTACTGACTTAAAGTTCATAGAATATGATCAAGAAGTCAACTATGGATTGAAGAATCTAAGAGGGTGGTTAATCATGTTTAGGACTGTCTTATCATTTTTTCTAGGCAAAATGACTAGAAAAAAAGTAATAGGAAGGCAATGAAAGGATCTCTATGTATGTAGATTTTGGATATGAACGATTTCTTTTCTTTTCTTTTCTTTTTAAGAAATTATATAAATTAATTCAATAACAAAAAATTTGGATATTGTTTATGTTGCAATTGCCAGTGGCGTCTTTGTTGTTTGCTGGTTCCATTCCAGGTGCTGCATTGCTGTGAAGAGTTTGCTACACATAAATATATATAGATATGTATATAGGTGTTGGCCGAAGAGAACAAGGGAAGCTAGGCGCGGTTGCTGTGACGTCATTGCTTTTTGCTTTTTCTTCCTTCAAGTTGTATTGCTTGGTGGTATCTTGATGTGCTAGTGGCGTCCTTACTGGTTGCTGTGGAGTCATTGCTGCTACCTTTTTTTTTTTTTACGTGGATTGCTGATAACTCTTTGCTGGATGCTGTGTTGCATTTCTTGTTAGTTCTTCCTTGCATTGGCCAGTTGGAAATTGAGAAAGTTATACATATGTATATATCTATATATAGGAGATAGGAAAGGAAGTTGAGGTGGAGAGTGTAGGGAGCCGAGGGAAAAGGATTATAATTATATATACGTGTGCTGAACGTTGTGGTGGAAGAGGAGAAAACATAGAAGGAGTCCAACAAGGAGAAGAGAATTTGCAAGGGAGGAGGGTCAACAACTGTAAACTATTAAGTATATATATATATATATATATATTATACAATCTCACATACCTAATAATAAAATACTTATAACCAAGGGAATATAATATATGAACATATATAAATAAATATGTACAAGTGTATGTTGCAAGAAGAAAAGGAGAAGAAAGGGGCCTAAGCAAACGCATGCTTTGGACATGTATATATATACCTATATATCTATAGTCTATATTCCTATGGCTTTAGCAAATATAGCTTTAGCAATCTAAGGCTTTGGTTGAACACTCTAAGGTTGATTCTACATTGATGTGGTGTAGATTATTTTTGTTAATGTTAGTGTTGTTTTAGGATCAAAATTGAGTGATTGTCCTTCATGTAATTAACTTCTATGTGTATGCTTGATCTTTATATGGTCACCATAAAATGTTTAGTTAATCATTCGACTTAAATAAATACTCGACATGTATTACATGAAACATTGTGTAATTGAAGGCTATCACTGCTATAGGGTGCATTGGAAGTAATAGGAGGATTACTGCTCCACCAAGTGCAAACTAAGTGATTGAGGGATTATCGCACCTTAATAGTTTCGAGTCCAGTCTGTCCTTGAGGGTATTTAAATGCTCAATGTGTGAATAACACTTGAGCCTAGATCACTAAAACTAAGAGATGAGATTAATTTGAGTGTGAGACCCAGGCACTAATGATGGCTTCGGAAATCTCAAACCCAAGGTCAAGGGAGGCCTAAACCCTAGATTTCATGCTGGTTATTGAAAGACCACATGCGATGTTACATTCATATGGTTATTTGTGCATAACATATGACTTGATAACTTTTAATTGCTTGTGCTTGTGATAGTATAGAGAAATTTCACCTTATCTTACTAAGCTTTTAGCTTACCCTCTTATAGATTTTGTCTTATAGGACACTACCACTTAAATTTCGCTAAAGGATACCAAACCACGATAAGTACACATGTCATAGAGTTATGGGTAAGGGAATAATGGAGAGAAAGTGATGGTTAGTTGTATATATTGATAGACCTGGGATTGTAAAGTCAATAATTATTATATTTTAATCCAAAAGGATCCTACCGTGCTTGTTTTGTAATGGGATCTAAATCAAGGCCCTCTTTTGAGATAGATATGCAAAGTTTCTATTGAGCATGGAACCTATTGAATTTGAAATACAAGAGAGGAATATATGATTGAAAGCCAAGGATTGATCTAGGGTTGTTATAATCCAAGGACTCTTGGGATACTATAGATTATATTGGAGGGCACTCCAAAGAATGAGAGCATGGCCTCGAACTCCCCAGAAGAAAGAGAAGAGGAAGAGGAAAGTGAGGAAGAAGAAGAGGAGCAAGGAAATGACTTGAGCAAAAGTGATGAAGACATGTGCGAACGATTAGGAGGCAACACCTAAGATCATATGGATAAAGTTAGAATGCTATCTTTTGGAAAAGTGATGTATATATATGTTAGTAAGATCCAAGAGGAAAATTTTGTAGTGTAATGAATATATATCCCTCTAAGTTAATATATGTTTAAGTTAGAAACCTAAGAAATGTAAATTTTGAAAAGTATATATATATAATATCTAGATTTTTGTATATTTATGATTTTTGATGCAATTATACAAATATTTTATACGACTTTTGTTGATATTTGTATCATTTATGATATATATATCATTAGAATGTCCTAACATATTTAATATGTTTCATTGATAAGCTTATAAAGGAACTTCTAGTGGGGGACGAAAGGTTGCCATGTCTTCCAAATGTTGAGACGACAACAAAATCTCATAAATAGGAGCTTTACCTTCAGTGCCATAGGAGAACCTAAAGATCTAACCTATAACGCTTGGTAGAACAACTAGGTTGCAATGACATGGCACGAAACAAGCTCCTTCAAGCGGAGAAAGAAGTGGAGAAGAATGTGTGATAAGGCTCGAAGCAACTGTGTAATAGTTAATGCAACAACAAGCCTTGTTAATTCAACAATTAATGTTAGGAGGTCAACCTCCATCACAACCAGTTCCTCCACCACCTCAACCACAACCAATACCACCAGTAATGCTATAGCAACCTCAATAAAGTGCCATCACCATCTCCACCTATCCCAGCCACTCACATGCCACATACAAAAAGTGGATCAAGGTATGACCAAGGGGGGAGTAGTCGAGTCCAGAAGAGTGCGTTCCCTGACTTCATATATTCCAATAGATTCTTCGATGGGGCATACAGGAAACCTGAAGAAGCTAAGGAATGGATGGCCCAGTTAGAGAGGTCATTCGCCGCATATGAAGTAGAAGGCCACTAGAAGTTAGCTTATGTATCATACATGCTGAAAGCTAGAGCTAGAATATGCTAGGACGTGAGGCAAAGAGCTTTACCTTAGTAGATTACATGGGAAACTTTTTTAGGGGAATTCTTCAAGGAGTACTTCGTAGAAATTGTTAGGACAAGGTTGAGTGGACAATTATTTCAATTGAAGAAGGGCTCAAGAAGCATATATCAATATGAAAATGAGTTCAATAGACTACTACAATTCGCTCCAGATGTTTACAAAGATTCAGAGGAGTTGAAGTGACAATTGTTCATGAATGGGCTAGACATAGAAACTCAAGGATGAATCATGGAGTTCAAGCTGCAAACATATACAAAAGTGGTAAATAAGGCCCAAGCTTTAGAGTAGACTAAGTTAAAGGTAGAAAAAATGAGGGCCTAAGCTTAACTTAGTGTCGGGATGTGTGTTCTAGCCAAAAGATCATTATTCCAACCAACTCCAAGTGATAGGGGAAAGAGTCTAATGGGGAATGTAAGACCTCCAAGTGTAAAGCCACTAGTTATTTCCCCTCATGTAAAACCAATAATTATGATTTGTTGTAAGTTTGGAAAGAAACACTATCTACGAGAATGCCCTTACTTAAAAGGGAAATGCTTTTAATGTAGACTAAATGATCATAAGGCTGCAGATTGTTTGCATAAGAATTCAGTAGTATGTTTTATTTGCAAGTAACAAGGGCATATAACTAATGCATGCCCTAAGAAACATCCAGGACCTAGAGCCAAAATCACAACGCTTCGAACTACCATAAAAAAGCTAACTAATAAACCAGTAGAGCAAGGAGTGTTAAGAGCTAACCCTTAGGCTACCAATGCTTGAGTACCTGCCATTGAATGCATGGATGTAGGAGAATGGACAAGTGAGGAGCTGGGACAATTCCGAGACGTCAACTTAGCAGTTATGGAGTACATAAAGAAGGGAATAGGAGATTAATTAGAAGAATTAAGAGCTATAAAAGATGTAATATTAACAAATTTAAATAGATAAAGTAAATTAATGAAGTATTGCTTAATTAATAGAATTTATCTCAATTGCTGCTCAATCAACTTTAGTCCTCTTTGATATGGGAGCTACGCATTCATTCATAAGTTTAACAGCAGCTTAACAGTGAAGGCTAGAAGTTTAATCTTCTCCAAAAATCTTAAGGATCAGCACTTTTACCAGAGAAAGAGCTATAACCAAGGAGATTATGAAGAATTGCCTGATCGAAATACAAGGAAGAAACATGCCTGCAAATCTGATCATCTTATCAATGAGAGGCTATAAAGTGATTTTAGGGATGGATTGGTTATCTAAGCATTTCACCTACGTAGATTGCAAGAATAACGAAGTACATTTTAGCAGGCTAGGAACGGAAATCATAGTGTATTGAGGGCAAGCAAGAAGAAATCTAGAAGCTTCTACTAACGTAATTCAAGAGGAAGAAGAGTGTCTTCAAAACTGGAGCATGTGCTTGATAAGTGTAGTAGAGATAGAATTGAGATTAGAGGAAATACCAATTGTTAATGAATATCCTGAAGTATTCCCTAAAGAACTACTAGGATACCACCTTCAAGGGAAATTGACTTTACCATTGAAATGAAGCCTAGTACCGAACCAATCTCAAAGGTACCATATCGAATGGCCCCGATTGAATTGAAAGAATTGAAGCAATAGTTGCAAGCATTGATTCAGAAAGGATTCATTTGCCTAAGTGTATTACCTTGGGGAGCTCCATTGCTATTTGTTAAGAAAAAAGATGGATCTATATAGTTATTCATCGATTACTGTGAACTAAACAAAGTGACTGTCAAGAACAGATATTTGTTGTTGAAGATAGATGATCTATTTGATCAGTTGTGAGGAGAAAGTGTCTTCTCCATAATAGATATAAGATTTGGATACCGCCAATTGAGAATCAAGTCAGAGGATATACTTAAGATTACTTTCTAAACTAGATATGGCTACTGTGAATTTCTAGTTATGCCATTTGAATTGACAAATGCCCTAATTGTGTTCATGGACCTTATGAATAGGATCTTTAAGCCATTCTTTGATAAGTTCATTGTGGTTTTCATCAAAGACATCCTAATTTATTCCAGGACTTTGTTAGAGCATGAAGACCATCTAAGAGTCGCCTTAGGATTGTTAAAGGAACATCAATTGTACGTAAAACTATCCAAGTGCAAGTTCCAGATGTGTCAAGTGACATTCTTAGGACACATTATATCTGGTGAAGGTATGATGGTCAATCCAACAAAAAGTAAGCCACTATAGTTATAGAAGTAAGAAGTTTTCTTAGGTTAACTAGATATTATAGAAGGTTTGTGAAGAGCTTTTCATCGATATCAAGGTCATTAACCAAACTGATCAAAAAAGATGTAAAGTTCGAGTGGGAAGAGAATTATGAGAGAAGCTTCCAAGATTTAAAGTAATGATTGATTTCAACTCCGATCTTAATGCTGCCTAACATGGAAGAACTCTTCTACATATACAGTGATGCTTTGCAAAATGTATTAGGTTGCGTTTTGAAGCAAAATAAGAAGGTTTTGGCTTACACCTCAAGAAAGTTAAAACCGCATGATAAGAATTACTCTACTCACGATCTAGAACTAGCTACAATTGTGTTCACCCTAAAGTTATAGAGACACTACTTATATGGGCAAAAGTGTGAAATATACACAATCATAAGAGCCTAAAGTACTTATTTACTCAAAAAGAGCTTAACATGTGATAAAGGAGATGACTTGAGCTTATTAAAGATTATGATCTCAATATCAATTATCACTTAGGAAAGCTAGTGTCGTAGTTGATGCTCTAAGCCGAAAGAATCACAGCTAAGTTGTAGCACTACTAATTGAGCAACAATAGTTAGTATGTGAGTTTGGGGAGTTAAGGGTCAAATTCATATGGCTTGAGGAGGAGGCGCAAATAGCTGCTATGGAAGTACGACCCACACTAATGGATCTTATAAAGGAGAGGCAGCTTACTAATTCATGGATAACAAAATTTAGGAATAAAGTCAAATAAGGAATCAGTATCGACTTTGAAGTGGTATTGATTAAGAGAGAGTCTTAAGATTAAGAGGTAGACAGTATGTACTAGTAGATCTACAATTGAGAAATGACATCGTAGATGAAGCCTATAACTCTGGATACACCATACACTTAGGGGGAAACAAGATGTATCGAGAGTTCAAAAAAGGTTATTGGTAGGAAGGTATGAAGAAAGATGTAACACCGTTCATCTCTCAATGCTCTATCTGCCAACAGGTCAAGGCTGAACATCGAAGACCCGAGGGATTGCTACAACCATTGCCGATTCTAGAGTGGAAAGGGGAATAGATCAAAATGGATTTCGTTATGGCATTACCAAGGACAAAGGTTGGATATAAAGCTATATGGGTAATCGAGGATCAATTAACTAAATCTGCCCATTTCTTACCCATCAATATGACCTACTCCTTAGATAAGTTAGCTAAGATCTACCTTTGAGAAATTGTGAGACTCCATGGAGTGCTGCATAGTAAAGTATCTAATCGAGATCCACTATTCGTGTCAAAATTTTGGAGAAGTCTACAACAAACTCTAGGGACGAAACTACAATTCAGCATAACATATCATCCTTTAACCAATGGGCAATCCAAACAGACGATCTAAACCTCAGAAGATATGCTAAGGGCTTGCTCATTAAACTTTAAGGATAGCTAGGATCAACATTTGCCATTATTCAAATTCACTTACAACAGCAGCTATCACTCACTTATCAAGATGGCCCTTTACAAAGCCCTGTATGGAAGGAAATATAGATCTTCATTATACTAGGACGGGATCGAACAAAGTATGATTGGGCTAAACTTGCTGCAAGAAACGCTAGATAAGGTTGCCACCATCAAGTAAAGAATGAAAGAAACTCAAGATCACTAGAAGAGTTGGGCAGATTTGAAGAGAAGAGAGGTTGAGTTTCTATTGAGGGAACATGTCTAGCTGAAGGTCTCAAAGGGACAGGAAGATTTGGAATGAAAGGAAAGCTGAGTCTTAGATATGTAAGGCCATACGAAGCTCTGGAAAGAGTTGGAGAAGTGACCTATCGATTAGCATTGCTTACTCAACTATCAAAGATCTATGATGTCTTCCATGTGTCGTTGCTTCAGAAACACATTCCAAACCTTAACTGAGCAGTCGAGATGGACATCTTGACAATTTAACCAAACTTGATGTATCAAGAACATCCCCTTTGATTTTGCAATACTCAAACTCGAAAATTGCGCAACGAGGCCATCCAATTCATCAAGGTGCAATGGACCCAACATTTAGAATGAGAGGCCACCTAGGAGAAGGAAGATGAGATGAGAGAGAGATATCCTTAACTATTTAGAGAACTAGGTACGTTTTAAAGTTTTGAGGAAATAACTTTTAAGGTGGGGGGGGAGGGGGGGTGTATGTGAAGTTCGCGAAACTTGTATTATATAATATTGGAATAGATAAAAGAATTTACTAAAAGACTTAATTGTAGTTCGTGAAAATTTAAATTAAATGAATTAATTACTTAGAAAATAAATTATAGATGATATTAGGTTAAACGATAAAATAAATTAAAATTATAGACTTAAGATTTTCAAATGAAAATTCCAAGTAAATATTTATGCTTAGAATAATCAAATTAGCTTAGATTATAAAATTCCATAATAAAATACTAAAGTTACTAAATTTATGAATGTTACTGCATGTGAGAAATGTACCGATAATATTTTTAAAAACCCTATACATATGTGTGTGTGTATGTGGTCGACTCCAAAAGGTCCCACAAGCTTCCACTTTCCACATGAAACCAAACACAATGAACCAAAAGAGAAAAGAAACAAAAGATAGAGGAAGAAAGAAAAGAAGATGAAAAGGAAAAGGAAAAGGGGATTTTGAATAAAAAAATTCCTATCTTTCGCATACGACCTCCAAATTACAAATTGAGACTACTAATACATTTCTTGAGGTGAGTGCAACTCAACTAGAAAAATTTTATGCGAAATCAATTTATTTTTCGAGGTTTAGGTACAATTATCAAATGTGTATACAAATTAGTATTTATCTTAGAAACTAGTCATATGAACTAGATGTACTATAGATAAAAGTATGTTGATCTTGAATAACATGTAATAGTGTGTTTTTCCTTGTGTTTTAAGTGAAGAAATTTTTTTTGCCGATATACCTGAGGGTTACTACAAGTAATCTCAAAGAAAAATGAGGCCAAGGTAAGTAGGATTTTATGATATGTAGTTATTGTGCATGGTGTGTTGTGTTTATGTATGAATATATATGTATAGATGTGTTTGTATCCCTATTGATATATATATATATGTATGTATGTATGTATGTATAGGTATATAGTTGTGCATGGGTGATTGTGATTAGTTGGTGTTACTACATTGTGATCATCTTGCTTGTGCTTGTTTATTTGGTAGTGGATGTTTGTGTTGGTGTGAATATGTTTGTGCATAGCATATGACTTGATAAGTTGATTGTAATTGCTTGTGTTTGTGACAATATGGAGAGATTACACTTTACCTTACTAAGCTTTTAGCTTATCCTCCTATAGATTTTGTCTTACAGGACACAATTACTTAAATTTTTTGTTAAAGGATACCAAACCATGGTAAGTACACATGTCTCAAAGCTATGGGTAAGGGAACAATGGAGAGAAAGCAGGGATTAGTTGTATATATTGATAGACTTAAGGTTGTAAAGTCAATAATTATTATTTTTGATCCAAAAGGATCCTAGTGTGCTTGTTTTGTAATGGGATCCAAATCAAGGCTCTCTTTTGAGATAGATATGCAAAGTTTCCATTGAGCACGAAACCTATTGAATTTGAAATGGATGAATGCCCAAGGCATTCAAGTATTAATTGTCGTAATTAATTAGGTTGTGTTTCTTGAGCTAAGATGCTTTGCAATTACTTAATAGGAGTTGGGCAATCATGGCGAGTTGTCATGTTTTGAGTACCTAGAGAGGTGTGACAAAAAAAGGTGAGAAGAAGAGAGACATAGTGATGAGACGAGAATAAGGGAGGAAAAGGAAAAAAAAGGGAAACTTGAGGGAAAAAATTCATAAATTTCGCATATGACTTCCAAATCATGAATCGAGACCACTAATGTGTTCATCGAGGTGAGATCTATGAAACTAGATTAATTTTGTGTGGAAAATTTTTTATTTTTGAAATTTAGATAGAATTTTAAAATTTGTATAAAAATAATATTTAGCCTAGAAAATTGGTAGAATAGTTGTATTAGATAGAACTATCTTGAGTGTAAATAGCATGTAACTGTGTATTTTTCTTTGTGTTTTAGGAGAAAAAAAATTCTTTCAAAATTTGCCTAAAAATTACAATGAGTAATCTTAAAGAGAATGAGGCTAAGATGAGTAAGACTCTGTGATATATTATTATTATGTGTATTATGATGTGCTTGCATGAAAATATGCTCTTGTATATATATATATATATATATATCCATGTCTACGTGTCTAGGGGGACCGTTATATACTGTTTAAGGGTTCCCCTTGCATTGTTGAAGGTGGTGAATAAGGAATGGGATTGGTTGTTAAGGATGTTGGTTTTGTATTTCATCTATTTTATTTTTGCTTGTTGCCATTTCGATAAATTCGTTGCTAGTTGTTGGTTCCATCTGCTTCGTTTGTGTGTGTGCGCGTGAGGAAAATCAGGGCAAGAATGGACCAGCAAAGGGAGGAGAGATCTAATAGGATGAGAGACCAACGAGTAAGAGATTGAGAGGTCTGGGGGCAAACTCGGCTGATAGACACATGTATATATATAATTCGTGTCCTCCTCCAACAATACGTGACTTCCAGTTTCGGTGTAGGCATAAGGGTGACGTGTTTGTGTGCATGAAAGAGTGTTCCAGCGTAGGAAGCAGGGGGACGTCTAGCAAGGGAAGAGAGTGTTCTAGCGGAAAAAAAGAAAAGAAATGAAAGCCGACTCAAGGAAGAAATGGAATCAGCATTTGAAAGATTTGAACGATTGGGAGATGAAGTGGTCAAGCAATGAAGTGAGAATTCTACCAAGGAGAGGAGCAAGTCTAGAGGGAGAGAAGGGGGTTAGAAAAAGGGAAGAAAGTAGTTTCGTAAAGAAGTAAATATCCAGTGAATTAAAAAGGGAAGTAGTCCAATGGGTGAGGGAGGAGAGGGGTGGTAGCAAACTTACAAAAATATATACATATATGTGTTCTCCTATAATAGTTAGATATAGATACATATATGTGGGCTAACCAGGAAGAACAAGGGGATTAGAGGTTTATTTGGTGAGGTGCAACGAAGGAAGAACTATAACATATATATAAATAGGTTAAGAAGAGAAGTGGAATGGAAGCCACCTAGCAAGGTAAGGATGACTAAAAGAATTGAAAAGTACTATGCACATACCACCTAGCCTTATGTATATATATAGGTATATGTGAATAAACATAAATCATAACAACAATAATAAAGACAATATCATGCATACTCAAAAATTTCTAAAGTGGGGTAGAAAGGAAAATGAATTGTGATGTGATGACTTTGAAGAATTTCTGAGGAGAGAAATTATTTTGTTGATATTGCATGTATTGTTATAATGGAAATTGAATGATAATACTTGTGTTGGACTTGATGTGACTGACTTCTATGCTTGTATTTGGTTCTTGCATGATCACTACAAAACATTAAGCTAATCACTCGATTTAAATCAAAACCAACATGCATTGCACTAGACATTGCATGATTGAAGGCCATCACTATTACAGGGCACATAAGAAGTAATCAAAGGATTACTATTTCGCCAAGTGCGAACTATGTGATTGGGGGATTATCGCACCTTGATAGTTCCAAGTCCGATCTGTCCTTGAGGGTGTTTAATGCTCGGTATGTGAGTAACACTTGAGCTTATAATACTAAAATTAAGAGACAAACTCTAACAAAGAGATAAGAGTAATTAAATGAGTTTAAGACCTAGGCATTGGTTGTATGATTGGAATCCTTAACCCAAGGTTAAGGCGGGTGCAAACGCTATACTTTATGCTAGTTACTGGAAGACTGTGTGTAATGTTGCATTCATATGATTATTCATGTATAGCATATGATTTTGAAAAACTTGTTTAAAATTGTTTGTGCTTGTAATAGTATTAAGAGATTGCACCCTGTCTTACTAAGCTATATCTCACCCTCCTACATATTCTGTTTTGTAGGTCATGACTATTTAAACTTCATTAGGGGATACCATAGCGAGGTAAGTACTAATGTCGTAAAGACTTAAGGGAAAGGGACAATGGAGAGATTGTAAAGGTATTTTGTATATATTGATAGATTCTAAGGATGTAAAGTTTGTAAATATTTTATCATGTTTTGTAATGGGATTCAGTTTAGGCCCTCTTTTGAGATAGATGAGTAAAGTTTCCATTGATTATGAAATGAGTTGAAATGGAAATGAATGAATACCCGAGGCATTGAATTAGCCAAATATTGTAATTAAATAGGTTGATCTAATTTGAGTTAAGACGCTTCACGGTTGCTTCATAGAGGTTAAGTAATCATAGCAGGTTATCTCAATTTGAGTACCTTGAGAGGTGTGATAGCTTTTGTTGGTATCAAAGCCTAAGTTTAAGTGTAAGGCAAGATATAAACTAAAGTTAAGTTAGGTCGAGAGTCAAGTCTTAAGAGATTGACTCGATAACCTTATAGATAGGAAAAGATCTACCTTATTAGGAGAAAAAGGGTAAAACTTGGGAATTGAAACTCATTAGCTTAAAAAAATTACAAAATCCTTCGTATTTGATGAACTATAGGTGATGCTCACACGCTTAGACCATATGAAATAGTATTCGTAGCTTGGTTTAACTTAAGGATGGGGTATCCTCAGGAAGTTTTGCTACCCTTAGTTATCTCTAAAAGAAATATGTAGAGGTATGAGAATGGGATCCATGATTGGAAGCTGAGGATTGATTCGAGGTTATTAAATTATACAGACTCATGGGATACCATGGACTATATTGAGCATTGCAAATTCGAGATCATTGATTAAGGGGATATTGTAATACCTGCAAGATTTTAATTATTTATTTATTTATGTAATATAGGTATTATCATGAAGAGCTTAGGATGAGGATGAAACTTTATAAAATTTCGAGGGGTAATTTGGTCATTTCACACAAAGAATATAAATACTCTAAGTTAACCTAGAGAGCCCCCTTGTTGTCATTCTGAGTACTAAAATAGAGCCATAGAGGACAAGCGCTCCATATGAGAAAACCTTAGGACAACGATAAGAAAAAGGAGCGAATCAATTATAAGAACTTGAGGTAAGGATTGTTATATGAATTTCAAATTAGGATTTATAGAATTTTTAGTTATGAGCATCATTTGTTCATACAGAAAATGAGGTGCACGAAAAGACGTAAGAGAATAGAGAATCGATGATCCAAGATTTGCAACTTATTAAAATTGAAGTAAGTATGCAAATATATGTAATTTAAATACAATTACAAATTTTAGAGACTTAGTTAAGCTTAAGGCTAAAGGGAATCAAGTTTAGGAGAAATTGGAGTAAAATGAATAGGGTTCATGGGGATTTTCGAGGGTAGCACAACCTACCGACACAGTCGTGTTTCGACTGTGTTAAAATGGAAAAGTGCACCAAGAGATACACGGCCTCCCAACACGATCGTGTTTTGACTGTATTGAAAAGGAAAAGTGCATTAAGAGATATACGACCTCCTAATATGGTCGTTTTTCGACCGTGTTAAGTTAAGGGCAACATGGCCTCCTAACATAGTCGTGTTTCGACCATGTTGAAATGGAAAGGTTTATTGAGAGATACATGACCACCCAATACGGTCGTGTTTTGACTGTGTTAAGCAAGGATAACACGACCTCGCAACATGGTCATGTTCAGACCATATTGAAACTAAGTTTTGCACCAAGAGATACACAACCCCTAACATGGTCATGCTTTAGCCCATGCTGAGCAACATGGTCCCCAACATAACCGTGTTGAATGAAGTATAACATAATTATATGTTTGTTTAACTTCAATTTAAACTAATTTTCATGCAACCTAGATAACTAGTAAGGCCTTAGAGTAATTAAATGAATATGATTAAGGAAATTAAGAATGGTATTGATCTTAGATTGAATACTAAGAAGAGCATGTTAATGTCTACAACTTTTCCAATTAGATTAAGTTTAAGACTGGAAAGTGCTTAAGGCTAGGATCTAAGGCACGTGCAACTTACATGTTGATTTTTGTTTGTTTAAGTTAGTCTATGTATGAAACTTGTTTTAATTGATGAATCATTTTAAGTGTTTAAGTGATATGTAGTATGTACTTGGCTCGACTTAGGGGCCCGTAGTGGAAAATCCCTAAGGAGCACCCCAATGATCTTTGTGTGATGTTATCCTTAGTGGAGTTGTGTTTGGAAATGATCTATGTTGAATGTTGATTAAGTGGTTAAGTGTACATGGGTGTAGAGCCTATAGTGGCAGTTCCCATTATCGAGTTTAAGTGTACATGGGTGTGAGGCCCGTAGTGGCAATTCTCATCACCAAGTTTAAGGATTAAGGGAACAAGAGTGTGAGGTTCATAGTAGCAGTTCCTATCATCAAGTCATGCTCCAATGTGTTAAGTGTGTGAAGGGGGTCATGAGTACCCTATTGTTTGCTTGTTGACATAAATTATATTAAGAAATGATTGTTCGTGTTTATGTCATACATATTGGACATTAGCTTACCTTTCAGGTAATCATTTTTAGATGCAAGTGTTGAGGGAGATGAGAACCCAGAAGATGACTTAGGTTTAGGTGAACCACAGAGAGAAGAATACGAAGAGTACCATTATTATTATGGTGATTGAGTTTTAGGAAAATTATGATGTTTAACTATAATAGACAGTATCTTTTGAAATTGTTATTTTTGGTGTTTAAAGACTTCCGTTGCATTAGATGTTTGATATGGTTCAAGTTATTATTTGAATTTTAAGGTTATATAGAATGCTTTTATTATAGGAGTTATAGGTTAAAATGTATCAGAGTTATTTCAAAGCCTAAGTGTTTTGTAAGATAATGAACATTGCCAGTAGCATGACCCAAGTTTACGGGGCATTTAAATTAGTGTATAAAAGCTAGGTTTTGATCTTTAGAGACTTAGTTATCTTAGGAATAGCATAATCTATGAAATTAAGTTTTGAACAATAGAGCAAGGGTTTTTGATCATGGAGAGCTTAGTAGATCCTTAGACTAAGCGATGATCAATAAACATAGTTGTAAACAATAGAGTCTAAGTAACATTAAGATTAGTATTATAATATAACTTGGTCAATATGGGATGTACTTATTTGTATTTCTTTATTAACATTACTTAAATGCTTTATGTATGAATAGACCCATGTGTAGTGGTATATGTGTATATACTTACACATTATAAAACTAACCATGACTGATGGTAACATAAGTAGATCCAGTTTTCTCTTCTTAAACAGAATGCTTCTAAGAAGAATTATCAGATCAGGAACTGGAAGGGGTGTTAGGTGTGATAACTCCAATGAGGAGGAAACTCAGAACCTATAACCATAAAGGGAAAGAGATCAAATGGTTGAAGAGATAGTACAACTACTACATACCATAACCACTTGGTGGGACTATTAGCACAACAACACCAAGCCCATGATGTCCCACAGCACAAGAATGCCAACGAACCCATCAACTTTGATAGGTTCATAAGAGTGGCTAAGGAATTTAACCCTAAAGTGGATGACCCAATCAAAGTTGAGGATTAGGTACAAGAAATTGAGAAGACCTTTGTTGCCTTACAGATACCAAGAGATAGGAAGGTGAATTATGTTGCATTTATGTTGAAGGGAACTGTAGTAAAATAGTAGGCTTCGATCCCTAAACTTATAAGGGAGTGCATGAACTGGGCGATATTTAAGGAGTTTTTTTATTAGAGATACTTCCCTAACAGCTCTAGAGACAGAATGGAGAATGATTACTACGATTGTGAACAAGGGAACTGAACTATTGAAGATTATGAGACAGAGCTAAATTGCCTCATTTAGTTCCTTCCTGAAAATGTATGCAATGATGACAGGTCTTAAGCCAAAAGGTCTTGAGAGGACTGGAATCAAACCTACAACTTACAGAAGGGGCCTTTCAGCTAAATACGCATGCTGAAATGGTAGACAAAGCGAAGTCCCTTAAGCAGAATAGGAAGATCATAAAAGAATAGAGAAGCCGTAGAGTAGCAATAACTTTAGGAAAAAGACTTGCCTCTAGTGGAATGGGGAAAAATAGGGGTAAAAGACATCACTCGGTGCAAAGTAGAACACATAGAGCTGTAGCCCCTCCTCTTTAGATCAAGCAAGTGCCTTTGGCACTCATTGCAATAGTCACAAATGCTAAATTTCCCAAATGTTATGGACCTCATGAGTTAAGAGAGTGCAGATGGCCAGATGGGGCTTGTTTCTCTTGTGAGAAGACAGGGCACATTAGCAGACATTGCACTAAAAGGTCAATTCCTCAAATCTTCTATCATGTGTGTAAACAAAGGGGACACAAGGGAGTCAATTGTCCTCAAGGATAGATTGGAAACAAAGTAGGGCCAGTTCAATAGGCAACTAGACCTTCAGTGAGAGGACAAGAAGGTAAACTATAGGTAGGAGGTTCTTGGCAAAGAGTTTCTACTAGAGTGTTTGCCATTCATTAGCAATAGCACCAGGATATCCTAGATGTGGATATTATTGCAGGTATGCTCTTAGTACACTCCTGTAATGCATATGTGCTATCTGATATTGGTGCGATTATATCTTGTGTATCTAAGAAGTTTTCTTGTGCATGTGCTTTGGATGTTGAAAATATGAATGACTGCTTAATTGTTAATACTCCTTTGGGAGTAAGAGGAAGAATGAGTAGGATATATAGAGGAGTGAGTATAGAAATACATGGTAGGGTGATGCCAACGGACCTTTTAGTATTAGAGATGATAGAGTTTGACGTTATCTTGAGTGTCAACTGGATATCAAAATATCATGCCACCATTAACTGTCATAACATGGTGGTACAGTTTAATATACTAGGGGATGGACATTTTGAACACAAACTCAAAGTGTAGAGACCCATTAGATTGCCTACCTATGAGATGTGGGGAAAAAGTGTACTGGCAACTGTATCTATTGAAGCTAGTGAAGAAGTTAGGATTAAAGAAGTATAGATAGTGAGGGAATTTCTTGATGTGTTCCTAGAAAATGCTCCTGGTTTACCCCCACCAAGGAAATAGAATTCAACGTAGACTTAGTGTCGAGTCTAATTTAAGAAACATGCAAGTTACACGTACCTTGAATCCTAATCTTAAGCATGTCTGGTCCTTAACTTAAGCTAAGCTGAAATCTATAAAAACATCAATATATCCTTCTTAGTGCTAATCTAATATTAATATAATCCCTTAATTCTCTTAATCTATTAGATTATCCAAGGTCTTACTATCTATCTATTTTGCGTGGGAAATTAGTTTAAATAGAAGTTAAATAGATATACAACTAGATTATGTTTCACTCAACATGACTATGTTAGAGGTCATATCGATGAACGTAGGGTAGTACACAACCATGCCAAAGGTCATGTACATTTATCTTTTTTTTTTTTTTTTTTTAACATGGGCAAGACGTGATCATGTTGGGACGCTATGTACCTTTCTGTGAAGCTTAGGGTTTGAAATGGGCAAGACAAGACCATGTTGAGAGGTTGTATATCTTTCTATAAGGTTTGGGTTCAACATGATTACAACACGACTATGTTGGAAGGCCATGTGTCTCTTTATAAGGTTTAAGTTTGACATGGACACGACTGGACTATGTTAGGAGGTTGTGTATCTCTTGGTATTCCTAGGTTTGACATGATCGAAACACAATTGTGTTAGGAGGTTGTGTATCTTTCAATAAAACATTACAAACCTTAATTTTCTTCTACCAATTTATCCAATCTCATTTCTTTTTGTTCCTAGTCTTAATTTATTCCTAAAACATGTATTTTCTAATTAAATTACATGTACTAGAATACGTACTTGTAAGTCTCCTCGAATCAAATCCTTAATAGGTGAATTTACTTATTCTTCATGCTCCTTCCTTGATTCTAATTCTGGTGAATAAATGATAAGAATTGATTAAGTCCTTAATCCATATACGCGGTAACCACTAAATCATTAAACACTTACTTGATTGACTAGTATTTGTCCTTGGGGTTCACTAGGTCATCTTATGTGCTAGAGAGTGTTTTTCCTATTCTTTATGTGTGGTTACTATAAGAAAGTGAAAAAGGAGGAATGCTAAGTTAATTTGGATTAAATACTCTTACAAGCATAGTTATTAAAATCGTGATTCTACTCTTACGATTTTACGAGTTTATGATTTTAGGAGACCTTTACGAGTTGACTCGGATATGAAATCATTTTCATATAGACTCATGGCAGAATCACAAGTTTACATGTAAAATCAGTAAAATCTTACATTTTCAACCGAGTTTACTGATTATACATATTTTAGTTAAATAGGCTAAAAATTGAAAAATACAACTTAACTTTCACAAGATATGAATATTATTAGTTCTCTAAAAGAATTGGGATTATAATATAAAGTAATTTTGATAGTAATATCAATAATGATGTTAGTATTGATGATGAAGATGACAACGATGATGATGATGGTGGTGGTGAAGAGTTAGCAATAATTTTGACTTTTGATGATGATAAAGATAATAATTTTTTTAACATTATCTTTTATGATTATAATTTATATTATAATTCATTTCATATCGTTATTGTTATTTATATTGTAGTTTTATATATTAGCTTAACAATTTATATTAATTTATTTGTATTGTAAGTATATAATTTTTATTATAAATTTTAGTTAAAATTTCTATTAAATTTCTTTATTTTATCTTGTATTTCATTTTTTATGATTATTGTAAATATATCTATAGTTTTTTAAAGTTATTTTATATAAGTTGTAGAAACTTACATTTTTACGTTTCAATTCTATGTTCTGATTATATAGACCTTCTAGCGATTCTAAGTAGAATCACAAGTTTGAAAACCTTACTTACAAGAAAAAGTTCAACTTGCCCCTCAATTTTTATAAAATCCCTCTCTTGCCCTTACTTTCCATTATAATATATTTTTAATAAATTAAATAAATCTGGGTATTTACATTATGTTTCATTAAACTATTTTGATACAGTGAATTTCATTATATATACAATTTGGGGATACAATTCCAAAATGAAGTTCAACTACTCAATCCTTATCATTGTCTTGTTACTACAACGGCTAGCAATAATTTTTATGATGCTCGTCCGAGGATTTCAATATCTTCTACTTTGTTATTCAAGTGAGCAAAATTTATCAATTTGCTAATATTCAAAGTGATTGTTTTAACACATGTGTTATACTGTACTAAATGGTACATAGTTATATATGTCAATAGCCACAATCATACTATGATTCCAAGCACAATTGCTTTATCTGACAGCCAGGAAGTTGGCAGCTGATTTCGGGATTCATGGTTTGTGGCTTAATTACTAAAGAGATTGCAAAAAATGGATGAAATGAAGATGGTAAGAATTTAATGGAAGTATTGTTGGTGATGCAAAATTGAGATTAGAGATAAGGTTATGTTGCATAGAGGGAACACATAGAACATTGGAAAGATTAAAGGAGCAAGATAGAGTAGGAAGAGAGGTGGAACTAGTGTGTGTGATGGAGAGACTCAAGCCATTACCAATAAGGATTTCATTAGCGCCATCATAGGAGTTATGAATGGCGAGGTAGTTGAGGTCTGTAGTGATGTAGTGAGAAGCACCGCTATCCAGCAACAAAGATTTGTTTGTAGAAGTGGTGAGGGCAGCATAAGCTTGTGTTTACCAAGGTGGAAGGTGGGAGGATAGAGTGGATAAGGGAGTTCGTGAAGGTGGTCACGCTTGAAGACAGTTTTGACGAAAGAGAGGACATTGCGAGACAACATACCCCTGTTCACGACACTATTGACATTTGCCAAAGAAGGGTCAAAGTAGGCAAGAGTTTGTGGTAGAAGGTGGTCTAGTGGAAAATGTGGCAACATAGGCACCTTGAGAAAAGGTGAGGGCTGGTCGAAAAGCGGTGAAGCCAATGGTTTGAGCGTGCTTAAGAGAGGTATACAACTACTAGTAAGACAAAGGTAGGCAAGAAGGTATGTTGGAGGGAGAGTTCCTTGTTGATGAGTTTCTTGTTGATGAGTTTCTCATAGAGCTCATTAAAGGAGATGGTGGAATCATGGCTGTTGATAGCATCGATGACTAATTGGTAGTTGTCACTAGGGCCATGTAGGATTTTCTCAATCAGATCTTCGAGGTCAAGGGATTTTCCAAGAGCTACAAGTTCATTAGCACAAAGCTTGATCTATTGCATGTATTTAGTGATAGAATGGGAGCCCTTGGTGATGTTTTTCAAGTTATCTTTGAGTTGTTTAATGTGACCTTGAGTGAGCTTGGCATAAGTGTTGGCAAGGGTCTGCTATGCTTGACGAGAAGTGGATGGTTGCGTGATGAGAGGAATGATGCTAAGGGAGAGGGTGCCAACGAGTACTCTAAATAGCAGTTTATCTTGTCGGACCCTAGTGTGATAAGCTGGGTTGGGAGAGGTGGTGTCATCTACTATGATGGTGGTTGGTGGAGGTGGATGTAAGCCATCAATGAATTTATGAAGATCGCAACCTATGAGGATAGCTTCAATTTAAGTTTTCCAGGAGAGGTTTTGGTTGTGTTGAGCTTGATTGAGTTATGAATGGTGATCATGATGAGTGGTTGGGTGGGTTCTAGGGTGTTTTGGATGATTGTTGATGTGTCCTCAAATGTCATGATGACCGAAGAGCAGCTTGTTTGGTTGTTGGGTTTGGGTTTAATTGGATCAAAAGCTCTGGGACCAAAAAAGCGATTGCAAGAAGTAGATGAAATTGTTAAAGCTGTCTCAACTTTCATTGAATTATTGATGTGCATAAATACATGTTGTTACATGAGTGTTTGTTGATTGTATTTATTAGATTTACACAAAGTTAGGAAAGGATAAAGTTTTTGTGATCTATTGTTGTTGATCCATGGTTATCTTGATGTGTTGCTGATCTGTTGATGTCCTGATATGTTGCTGTTGCTATTGCTGTTGCATATGCTTTGGCATTGTTGCCATTGCTGCGGATGATAATGACGAAGAATTATGATGATCGTTATCAATTACAAGATGGTTCTTATCCATCTAATGTAATCCTGGAAGTCCCTTGGATTTATCTAATATACATGAATTTCGATATTCTTGATTTTTTTTTTTTTCAAAATAACATGCACAAAAGCTATTTTTTGTTGGATAAATTTTCTTAAGTGATTATCATTGTGTATAATAATACCATATCCAATCCTTGTCACATCATACAACAAACAACATGTTTAAGAGTTCAAATCTTAGCTGGACAAATATACTAAGCCTTGAGAAGAAGACCTAATTAATAGATGCCATGGAAGAAAATACAGACCAGCAACATAGGAGGACAAGCACATATGAGGAAAACTTAAAATCTTATGTTTGGCTTTGATAATGATTAGTTGTCCTTATTGTTTGTGGCTATCATTGAGGTCCACATTGTAAAGAATAAGAAGTGATGGATTAATCACTTAGGGCTAGTTGTAGGTTTATAGTTGTGTAGGTACCAATACCATTTACGTGGATAAATGGATCATTAACTATCATCACTTGTATGTTGGAAACTAAAAAAGAAACCGTTAATGGGACTTCGACATAAAATGGAAGATGCCTAGGTATAAAAAGTAGAGGAGTGAACTATGAATAGTTAAATATACATGCAGAAATTAATCTAGAATAACTGCATATTTTACACTATTGTGCCAGTCCATAATTACATGGAATAGGTAGTTTGAGAATTAAGTATCAAGGCTAGTTATGGGTCGAAAAATCAAGAATAATCAACTTATTTTGTAGATTTTCTTGGCTAGATTAATGGGGAAAAAATGTAGCATAACAATCTAGATATAATTGATATATGCACTATCATTTTTTTAAGGCCAATTATAATTATATTTAAAGGAGAAAATCTAACCCAATCCATCAGAGACCAATGCTCTTACCACTAAGTTACAAGGTCATTGGTTATCATATGCACTATTGGGTTTATGTTTTTTGAGCATGTGTTTAGGGCCTAGGTTAAAAAGATTTGAGGACCTCCATCCTATTTTGTCACCACAACTTAACATGTTACTAATTCCATTAAGGAAATTAAGGTCCTAGATTAGTAGATATTAAGCGTTATAGGGCTTACATGTTTTGAAGATGTAATTCTAGCTTAATTTTTCAAAAATACATCGAGAGTCTATTTTTAAAGTAATAATATTTACAGTAAAAGAACAACTTATTAGCTAGTTCACTTAATTCCTAAGGTGGAAATGGTCACAATGAAATCATAGATTGTCCTTCAATCTCCTAACCAAATCACATTTTATATATCATTCAAGAATTATGATTCATCATGCAAAATTATATAATTATTTAATTGGTTCAAGAGTGACCAACCAACTATTAGGTAATAACCACATTCTAAATCATAAGGCAATGATAGTTATAGTGAAAGTACATTGCACCAATAAATCCACTACATCATCTTGCGTTTAGGATACAACACATCCCATTCTTCATTTAAATTGAATTTTCTTGTGCCTTTACTAAATTAATTGAATTATTTGTAAATTTATATAAATAGGACAATGACCCATATAACATAGTTCGTTTGCATGGTTTAATGCTTAATTTAGATGTTTGTTTGGTTTTCATATTGAAACTTATAAACAAGAGTGGTCTTTGAGTTTGCTTTTGCAAGTGGTTAAAGCTAGCCAATGTTGGATAATCTATGTAGTGAAGAGGGCTTACATTACAATTCAACTAAGAAAGTGGGTTATGGAATTAGGTGTAGGTGAATAAAAACAATTTAAGCACAAGCAATCTTAAATGCATGAAAAAAAATATGTATAACTATAGTAATTAATTCATTGAAATTCTTATACATTAGTTTAAAGGTAACTTTTTTAATCTTAAAAACCTACAAAAAAAAACATATAAAGTGTCAAAAATTAAAATAAAAAGTATGTAATAATATAGAATAAAAAAAGAAGCGATAGCTAACCAAAATCTTTATTAGTGAAAGTGGATAAAAGTATTAGCCTTGACTATGAATAATAATATTAACTAAAAAGAAATTCAAAATGGAAGCAAACAACTTATTTATTGCCATCATCAATTAATCTGACTTGAGACTAGCACCACAATTTCTAATGTATGAAATAATGAGATAAAATTCATATATAGTAGATAAATATAAATTGCTAGGGTTAAGCAGGTGTAAGGTAAATAAAGTATGAGACCTTACTTATACCCACCCTATAAGGAACTAGTTCCCAAATTTTGAAATCAAAACCTATCATTTAGCATCCTAGAAACAACCTATACCTTATACCCTGTAAAATTTATGGCATATAGAGTATTGTATGGAATCTAGAAGTTTTACCTTTTTTCTTATAAATTTTAAGTTTATGTAATATTAAGAAAAGTAATATGCATGTGATATCTAAAAGTTTTACCTTTTTTCTTATAAATTTTAATTTTATGTAATATTAAAAAAAGTAATTTGTACGTGATATTATAAGTTAAGTTTTTTATACATAAAATTCATGAAATCCATAACGAAATATGTAAAATTAAAAAAAAGAAATAATTTTTCTGCTTTCATTATTTCAAGCTTTACAATGTTACTATTTAACAGATGGAAAAGAATAAGACAAAAGAATAGAAAACCTAAAGTTAGGGGGAAAAAAAGGGAAAGAACAAGAAAAGAAAAAAAGGGATAAATTTCAAGTTTGTGTAATATTAAAAAGTTTAATTTATATGTGATATTATAAATTCTTCATATGTAAAATTTATAGAATTCATAACAAAATGTGAAATTAAAAACATTAATTTTCTACCTTTATTATTTCAAGTTTTGCAATTTTACTACTTAACAAATAGAAAAGAATGAGATAAAAGAATAGAAAATGTCAAGTTAGAAAAGAAAATGGGAAAGAATAAGAAAATGAAAGAGGGGTAGCATTAGGATTAACAACATTTTATAAGATTGTAATTTATTATTCATCTATTGATATTATTTAATAACATTTTATGAAGTGAATATAGAATACTTTGAAACCTATACTTTGTATAGCTTCAAGTAGAGGTTCTATGATGGATACAAAATAAGAAGTTCTTGTACCCATACACTATCCTACGGGAGTAAGTTCCTAAAAATCTATACTCAAAACCTATATTATGATTCCTAATACTCACATAGAACCTATCTGATCGAATAGGGTATGGGTAGATACTATATGTAACAAAGTAACCTACTCACTCCTATACATTCGTGATATAAAAGAAATATACCTAAAAAAATGACTTCTATATAACCTTAAAAGTTACAACTAAGTTTTAAGTCAAAGAAATGATTGCAATTTGCAAATGTCAAAAATGTAAACGATTATAATTATTTTACCAAACATAAACATAATAGCAAATATGTAATATAAATTGAATTATAAATAAATCATCTACTAAGGTAATTGAGATGACATCTATCTAATAGAACATATATCCTCAAAACAGAAGGAATGCTAAAGACTCGTTGGATTGATACTTTGCCAATGGTTCCAAGGAGACTTATTTATATACAATATAATTGTGACACTTGAGGAGTAGATTTTCCCTTCTTCCCACTCATTAAGAGCAAGAATATTTACTATAAATACAAATTCATTTTACTGAAGAGCAAGAATACTTACTATAAATGCAAAATCATTTTAAGTAAAATACCACGAATCATCTTCTCTTCCACGCCTGAAGCCAAGTTTTCATGAAAAAAAAAAAAGAAAAAGAAAAATGAACATTTGAGTTCAACTGGCACATTATTTCCCTTTTCATTCCATTTCTTTCTTTCTTTCTTTTTTTCTTTATTCCCTTTACGACTACAAATGAAATGGAATGGTTGCATCTAGTTTTGTGATATTCCACAATAGAGCATTGGAACTGTCTTGATAGACTCCATGACAATCATAAATTTAATTTTTTAATCTCATGAAATATGTTTTGCTTTTAAAGTGTTACCAAACTTTGTGCTGGGCTAATAGCACCCTAAAATCCTAAAATGTCAAACTTTTGTACACCATTTTGATTTAGTGTTAAATTCCATAATTTTCATGTCATAAATAATTTAGTTTGTAAAATGATAGAAGGATTGACATCTTGGCTAGTGGACTATACTTTGCTTCAAAGTGCTGTCGACTTTAAAGTGTTATCAACTTTGATCCTAAGAAATATGTTCTGCTTTAAGGTGTTATCGCCTTTGTGTTAGGCTAACTAAAATCCTAAAATGCTATAATCATTAGTAAATTATAAAAGTAAATAAGTAAATAGTAAAAAGACAAGGTAAAGACATTAACAAAACCTATGTCTCTACCTTACAAGACATAAAAAGGATGTGATCGCCGCATATTATTCCTGAAAACAAAAGAAAATAATAATATATACCCAATAAAATACCATAAAATCATAATATATATATATACCCAACCAAATAGGTGTCACCATGCATGGAATTGATCAGTAAGAATCTATAAAAAAAATCTCCAAAATGGGGAACAAAACCTGAAAAATTTGTAGAAAATTTAGACAATTATTGAAAAGTATTAAAAAAACTTACAAAATTCACCAAAAATCAACCTAGTGTCTAAAATTCATAAAATTTAACCTTACTAAATTGTAAGGAATACATGTGTAAAATTTCATAATTTTGTAACCACTAAAACATTTAAAAAAAAAATGAAGTAGTGAAAAAAATCTATAAATACCACCTAAGTTGCATTCTTTACTCCACACCAAGTTGTAGATTACCAAACATAGCAAGGGCTTGGTAGGAGAAGTTTTTCCCCCTTCCTTGGTGATGGTTGACACATTTGTAAGGGTGGTGGTGGCCATTATAGTGGTAGTTTGCGAAATAGGGTGGTTTTTTGGTTTGATTTTTTTATGGTCTAGCCTCTTTTCTTCACAAAACTTAAACTGTAAGTTTCTCATATTTGCATGTAATTATGATAAATTTTATGGGATTAATCTCCCATGTTTCATATCTTTTTTTTTTATATATATATAATTATTGCTAGTTATAGTGCTATAAATGGTAATTTGCTAATTTAACATAAAATTTCACGTAATTAGGTTAAGGCTAAATTCTGACTTTCAAACTTTTACATATTATATTTATAATATTCAAAGTATTTTGGAACTTTTTCCCCAAGTTTCATTCCCATTCAAATATAAGTCATTTACATTACTTTATAATGATTTATTACATCAAGAAGATCAATTTTGATAATCTCCCAATTATGCACCCCCTACTAAGTCCTTACTAATAATCGAAGATTATAATACCTCACTAAAAGCAAAATCCAACAACAAACATTTTTGTCTTCCGGTATGATTTATTTATCATTAGTAACCAAATTTTCAAGCTTTAAAATGATATTAAAACAAACCATAGTTTTTCCACTAATTTATAAAAGAATATACTTGTGCGATAAGTATATAAAGTAAAATAGAAAATGAATAATGCTATTTCTAAAATTATCTTAGTTTTTTTAATAAATTATCAATAGAAACTTTCAAAATCACTAGTGGAATAAATCATATCTAGCTTAAGCCACCAAACAAGTAAGTGGCCTACTTTATTATAGTCTTTATTTGTCGAAAAGAGATTGTAAGTCATTATACTTACTTGTGCTTTGATGTGCACTTATCGATCATATCAAATTCTAAATTTATAAACCTAATTAAATCTACGATGATAGGAATCAAAATCCTATAAGACTTATCACCAGGGCAAGAGCTAAAAGATTACAACATTTAGCGATGAGGGTCCTCTTTGAACAAATCGACCCTGGGAATCTTTATATATTAACTTGTTTTCTATTACTTATGTGTTGTCTATTCCAGTAGGCATACTTGTTAGGTTTAACAAAGCGATGGACAAACTCACTAAAGCTTAGCTTATGGGTTATCCATAGGCCGACATGAACCGAAGATGTACTAAACCAACCAATTATTCAATTAATTGGAAGAATCGGCTCTTTGAAGACCATTTTTTGTACTTGTAATTTCATTATTGAACTGGTTACTTTGTAATCATTTTTGGGACATTTTGATTTGTTGTAATTTTTTTTTAATTAGGACCGGCCACATTAGTGGCATAGACGTAAATGTTTGGACATTTTAACCCTAATTGAAGCAAGTATAAATACTTGCTAAGTAGGGTTTGGAAGGGGCTTTTGACATTTTTGATAAAACACACCTTATTGCCATGAGAGTGAGGAGTCCTTTTACCAATACACACACTCTTATCAATTTCTTGTAAATTGTAGCAAGTGAGGCTTAGAAAATCTTGTGAGTAGTATCAAGATCTTCTAAGCTGCTTCTTGTTATTACTAGTGTGTAATATCTAATGATAATAGGTTGTTTTTCCCTTGTTTGTTGTTCACACCATTGGGGTTCTTATTGCTTTAATTTTTATAAGATTGGAGTTGCACGTTTTCTTTACTTGATTTGGTGTTTGAATCCTTTGTGTTGTTTACAAGTTGATTCATGCAATTTAAGTTATATTACACTAGGCTTCACACCATTTGTGAATCCATTTTGTGGATTTGATCCCTTAATTCTACAATTGTCATTGCGTTCATGTTCTTTGGATCCTTTAGTCATTTAAGCACATCATAATTTGATATCAGAGCTAGTTGTTTTACAATTAGGGTTCATTTAGAACTTGTTCTTCATGCCACTTTTGGGATTTGTTGAAGTGGTTCTTCAATTGGTTTCATGTGCTTGAATTTGATCATTTAGGCACATCATCTTTTGGTATTAGAGCGTAGGTTATGAGAAGGGATTGTGATTTCGGAATTTTAGGGTTCTTGACATTTTGATCCGAAATTGTGAATTGGAGATTGAGTTGTTTAATTGTGTTGTTGAGGAATTGTAGTTATTGCTTGTTGTTGTAGATGTGAAGCAACTGTGATTTCCTTATCATCTCTTTGTTGCTGTGATCTTTGAAGGGGAATAAGAAATGTATTTCATAGTGTTTGTTGTGGAATTGGAAATACAATATTTTTGGTAAAAAGGAAGTGTGATCCTTGTATGATTTCAAAAGTTGTAGATTATTCTTTACCGTTTTCATATTTGAACTTGTGTGGGGGAAAAGGAAATCATTTGAATTCAACACCTTCTTTAAGTTTGAAGCAATTCATTAAGTATCATTGAATAAGTGTTATTTGAATTTGAATTGTTTTTACCATTTGTGGAGAAGGTTGCATTAAAAGTGGAATTTAAATTGTGCTTGCTACCTTTATTGTGAGTGGTTGTGTAAATTGTGTTGTGTGAGTGGAAAATTAGAGTCATGTTATGGCAAGGAAGTGTATACTTTGAAGTGTTTTGTGTGTGTTAAGGTGAAGGTGCTCCACGTATAATAGTGTTGTGGTGAAGTGAGTGCACCGCGAAGTGAATTGTTGTATGTGTGGCGGTGTGAGTGTGTAGTGAAGGAATTGCCACTTGTTGTAAGTTTGTGTTGTGTAAGGAAGGTGCGGCACTTGAGGTGTTGTATTAGTGTGGATTTGAAGGATTGTATGTGGTGTAAGATGCTACACATTAACACTGAGTGTGAATATGAAACCGTGACAAAAAAAGGGAAGTGAGTAGTGAAATTTGAACTCAAAAATAAGCATTTAAGTGTGAAGGTGATGAGACTCATTACTTAAACACTTTCTAGTTGAATTTAATATCTTAACCACTTTGAAGTATTTATTTATGCTTCATTTATTTTACTATACTTGAAGTGACAAGAAGTATTTATTGTCTTGGTTGCTTGATTGAATCGTGGGTGTTGAAGTGTGTTGTGGCATATTGAAGTTAGTGATTAACCATGTCAAATAATTTGTATCCTTCTACTAATTTAGTGCATCGAGTATTGACTTCTTCTCCAACTATTGATATTGGATAAAGAGAAAATTTGTTCCATACTTCTTGTAGGGTACAAGGAAACTTTTGTGTCATTATTATTGACGGTGGTAGTTGTACTAATGTTGTAACTGCCTCATTAGTATTGAAATTGAAACTTGAAACTACCTCGCATCCTAAACCCTACACATTACAATGGTTGAATGATCAAGAGAGTCTTCATGTGACCTAAAGGGCTGGGGTACCATTCAGTATAAGGGATAAATACTATGATGAGATTGAATGTGATATTCTACCTATGTGTGCATCCCATATATTGCTTAGCGGGCCATGGTTGTATGATAGGATGGTATTACATGATAGGCATAGAAATACTTATATGAGAATTGAATAAAAGGTTCGGACTACCTAGATCTTGATTTTCTTAAAAAAAAAAAGCTTCAATCGTGAATTGAATAACAACACTTAATCTCCTTTTTGAAATTTCTTAAGATGACGAATGTGAGAATTATGATACTTTTTCAATCTCTCTTTTTGAATTGTTGTATTCTCATAGGCCAACATCCGCCATTCATTAAGTTCATTAATCTGCAAAGGCATCTAGATCCACATTCATCTGTCTTATGGCCCAATATGCTCTATGTTCAACTTCCGCTAGAAGATAGCATGCTTTTCCATACACCAACTAATAGGGAGTAGTCCTAGGTGGTGTTTTGAAAGCAATTCAATACGCCCATAGAGCATCATCTAGCTTGTCAGTCCAATTTCTTCGATGATGATCCACTGTCTTTTCAAGGATTCGCTTTAATTCACAGTTTGACACCTCAACTTGTGTACTTTTTTTAGGATGATTAGGAGTTGCAACTTTATGAGTTACCCCATTGAGCATTACAAAAGTGGGTTCCTCTATCACTAATTGTAGCTTTTGGGATGCCAAACTAGGAAAAAAGCTTTTTTAGGAATCTAGACACTACTCTGGTGTCATTGATGGGCAAGCTTGTGCCTCAATCCATTTAGACACATAATCAACTACCACTAGTATGTATTTATTCCCATATGGATTTGGAAGTAGCCCAACAAAATCTATACCTCATAAATTGAAAACTTCACACTCTAAAATATAATTTTGAGCCATCTCATCCCTCCTTAATATGTTGCCTGCTCTTTAACAATTATCACATAATGCTACAAACTGTTGAGCATCCTTGAATATAGTAGGCCAATAGAAGCCAATCTCCAAGACCTTATGAGAAGTCCAATTTGCACTATAATGACCACTTGTTGGGCTCAAATGATAATCATATAAAATTTTCCAACCTTTGACATGTGACCCACACCTTCTTATCATTTGATCTATGTAAACCTAAAAGAGAAAAGGATCTTCCCAATAATAATGCTTGAGTTCGTTAAAGAATCTCTTCTTAGTCTAAAAATCTAAGTCATTAAGGTAGATCCTTGTAGCAAGAAAATTTGCAAAATCTACAAACTAAGGAGTTTCAACATTTAGAAGCTTACATACTGCAAGTAATTTCTCTTTAGGAAAAGAATCATTAATATCTTCCTCTTTCAACTCTCCAAAAAGTGATTCTCCAATTGAGATAAATGATCAGCTACTAAATTTTTAGCTCCCTTTTTACCACAGATTTCCAAATTGAATTCTTGTGGAAGCAAAATCTAACAAATAAGTCTTGACTTTACATCAATTTTGGACAATAAGAACTTGAGAGCTAAATGATATGCATAAATGATAATTTTTGACAAAATCAAGTTAAGTTTAAACTTATCAGAAGCAAATACTGCCACTAATAATTCTTTCTCTAGTGTTATATATTTTCTTGAGCATTGTTGAGTGTCTTGTTAGCATAGTATATCTGCTAAAAATGCTTCTCTTTTCATTAGCCCAAAACCGATCCTATAGTGAAATCGCTTGCATCATACATTAATTCAAATGGTAAACTCTAGTTCGAGGTTATCATGATAGGAGTAGTTGCCAATTTTTCTTTTAAAACATCAAAATCTTGTAGAAAATCTTGATTGAAAACAAATTGTACATCTTTTTCCAAGAGATTAGTCATTGGTCAAGCAATTTTGGAGAAATCTTTGAAAAATTGTCTATAAAAACTAGCATGCCTAAGAAAACTCCAAATGGCTTTAACAAAAGTCGAAGGCGGAAGTCTTATAATCACATCTATCTTAGCCTTGTCAACTTCAATCCCTTTTTGAGAGACCGTATGCCTAAGAACAATTCCTTCCTTACACATAAAGTGACATTTCTCCTAATTGAGCATCAAGTTTGTCTCTTCACAATAGGTCAACACTTTCTCTAGATTTTTCAAGCAATCCTTATATGATTTCCTAAACATGGAGAAGTCATCCATGAAGACTTCCATGATCTTTTCAACTAGGTCTTCAAAAATTGCAAGCATAAATCGTTGGAATGTGGTAGGTACATTGCAAAGCCCAAAAGGCATCCTCTTATAAGCATAAGTGCCATAAGGACATGTGGATGTTGTTTTCTCTTAGCCTTTTGAGGCTATGAGGATTTGGAAATAACCAGACATTCCATCTAAATAACAGTAGAACATGTAGCTAGTAAGCCTCTCAAGCATTTGATTAATAAAAGGCAAAGGAAAATGATCCTTTATGGCTACATCATTTAGTCTCCCATAATCAATACAAACCTACCGTCCCATAACGGTTCGCATAAGAATTAACTCATTCTTTTCATTAGGAACCATAGTCATTCCCCCTTTCTTTAGTACAACTTGAGTTAAACTAACCCATGCACTATCTGAAATTGGATATATTAATCTCACATCTAAAAGCTTGATCACCTCCTTCATATTTGGGTTTAACCATCTCTAAGGTTGCACAACAAGTTTGAATCTATCTTCTAGAAAAATTTTATGTAAGCAAAAGAATGGATTAATTCCCTTTATATAAAAAATTTTCCAAGCAATAGCCTATTTATGTGCCTTATGGACCTTCAACAATTAGTTTTTTTTTTTTTTGTTCCAAAGATAAATCCAAAGCAATAGTGACTGGTAATTTGGAATTTTCTACTAAAAACACGTACTCTAAGTAATTTGGAAGTTATTTTAATTCCAAAATCGATGGATCTTCAATGGAAGTGTTAGGCCTTGTTTCACTTTCCTCCTTCAATTCTTCAAAATCGCCTTGAAAAGTAAATTCTTTGGTTGAATCAAGTTGTGATAACAATGAGTCAACCTCCACATTTGTCACATCCTTTCCTCCTTCATGAATTAAATTTAGCTCTAACTCATCCTTACATAGTATCTCTTTAAAGTGCCTATCCATAGAGGACTCAACAACATCAATTGCATAGCATGAATCATCTGTACTCATTGGATACTTCAAAGCTAGAGCAATCTTCACCACTAACCCTTCATCCCCTACTCTCAAAGTGAGCTTGCCTTCCTCCACGTCAATCAATGCTCTAGATGTTGCAAGGAAAGGTCCTTCTAAAATTAAAGGTACATCCCTATCCTCATCCATATCTAAGATCAAAAACTCAACAAGATAAATGAAATTCCCAACTTTCACAAAAACATCTTCAATGATCCCCTTAGGATTTTTCACATAACGATCAGCAAGTTATAGACTCATATGAGTAGGTTTAGGTTTAGCAAGTCCTAAATTCTTAAATAAAGAGTAGGGCATCAAATTGATACTTGCTCCTAAGTCAGCCAAAGCTTTTTCAATAGTAAGATCAACTATACAAGGGATCGTGACACTACTCGGATCCTTCAACTTTTGAGGAAGTTTTTTTTTTTTTTTTTTTTAATAATAGATGAGCAACTAGCTTTAACTTCGATAGTAGAAATGCCCTCCAATGTCTACTTTTTAGACCAAAGTTGTTTTAAGAGCTTAGCATACTTTGGCATTTGTAAAAGTGCTTTAACAAAAGAAATGTTGATATGAAATCGCTTGCAAAGATCTAGAAATTTACCAAATTTCTCTTTTTCTTTAGTTTGATTAAGGCATGAAGGATATGAAATTCTTGGTTTGTACTCCTTTACACTTGGAGGCAATGATTTCTATGTAGGCTCTAACTTCTCAAGTATCATTGTTTCTACCACAAGCCCTTGACTTTCTTCTTTATCTTGTTTGATTGGCTCTTTAGGTTACAACTCCTTCCCACTTCTCAAGGTAACAACTTTTGCTTTCTCCCTTAGATTAGGCTTAATATTACTAAGAAGAGAACCTTGTTGTCTCTCAAATAACATATTAGCTAGTTAGCCAATTTGTTTCTCAAGGTTATGGATAGAAGCTTCATGATTACAATGTCTTGCCTCAAAGCTTTGAATGAATTGAGTCATAAGATTTTCCAAACTCAGCTTCTTTTCCAATGGTGATAGAGCTGGGAGCGGAGGCATTGGTTAAGGTGATGGAACTTGTGGTCTTTAAAATCTTGGAGTTGGATAGTTAGCTCTTTGAGTATTTACATTGCCATAGCTGATATTAGGGTGATTCCGCCAACCTAGATTATATGTGTTGCTATACGAATTGTTCAATTGCCTATTTTGATTACCGAAATAGTCAACATGCTCTTAATGCTCAAAGAAACTGCTATAATCTTCATATGATTCTCCAAATTGGATTATTGGTGTTAATGCATCTTGTTTACTTTGTGCATCCATCTTAGAAACAATAGTGGTCATGAAATCCATCTCATATAATCCACCTACTCTTTACTTTCTTTGGTTATTTCCCCATTGATAATTGTTCTTTGCCATATCTTCAAAAAGTTTCAAGGAATCCTCTAGTGTCGTAAAATTTAAGGTACCACCGGTTGTAGCATCAACTAATTGTCTAGTGGTTGTCTTGAGCCCATTGTAAAAGGTTCAAACTTGCTTCCATTGTGGTAATTGATGATGTGAACAACATCTTAATAACTCCTTCCACCTTTGCCAAGCATCGTATAAGGTTTCAACATCATTTTGAACAAAAGAAGAAATATCATTCCTTGACTTGGAAGTCTTATACAAAGGAAAATAATTGTCTAAAAACTACTTTACCATATCTTCCCCAGTAGTAATAGCTCTAACACCTAAGGATGTTAACCAAGTCTTAGCTTTCCCTCTCAACAAAAAAGGGAACAATCTTAATTGCACAGCATCATCCATAGCTCCATTGTTTTTAAAAGTCTCATGAATCTCTATGAAGCTTTGAATATGTGCATGTGGATCTTCATTCAATAATCCATCAAACTAACAATATTACTACAAGAGTTGAATCATAACACCTTTTATCTCAAAATTATTAGCTCCAATTGGAGGTTTCACAATTGTTGGACCGGTGCCATTAAGTGTAGGCCTAGCATACTCCAAATTTATTTTACGATTTTCCTCAGCCATGATCTATATTGCCTCTTCTCTAGCTAATTCATCCTTTGCTTCCATCTCAACTATAATATCAAGAGCCACATCTTAATTGTTGAATGAACAGAAGAACTAGCAACCATGTTCTTTAGAATCCTATGGATTATCCTCTCAATCTCAAGATCTAGATCAAGAATATTTGTAGGAAGAATCCTTATCATGCACTAGCAAAAATCAAATAAGCACAAATTAGAATGATTTAAAAACAGAGGAAAGAGAAGAAAATAAAATAAAATAAAATAAAATAAATGACTAAAGTAGTAGGTAGCAAAGCTTTTCCTAGTATTGCTTTACTAGATCCTCGACAATGGTGCCAAAAACTTGATGCGTACTTACTAGTCGTATCAAATTTTAAATTTATAAACTTGATTAAATCTACGATATGATCTAAGCAAGTATACCTATCTAATGTGACATAGATTTCAAGGTGTCATCTATAAGGATCTTGGAAACAAGTACTAGTATTACCATTTTTCTACTATTTAGCCTATTTTTTGAAATGATGATTTATGAAGCAAATACTAAATAAAAAATCTAGAAACCCTATGATCAATTATGTATGCTTCAAAAGATAAATTTAATCACAAGACATACCCCTCACTTTAATCTACCTTAACCCTTAAAATTCTTATACTAATGGATTGATTAATGACTTATTCATGCTTTGCACTATATGATCTCATCAATTAAACAATTACTCCCTCGAGTCAATTAAGTCCTAACCACACATGAAATAGTGGAGACCTCTCCCTGAGTAATGCTATATAAGATTGTGTGAAGTTTTGGATCCTTACAACAAGTATTGCATTCTTAGAGCAGAAAATTGGAATTTCCCTACCTCTAGGTGAAATACTCAATTCCTCTATTCATGAAGATCTATCATATTAGATGAAACCTCTTTCTATCTAATAAAAATCAAACATGCAGGGCATGAAAGATTTACTCCTCCATGGAGTTCACAATAAGTACACAAGATTAAGAGAAGATAAAAGAATTCTTGTTGTAGAGATTGAACCTTTGTCATTGATGTCTTGTGATCTTCAATGATATAGATGCAATTCCTCCCTTGAAGACTTACGTATTTTCTCCCCTAGGGTTTTGAATTCTAGCCCTAAAACTACTTAATAACCTTAATAATAAAATAATGGCACTATTTGTATCATCTAAATCTTTGCAAGTCAGCACGACCTTGGTAGCATGGCCATACTCAAAGCCGAGTTGGAAAACCAAGTCTGACTATTTTTGCTTTTGATGCTTGGTCAACCCTACTATTTTAGCATGGCCATGTCGAACACTAGGGTTGAAAAAGAAAAATTTCTTCCCTTTCAAAATTACTTCAAACTTGTTTAATTTGCATTGATTTCCTTTTTATCATCATAAAATATTACAATTGAGCTCTTTAAGACCCTGGAATAATTTTTCATAAAATAAGTATCCTTTTCTTCAACAATTCAAAAGAAATAATTAACAAATGTTTCCAATTAGGCATAAATAATAAAGGTCTTTTGACACTCATCATGCTTGTAGTAAGATTCTATGTGCGCATGTAGCAATTGTGTTTACAATGACTATGGTAGCTGAGCCTACCTACTTTGATGTGTTTGAATGCTTCTTATTAATATCACTGTATTATGGCTTGAGTTTCATATTGTTTGATCACCTTCTAAACTGGATTAATGTTATACATAGCTAATGATTAGACATACATTGCATCCTTTTTGCATTATTCCTACTCAATACATACCACCCATTAGGTAAGGACTATGATTATTATCCTTCTTCAAAGCTCTACAAAACTAAGGGAGAGGAGAGAAGGTAACCGTACCAAACAAAAGCTATCACATAGATAGTCCTAACGGCTTTTGGGAAGACTCATATGAGGGTCCATTACACAAGCTTAGATTTGGTGGAGCAATGTTTTGCATGTTAGTCAACTCCTTAAAACCTAAGCTGGAGTGGAGTTAATTTCTCTAATCTCATGATGAATCGGTCAACGTCACATGAATGACACTATTAGTTGTTGCATACACTCTAAAGAACTTGCTTACTTGAAACATACAATGCTTATCCATTAGCACTTATTGAGAACGTGGTTTTTGCTCACGCCTTTTTAGATCTTGTGCTATCGTTAAAATTAGAGTATCAATGGAAATACCACCAATTAATGGGATCAAGTGAGGTCATATACAAAAAAGTTAATTTATTTCAAAAAGGTTTAGTTCAAATTCCTCAAGTAATTGTTTTACAAGTATAAGCCTTGTATTCGCTAACTAATCATGAAGGTTTATCGTATAATATCCCCATAATTAGTTAATGAGTGTGGTTGAAACTATCTAAGAAGTTTTTAAGGTGTGATAGTTTTCCTTTCACTGAGTAAAGATAGCTCTCCCCCTAACAATGTTTTTTTGTTTTTTTTTGCAAAATAATGGAAATAAGTACAAGACATGCTAAGAACTCATGTGAACAAAGGCTACTACAATTCAAGGCTGTTAATGTAATACATATGCTAAAGATAGCAAATAGGTATAATCAAAGTTGTAGAATTATAAGTTCTACCCATTTTACAACTCAATAAGGAATTCCAATTCTCTTTGGCTCTAGATGACTATAAGATATGTTCTAGTCAAAGTCTTATCACCTTTGACTTGCAAGATAGTCATCATGTGATGAATGTCCACATGATAAATTTAAATTCTCTTATTAGAAAAAAGGATAAATACATTAAAAAGTATTAAATTCTCTCATTTAAGTTTTATCTTAGAGAACTTGTTTCTATCTCTCATTAAGTGATATAGAGTAAGAAATATAACATAACCATAATAGCAAAAGATGTACAAGCTTGTGGTGGTAGGAATTCTTTTTTCAGTTTAGTAGCATCCCTTGTTCATGGAACCCACACCATCAAATACACCAATCCACAACACATAGGCAACCACAACTATTGAAACCAGCATGCCTCTAAAAGGAATTTAAGAGCAATAATTACAATGCTAGAGATTATGCTCATTTGGATCTTGTAATTCCTAGAAATTCTTTACGTAGAAAAGCAAGGAAACAATATTGAGATCATGATGCTCAAGAATGTGCCAATGAATGCCATAATATAGGCGAAAAAGAGATTGCCAAAGTCACAATGATAATAGTAACAAGGATTATGAATTACTGATTGAATGAGGATATTGATGGGTCACCTATTGGGAAATGGGCATGTGTACCTGTGATGGTTTCAGCGGCTTGACTAATGTAAATTGAGTACTTTATTATTTGGTTCGCCAGTGTTATGTAGATTGCTATTTAGGTGGTGTTGATCTTTCCTACAAGTAGATTTAATGTTGACATTTTTTTTTTTCAAACATCAAGTAGCCTAAAATAATCATTAAACTAGAGTTGATGGTGCATGTGATAAAGCAAACCAGTAATACTCACAAAATGCTTGCGCATGAAAAAAAAAAAATCGATTGAAAAAGGATAATTGCACTAATTTTCAAATTTTATGATTTAGATTTTACTGAGGAACTTGCTTCTATCTCTCTTTGAGTAGCACGAAGTAAAAAAACATAGCATGACCATAATAGCAAGAATTCTACAAGCTTATGATGGTGGGAACTCTTTTCCAGTTTAGTAGCACTTCCTTTTTATGGAACCTAACAACATCAAATGCACCGATCCACAAAATGTAGACAACCAAAATTATTGAAGCTAGCATGCCTTCAAATGAAAGATAAGCTTATACCAAGAAGTTCTTAACCATGTTGTCAAGCGGACAATAATAATAGTAACACAAACATCTGTTTTCTCCAATATTGAAGTTTGCGAGTTTAAAACCAATAGTTAGGAACAACTTATTGTGGTTATCAACCTCCAATATAAAAAATTCAATGGCAACTATATAGTGCTTTATTTACACGAAGATGTGTATTGTAGCTCTTCCTATATATCTTAATGCCAACTCACCAAAATTTGGAAATGTTTTGACATTGCAATGCACATCTACACATCTTTATAGAATTAATCCAATGTATCAACAAAGAATCGCCACTATGAAAAGAAGATTAATATGTCCAACTGTAGTAAAAGTGGTAATATATCCGTTGAAAGTGCAATGGGAGTGTAAACATGCAATCTATCTTCCTAAGCATGATTAAAAAGATAAATTACAAGTGTCAAAATGGAAACAGATAAGTTCATAAGTATATGATTAACAAAAGGTAATGAAAATTGCCCAAACGAAGGGAAACAATTTTGGGAAGTCAAGAGCCTTTAATAAGTGCTTAGCACGTTGATAAGAAAATGAGTTCATGAACTCTTGACCAACCACAACTAGTAAAAAGAGAGTACGAGTGGAAACCTAAAGTGCCCAATAAGTGCAAGGCACATTTCCTTGAATGATAAATTCTTGAACAAGTTTATAAGCCCTTAATGACCATCTTATAAAATAGTTGAGGAATAAAGAGTTCCCTAATGTAAATGAATCAAATAAGGGATGCATGAGTGTTCTAAGACTAAAAAGAAATGAAAAAAATAGAAAAATCTAGGAAGAACAAAGTAGAGGAAGAGTGTATGGTTTTGTATTATTTACTTGGTTGTGTCTTGCTCATGAGATGGATTAGAAGTGTATACATGCATGTTTAGTGTGCAAAGTGTGAGAACCTCTTCGTAGTTCATTGATGTTAGACTTGATCCTTAGTAAGAGAATCTTGATTTAAACCAAGTAATTCAACTTTATTAAGCAATTGATTAATGGTTTAAGTCTATGGTTAGTGCTTTGTGTGCATGTTGATTGGTTGAGTATAAAAGGGGCGAGAATGAATTGCCTAAGCTTGAGTTTTAGCATGATAATGCAACTAGCTCCATTCAATTTCAAGGATTTGGTGCAATGTAAATCGCCACATTTATAGTAGCAACTTGATCCGAGCTGCTTACTTCCCCTTTAGACCTGAGCTACTGAATGAAGACTAAAGCACTCCATGAACAAACTTGAAAGCACACACGAAAGCAGCACCACCACATCCTTTGGATAGCTACATGCTCTAAGCAAGCATTTAGAGCACCGAGTTGCTCTCCATACACCGACCAATGTTGACAACTAGCAGCCACGGAGAATTTGCAGCGGTAACCGTGAGTTTCAATCTGAGGATTGAAGAGAAGCAACTCAATTTTATCAAGCTAAGCATGTTTTGGAGGTGACAGACTTGAAAAGAAAAAACACACATGTTAGATGCATATTCTATAAAAGTACATATTCGGTGGAATTTAAAAAATAAAAAATAAATAAATAAAAGAAAACCCCAATATCTTAGTTAGAGGCCCATACATATAAAGTGAAATAAACAAGGGATCTTTCATTTTGGAAAATGATCAGACTAAAGGGGATTTTCAAAGGGAATATTTCATTCTTTATGAAGGTTGATACGTGGGTTCCAATCCCATTATTTTTGGATGATTGAAAGAAATTGCATCAGCCCATGTGAGAAGCAAAAAAAAAAAAAAAAACCATACATACACATTGAGGAATGAAAAGCAATGAGCAGCCCATTTTTAAGTGGTAAAAGTTGTGCACGTAGAGGCTAATTTTGTTATTTCATTCTAAAGCCTTTGGATACTTGAATTGGGAAATGGAATTTACGTGTAAGGCCCCACATCTTAAGCCCACATTACCAATTGAGTAAACGATACACGAAAGTGGGGGATAGTGAGTCAAAGGGCATTACGAACAGAACGTGGAGAGAATACTACAAACAATAGCTGAGGAGAATGGAGACGAATAGTAGCTTAACTTAGAGAGCAGAGTAGCTGAGTTTTGAAAAATAAACAGTAGCATATCTATAGCATTTTCTTTTACAAATGTAGCTTTTATTTTTATTTTGAAGATGTTTGTTTTAGTTAAGAGGCATTAAAACCCAATGTTCCAGCATACAAGAAGAAATCAAGATTAAAGTACTTCAAGTGCCATGCCAATGTATTGGAAGTTTCAAATAAGAGACTCTATTGAAGCATTGTTTGATAGGTGTTTATAAACCCTTGTATTGTAATGTTATTGGCTTATTTATACTTGTTACATTGCATTGAGATGCTGTGATTATTATAAAAGGGTTTTGTAATGATGCATTTGATGGATTGATATGTTATTGACTCAATTTGATGTGATTTTTTGTTATTTGGTGATTTAATTGTGCCTATTATCTAGATAATATGTGCTTTGCCATCACTTGCTATTTAGATCGAGTTAGAAATACTTTGGAGGGATTCAATAACCTAAATTAGGCATAGTTTGAATCTATGAAATGGCACATCATAGAGATATATAGGTTTTTAATTAAATTTATGAACTCACGATTTTAATGTTGTTGAAAGTATGGTTTAGATCACTTGACGGCACTTGATCCATAAATCCAACTAGTATAGTAATTTTTTACTTGAACAGGTTACTATTAGCTAATAATTATAGATAAGTTGCCTTAGTGGGATGGTTTATACTATAATTAGAGCTTAACCATTTTAAAATGGAGGTGAGTTCTTGTGACTTCAGTTAATTCTTTTATAATCAATTTTAATATTACTTTAAGGCATCGCATAAATTTAAATAAAATAATATTTGTAAACCTCAAAATTCGATTTTTAGCATCTCTTAATTCCTAAAAACCTCGATGTATTACTAGGATATTAGGCTTATTGTATTCAATTAGTTCATTAGTTTTTACTCTTAGTTCATTAAATTTGTGATAACTTGGCTTAGGGATATACTCAAAGAGTCTAGTACTTAGCACATTAGCTCCCTATGAACATGATTCGGTATTCACTGATTATCCTATTACTGTATATATATATCCAGTACACTGTTGGTTAGTGAATTATGCTTTTAAAGTAGAAAAGTAGAATTTAAGCATATAGCAATACACGATTACTTTGTTAATAAAATTCCTCATTCTTGCAAGCTAAAAAATAGATTTCCATTTTGAATTGCCAAATTGTTCACTATTTGTAATTGCATGGAATGAAAGGTGGTTTTTATCCTATATCAATTGGTAAATTACAAGGAAACTATAGTGATAGCAACTGAATACTCAAGAGAATTAATTAAAAAATTAAAAGGTCTGAAAATTGGATAGGTTGGACGTAAAATGTGCTTACATTCAAGATAGATATATACTAAAAAAATCTGTTCTTTTATCATTGCATGAATATCAACCACGGCATGGGTGCCTAAAATAAAGATATATAATATGACTTGATTACTTATTAGACCAATATAAAAGTTTAAGCACTATTGCATGTAAGTAAAATATAAAAAAGTTATGATAGTTGTTTCAAGAGAAAATATGGTTAATTCCTCGTTACAACCATTAGCTTTCTAACTTATGCACTTTGCCTCGATTGTAAGAATGTGTTGACAATAATAGAGATTAAATAATCTATATACACGTGTGCTAAAAAAAAAAAGGTTTAACTATTGATGAAGTTGCTTTTAATTTCATCGACTCTTCACCTAATTGGATGGAATCAAATTCGATTTTGTTTTCAATACAATTTGATTTACGGTTTTCTAAGACGAACTAGTTCTATGTTAAAAAATTAAAAAAAAAAATGGCTACACTAATGAACACTTAATCACAATCCACTGCTACATAAAACTTGGCACTAGCTTTTGAGCGTTCAGTGTCATTTATAAATGAAGAAAGACAAAATAAGTCATTATATTTTACCATGAGCTCATCGATTTTTTTTCCTCCTATTAATTTACACGTTAATATATATATATTATATATAAAGCTTGTTGTTTTTGAGGTAACGCGTACATCTTAAATGTACTTATTGTAGTACACTTAATATAGGAATGTGCTTGAACATTTGGATTTTTTATTACATCTTATTGGAAAGAGAAAAATATACTTTTAATCTTCAATGTTTATCTAATTTTTTAATTGAGTCTTTAATTTTTTTTCTCGAGTTGTCAATATTTTCAAAACCTTATAAAATAAGGATTTATAACAAATCTATTAAGTTTTTCATTCATCTATAATATGTATTAACTTCAAAGTCACCAATAATAATTAAATTAAACATATTTATTTACATAATATAATAAAAATAATATTAAATATATAATAAAAGTAATAAAAATACAAAAATAATAATTGAAAGTAAGAAAAGGAGCTAGAAAAATTTGATTGTACTCTAACCTTCTTGACCAACTAGTTCAAAGTTATTCGAAAGCTAATATATGCCAAGATGAACAAAAATTTTAAGGTATTTAAAGGAAATTTTATTTTTGTAAAGTTTTGAAAATTTTAATAACTTAATTATAAGAAAAAAAAATGATTAGGGATTTAAATAGAAAAGTAGAGAAATATTGAGAATTAAAAGTGCATTTCTCCCTATTAGAGAAATGTAAAACAAACTGTTACAAAAGATGTTAAGTTGCTATTGACAACATAATATCAAATAATTATAAAGAATTTTAAGACTTTTGTCATTATATGTTTTACTTTTACGTACAATTTTTTTTTTTTTTTATGTTGTCAATATTTAAATGAGCAATTATAGTATCAACCATGAACTAAATTGGATTGGATTACTTTTGAGATAACTATGTTCTTAGTCATCAATCTTTCATAGTTTTGCTATGAGTTTTATGCCTTTTTAATTTCTATTTCAATCTCAATGTTTTCAAAAGTTTGCAAATAAGAATTTTTCTATTACTGTATAATACATGATACAATCTAATTGGTTCAATTTATTAATTTAATTAAATAACATAATTATATATGTTAATTAATAAAATTTATTAAAAAAAGAAAATAAAAATTTCCACAACAAAAGAGAAAAAAAATCACCCACCTCTTATTCTTAGGGTGGTTGGAAAGACAACAAAAACACCTAGTTGGTCGTAACCCATTAAAGATATGCAGGCATAGTTTGCTATGATTATGGCATATGTGAGTCATGGACAAAGTTCCATGACCATATGAACATTGAAGAAATGAGGATTAATGATACACTTGCATGGTTCAATATTGTTGTGGAGTACACAAGTCATGGACAAAATACTAAGGTCATATCAAAGGAAACAAGATATTAGGGCTAGGAAAAAGTACGAACAAACTATAAATTGAATTGAGCATAACCAAATGGAAAATTAAATTATTTTTGGATTATTTTTTAGTTTAAAAAATTACAAAACAAATTGAAGAGTTTTATTTAGGTAAAAAATAATAATATAGAATTAGGAGAAGTAAAGAAAAAAAATGATAGTTAAAATTTAAGGAATATATGACCAAAAAAAGGGATCACATTTTGCTTATTCATTTTTTCCTTTTATTTGGCTTTCATAGAGTAACTTAATTTTTTTTATTATTGTATTTTTGCTTATCGATTAACATAAAAGCAATAATTACCTTTCAATGGTGGAACATGTGGAACTTATGGAACCAGTAGTTTAGGAAATGTAGGCTTTAGCTCAATTGATGAATATGTAATCTCAATTAGCTCATGATAAGGAAAGAAATCCTCAATATTGAAAATATTACTAATACCTGTATTTTGTGGTATCTCCAAAACATAAGCATTTGCACTGATCTTCTTTAAAACCTTGAAAGGTCACATGCCTCTAGCTTATAATTTCTTGCAAGAGCCTCGTAAAAACCTCTTTGGTCTAATTCAAGCAATCACCAAATCTCTCTCTTTAAATTCTTAATACCTAAGATGAAGATTTGTAGCAAACTTATATGATTAATTGTTTAAGTTAATTTTCTTTCTAATTTCCGCATGTAGATCACAAATGTGTATGGCAAATGATTTAATAGGTTTAGAAGTTCTAGATGTTAATGGGAGTGTGGTATAAGAATAATGAGGCATCTAGGTTAATAGCTTAGTACAACTTCAAAGGGACTCATTCCAATAGGTCTAATTACTAAAATATTCGTAAACATCTCATTTTTGTCCCTAATAATCAATAATAATCAATTTTTAATTTTTTTTCCATTTTTTACATTTTTTTCTAATTTAGCAAAAATAGGAAAAATATGTAAAAAAATAAAATAAATAGGAAAAATACATCAATTTTGGAAAATAATAGCAGAAATAGTAATAAAAGGGATTAAATAATTTTTACAAATTTTTGAAATTTCAAAAAATACAAAAATAATAAAAAATCGCATTGCATATATGCAAATTGTGAAAATAAAAAAAATCGAGTAAGAGGGCTAGCCTAGTTGGTCCGAGCCATGGCCCTATACGCGCGGGAAGGGGGTCAGGTCATGGGTTCGAAACACAGGGGAGGCAGATTCCGCGTTTTGCAAATTTTTTTCCTCGCTTGGGACACATGTCAACAGTTGATTGGCTGGAACGGGTGCGCAATCATCTTTAACCTTCATTCGAGATCGTTTCCAGTGGGGGAAAAATCAGATTTCGGCCGTTTTGATTCAATTTTTTTGCACAAATCCAACAAATCTTCAACAGAAATAGGATAAACGTCATCTAATTGGAATTAAATCACAACAAATCAAAGGATATACACAAATCGGAGATGAGTTTTTTTCAATCGAAGGAAATCCGAGCTTATCCAGCTCGATTTCTTGTGCCTATAAATAGAGGAGGAAGGGAGGAAGCAGAATCACAGATCAAAAGTGAGAAAAAGAGAGAAAAGGAGAGAAATCAAAGCCTCGCCGGAATTCTTCAACCCGCGACTGCCGATCGAGCTCGAAACCACCACTAGGAGGTGATCTTGAAGAAAACCATCACCAAAGTCAAGACCCCCATCCCTTAAAAGCTTGGAAGCCGCCTTTAAACATCGTCGAAAGCTGCTAAAATGCCACCGACGAGGAAGCTCCATCCGTTGTGATCGACCCAACCCGCTTCGATCCGACCCAATTGACCTGACCTGCGCACAGACCGGGATCTAGGTAAGTCGGATTTTCCGATTCGTTTATTATTTTTTGTTTATTTATTTATTTATTTTATTTTTTGGAATTAATTTATTTATCTATTTTTTATTTATAATTCAAAAATAGAAAAAATATTAGAATTTAGATTATTTTTTTAGGGTTTAATTTAGGATGAGTAATAATAAAAATAAAATAATAATAATAATAATAAAAAATAAAAAATATATAAATAGATAAAAAATGATAAAAATATATATTAGAAAAAATAGTAAAATTTAGATTTTAGTTTCAGGTAGATAAATAATATAGGAGAAATTTTTTCAATAAAAATTATAAAAATTATAAAGATTAATAAAAATTAATAAAAATCAATAAAAATTTATAATAGTAGAAATGGGTTTGAAAGTAGAGAAATGAAATTTTTATCACTTAGAAAAATCATTTTCTTAAATAAATCCAAAGTTATTATTTTGGTCCTTAAAATTATTATTTTAAAAAAATCAAATGATGATAAAGTTTAAGCTTAGATTTTTCCAGAAAAAAAACTAAAATAATAAAAACGTAAATCAAAAGTAATTTCATAATTAAAAATCACCAACACATTAAAGTTTTTCAGGAAAAGTGAACTACGACCCTTTTGATCCTGAATAGCAAGTACGTAGGCACTCATTTAGGGCAACCCTAAAAAGAATAAAAAATCATTTTCTTAGAATAAGTTACTCAAAAACACAATAAAAATGCAACAAAAATAAAATAAAAAACATTCAGATAAAGTTTAGATTTTAAGAGAATAGGGTGGTAACCTTAAGGTTTTAATAGGTTAGCCTCCGAATCAAAAAACTCTGGTTTTCCCTTTCCTCTTTTCACAAAAAACGAAAAGAGGAAATCACGCTGATTAGTGGTCTAAATTAGGATTAATCTGCTCAATTAGTCTTAATTCAATTTTTCCCAACCACAGTTGGGTGGCGACTCCAAAATAAAACAAAATTCCTAACTTAAGTCGAGGGTTTACATTAGATGAGCATAGGGTCTAGTATAGATTGGATTAGGAATGGAAAATAAAAAATTAGACTCGACACTATTATATGCAAATTCTACCATGTGGAGGATGCGATCCCAAGTAAACACATAGTCACCAACTAGACACCTTAGCAAATCACTTACTCCTATTAATTACTTCAATATGATTGTTAGTTTGGGGGGTGAAAGGCAAAAGGAAATTGTAACTTGGTACCTAACATTCTCCATAATGTCTTTCAAAAGTATCTAGCAAATTTAACATCCTTATCTAACACTATGGTTTTAGGTAACCCATGCAACCTAACAACCTCACTAAAGAACAATTTAGTTATATGAGAGGCATTTGTAGTTTTGCTACATGTTATAAAATATACCATCTTAGAAAAACGGTCCACTACTACAAAGATTGAAATATGTTTCCTAAGAGTCATAGGTGAACCTAATACAAAGTCTATACTTATATCTTGCTAAGGTGAATGTGGAATGGGCAAGGGTATATAAAGACTTGTATTTTGTTTACCATGCTTAGAAATTTGACAAGTACAACACTGCCTCACAACTCCAGCCACATCCCTCTTAATGCTAGGCCAATAAAATCTATCCTCAACCATGACTTTGGTTTTATCTCTCCCAAAGTGACTAGCTCCACCTCCAACATGCAATTCCCAGATAAAAAAAATCCTTTGGAGAAGTTTTTTGAATGCATAATCTATCACCCTTAAACAAGTAACCATTCTTAAGGACATAATCAACATAAAGTCCTAACTACCCATTAGATAACAATGCATAGATCTCCCTAAAATTAGGATAACTCACATATTACTCTCTTATCATTTCAAAACCAACAACCTCAACAATTAAAGTACTTATCAATAAATGCACGCAACTTAAAGCATTAATGGGTTTATTTTTAGCTCCAACTTTATGTTTCATAACAAATGAGTACTCTTGCAAAAATTGAATCCACTTAACATGTTTGGCTCTTAAGTTTATTTTGTGAATTGAGATATTAAAGAGCTTGGTGATCATTATACTTCATAAATTCATTAGGCAATAAATAATGTTTCCAATGTTCTAAAGCTTACACCACTGTATAAAATTCTTTATCATAAGTTGAGTACCTTTATTTGCTTCATTTAGTTTCTCACTAAAGAAAGTTATAGGGTATCCCTCTTGACTAAGTACTATACCTATTCCTATGTTAGATACATCGTAAGTAAGCTCAAACACTTTAGAGAAATCAGGTAGGCTAAGCACATGTGCTTCAGTTATCCTCTTGTTGGTTTCCATAAATGCTTTAGATGCACTTTTAGTCCAACTGAATTCCCCTTTCTAAATGTAATTTGTGATTGGGGCCATAATGGTGCTAAATCCTCTAATAAATCTCCTATAAAAGTGGCAAGACCATGGAAACTCCTAACATCATGAAGGCTCCTTGGTTCTAGCCACTCAATTATAGCCTTAACTTTCTCAAGGTTTGCTCTTAATCCTTTTACTAACACAACAAAACCTAGGAAGATTACTTGAGTTGTCAAAAAGGCACACTATTTCAAGTTCACATAAAGCTTTTCATGCCTAAAGGTCTCAAATGATTTTCTTAAGTGAGAAAAATGCTCTTCATGGGTGTGATTATAAACTAGGATATCATCAAAATACACCACAAGAAACTTTCCTATAAAGGTTCTTAACACTTGTGTCATCACTCTCATGAAAGTTAATGGTGCATTAGCCAACCCAAAGGGCATAACTAACAACTCATATAGACCTTCTTTTGTCTTAAAAGCTATTTTCCACTTATCCGTTAGTCTAATCCTAATCTAATGGTATCGACTCCTAAGGTCAATCTTGGAAAACCACTTAGACTCTTAATGTTGATCTTGTTAATAGCCCATGAGTCTACATACATTCACTAACTTCCATCTTTATTAAGAGTAAGGACTGTAGGCACAACACATGGACTAAGACTCTTCCTAATAAAACCTTTTTGTAACAAACCATCTACTTACCTTTTAACTTTACATGCTCACTAGGATTCATCCTATAATAGGGTAGGTTAGGCAAAGTTGATCTAGGAACTAAGTCTATAGCTTGTTGTATGTCACACATAGGTAGTAACCTATCTGGAAGCTCAATTGGTGTAAGGTCTTTAAACTCCCCAAGTAAAGGTTTCAACTCTACAGGTATGTCTAACTTTAACTCAAGATCACACTCCTCAACTTCCTTAACCACTAAAGCATATAAAGTGCTTCCTTTAGACTTAAGCTCAAATTCTCTTACACTTAAAACATAGAGGGGTTTCTTGGAATCTATGGTACTAACTAACCCTTTATTAGTACTAACCTTAAATTATTTTTATAAAGTAACATCGTACATGAATACATATGTGTTAGCCTTACCATAATAAACTACATCTAGGTCATACAACCAAGGTCTCCTTAAAAGGACATGAGTAATGTCCATAGGCATTACATTACACCAAATTTTATCTGTATGTGTAACAAACTGTAAGGGGACAAGACATGTTTGAGTGACAAGTAAGGTGGTCTTATTTACCCAAGCTACTTTATAAGGATTAGGGTGTGATTTTGGTTTAAGACCTAACTTAGGCACAGCAACCTATGAAACTACATTCATACTACTACCCCCATCAATGATCACTTTACAATTATGACCATTACATTTTGTGTAGGTGTCGAGCCTAAATTTTAATTCATTTTTCCTAATTTGATTTACACTAAACCTTATGCCCGTTTAGTGTAAATCCTCAACTAAAAATAGGAAAAATTTTAATTTTTTATCTAACTTAGAGAAAAAGGAGTCGCCACACGATCAAGATCGGGAAAACTATTAAATTAAGACTAATTGAGCATATTAGTCTTAATTTAGCTACCAGTCCGCATAGAGTGTTTTAAACAAAACCAGAGATTTAGAATTGGAAGTTATCTTATTAAAACCTTACAGTTACCACTTTAACCTTCCAAAATTAAACTTTATTAAAAAATTATTATTTGAGTTCACCCCGTAGGTGCCTACGTATCCACTATTCAAGTTCAAACTATTCATAGTTCATAAAAAAGAATTTATTATTATTAAGAATAGGAAAAAAATTTACATATATATATTTATGAATAGTTCTCAAAAAAATATTATTATTTACACATATAAATAAATATTAAAAAAATTCTAAAATGTAAAAAATTCTCCATTAACCCTAACAAGTGAATGTGAATGTGATCTTTCAAAATGTGAATGTAATCTTTTCAAAATTCTCCATTAACCCTAACAAGTGTTTATAATTTTCAATCCTTAGTCTTATATTCTCCTCGAGTTTGACAAACGATGAGTGAGGAGTCCCCATACACTTTCAATTCATGAATTCCTATATCCAAAGCCATTTTAAGACCAAGAATGCATGCTTCATATTCTACAATGTTGTTAGTGTATGGGAATATGAGCTTTGTTGCTATAGGGAATTGGTTGCCTTTAGGTAAAACCAGCACTACCCCTATTCCACAACCATATACATTAGCAGCTCCATCAAAATACAATTTCCATTTGAGAAAATTTTTTTCTTTGATGTTAGGATCACCTTCAGTTATCAATACTTCTTCATTTGGAAATTGTGTTTACGGTCCTTAGGAAGTTCTTTTAAGTGGATGTCTAGCCAATTGGTCTGCTATAACCTGACCTTTGACTAAAATCTAGTTTATATAGGTGATTTCGAATTCAAACAACAACATTTGCCATTTAGAAATCCTACCAATTAAGGTTGGTTTGTTTGCTAAATACTTTAGGGGTTCATATTTTGTTAACAATTCAATTGAATAGTAAAGCGTGTATTGTCTAAGCCGATGCATGACCCAAACTAATGCACAACATGTTCTCTCTATTTCCGATTTTCCCCCCTTGGTGAACTTCTTACTCAAGTAGTAAATGGCTTGTTCTCTTCCTTCTTCATCCTTTTGACCGAACATGCACCCTATAGATTTAGGCAGTATTGTTAGGTACAAGAATAATAGTTTCCTAAGTTTAGGGGCTACTGGTACTAGAGAATTCATGAGATATTGCTTTGTTCCTATGAAAGTTGTTTCACATTCTTCATTCCACTTAGTGGTGGCACTTTTCTTGAGTAGTTTGAATAAAGGTCAGCATTTGTTTATGAGTTGAGAAATGAACGAGCAATGTAGTTTAGGCATCCAAGTAGTCCTTGACTTCTTTAAGTGTACACGGAGGTAGCATTTCCAATATTGCTTTAACCTTATTTGGATCCACTTCAATGCCCTTTTGACTGACCATAAAACCTAATAGCTTCCTAGATGTAACTCCAAAAGTACATTTTTCTAGGTTAAGTTTCAATTGGTATTTTCTTAACTATTCAAACAACGTTTTCAGATTATCTACGTGGTCTTCCCATTTTTTGGATTTAGTGATTAAATCATCAACATACACCTCAATTTCCTAGTGCATCATGTCATGAAATAATGTAACCATTACTCTTTAATATGTTATCCCAGCATTTTGAGACCAATGGGCATAACCTTATAACAAAAGTTACCCTAAGTTATGATGAAGGTTGTCTTGGTTTTATCTTCCTCTAACATCTTGATTTGGTTATAACTTGAAAAACCATCCATGAATGAAAAAAGATTATTTCCAGCAGTATTATCTACCAGGACATTTATGTGGGGTAAAGGAAAATTGTTTTTTGGTGTTGCTTGATTTAGATCCCGAAAATCCACGCATACACAAACTTTCCCATTTTTCTTTATTATAAGGACTATGTTAGCTACCCATTTAGGATAATCCCATATTTCAATAAACCCACCATTAGATAATTTCTTGACTTCTTCCTTAATTTTCAATAAAATATTAGGCCAAAATCGTCTTAATTTTTCTTTCTTGGGTTTGATATCTTCTTGTGTGGGTAGCTTATGAACTATGATTGATGGGTCAAGTCTTGGCATATCTTCATAAGACGATACAAATACATCAAGGTATTCGAATAATAGCTGGGTTAACCTTCTTTTCTGTTCATTATTGAGATTGCCTCCAATCTTAAGGTTCCAAGGGTTATCTTCACCTCCTAAGTTGATTGTTTCAATCAACTCATCAAATGAAATCCTACCTTGCTCACATTGTTGTCAATTTCCTTAAATCACTTTGTGGTAATTGATATCATCTAAACCAGTAGAGTTAGAGGTGATATTGACATTTTTTCTCTCTACATGTGCGAGATATTCCCATTTTTCATCATTAGATCTAGATAAGTGTGAAAAACGAGAGAAAAAAAATGAATGAGTAGAAGAAATGAATTCAAAATTTTATTGATTTCATTCATGTAGGTTACATTTATTGAATGAAAAATACATGAAAACTCAATGAATACTAAACCATGGTTCACTCTTACTCTAAAGCAACTTTATTACTATTTAAAGAGAAAGAGAACTAATTTTAAAGTAATTGGGAGTTACGGGATATGCCCGTTGATTCTCACTGTTGCGTACTGGTGAGGTCATTAGACTTGTCTTCTTTTACTGGTACCAGCGTCTCAATAATGGCCGAATGGGTGAATGCTATTTAGATTAGTGGAAAACTTATTGGGGTATTATACAGTCTATTACCCTTTCTTCCCTACTTAAGTCTCATTTAAAATTCTTCTTCCGAAGTAGGGACATATCCAAGACCAAATGTCCCTGTTTGACCCTCTTTGAATTACACCTTTTTACATCCTTGTCTTTTGGAACTAGTAATCATGCATACCTCATCAAAGATCCGAAGTCTAAGGTCATTTGGGTCTTCTTCTCCTATGTAGGGTATGGTTGTTTCTTTGTAAATGGCACAATCTTGTTCGCGTAATACAATCTGACCATTAAAAATGAATTTGACCTTTTGGTGGAAGCTAGAGGGAATGACTTATGCTGCATGGATCCAAGGTCTCCTAAGGAGCAAGTTGAAGGACCTTGGGATGTCTAAGGCTTAGAAAGGGATTCCAAATAACTGCGGGTCAATTTCCACCATTAAGTCAATTTCCCTTACAATTCTCCTCATGGATCCATCAAAAGCCTTCACTGTGGTAGAACTTGGTTTGATGTTAGTTGCATCAACACCTAATAATTTAAGAGTAACTAGAGGGCATACATTGAGGGAGGACCCATTATCAATGAGGACTCTAGAAACAATCATGTTATTGCATTTTACCACTATAAAAGGTGGTTTGGTGTGTTGATTACTTTCTTCCCCAAGTTCCTTTGTTGAAAAGGATATTTGATTAATGGCAAAAATAGAATTGACAATATGTCCCAATTTTTCAGTGGACATTCCTTGTGGCACCTTAACCTCTTTCAAAGTCTTAAACAAGGATTCTTTGTAAGGCTCAAAAGAGAGTAGAAGACCGATAAGGGATATTTACGCCAGGGTCTTTGATAATTGGTCCATGATTTTGTATTCACTAGACTTAATCATCATCGAAATGGTTGTCATCTTTTCTTCTTCTACTTCCATCTTTATAAATTCATTGCTTGATTCACTAGTTTTAGGCTTTTTTGTGGTCTTTTCTTCAAGATTATAGACCTTCCCTAACCTAATGATTCATCCAATGATAGAACTTTGAGATTTTTCTTGATTAATCACCTTATAATTAAAGGGGGCAGCCTTATAAGTTTCAAGTGCTAAGAGAATATGGAAAGTATACCTCTTAAATTTTGTGATTTTTTGCTCTTGCTCGAGCTCTTTGTAACCTTTTAGGAGCATTGGTTTAAAGTCAAGTCCTATCATGTTAACTGTTTAATCATTCTTCTTTTTATTTTAGGAGTTGTCTTCCTCTTCAAAATCTAAACCCCAACCACTTAGAGTAGGCTCTTCATGAATCGGCAGTTACATAGAATAGTCAACAAAATAATTAAACTTCCCTGAATGTTGTCCTAATAAACTGACCATAGGATCACCTATAGGCCATCTTCTTTTTAATTCTTTTTTAGTTGTTAATTTTTCAAGCTTAGGAACTAGCATTTCCTAAATGTATACTGATTGAATTTTGCCTTCCAATAACAATTGACAAATGACTGACTTAGCTTGTATTATGTTGCTTAGATTAATTGATAGTGGGAAGCCAACTTGTTGCAAGTTCTACATTATATGTTCTATTGGCAACTTATCTAAATCAATTTTTGGTTCTGGTGCTTCTAAGGTGATCATGTTGATGGTAGGGCTATGATTGGGAAGTGGGTTATTATTGACATTAGGAGTGGATGACTCAATGAAGTTTAATTGCACTACTCTTGCATCAAATAAATCTGGATCTTATTTTAAGTCTCCAGCACCTGTCTATTGAATGTCCTACCTACCTCATATGGTATTCACATTTGAGGTTAAGGTCATAGTTTCTAGGCTTGTATCTTTCATTAGGGATTTCAAAGCTAATTAGATTATCAACTTTGAGGCTAGTAAAAACTTGGCTTAATGGGACTGGGATACAGGTGTATTATCTAAGAGGTCTATTCATTTGAGGTTGGTTGTTTGGTTGTGGTTGGATTGAAGTGTTTAGTGCTTGGAAAGAAAGGTGAGGGGTTGGCCGATTGTTTCTACTAGAATTAACCATGCTAATGGTGGTTTTGTTTCCTTCTGTTTTATTCAAAGGTTTGGATGAGGTTACTCTAGATGTTTCATTGATAGGTAGTTTTCCAAAAGTGATAGCATTCTTGATCCTGCATTAATGAGGATTAATTAGCATCTAAGAGGAAGGAACCAAAATCCCAAGATCCATTACAAAGTATTGGAGGACCAATGACCTGAGCTAGAGCTAAGCGGATGAACTAAGCTTTACAAGGATTAGTCATGGACCTACAAGTGAAGGAACCAAGTTACACTAAAGGAGAACCAACATTTATCAACTTGATTCATGTTTCCATGGAGGGATGCAAGGATTTAGAAGTCTTAGAATAAGTTATTTTTATTAAACCGAAAAGGGAGAAGCACTCTTGGTTTTTTTTTTTTTTTTATGTGTTATGTCTTGTTTTATTTTTTTAGTTTGTATTTTAGTATATTTAGTTAGAAGATTTCAGTCATTAAGAAGGAAGGCCAGTTTTGCTATGTTTGGAAACTCAAGATATTCTTTTGTCATGTGATAGCATTATATATCGCGGCAATAGGTGGACACAAAGGATAACTATCATATTATTGAAAACATATCTTTTCATGGAAAAGCTCACTCTTATTCTTTGAGAAAGAACTCCATAGTTTTCTTCAACACAAACGCTTAGGAAAATCATTGATAGCTTAGGTTTCAATTAATAGGTGTGGTTGGGGTCTAGTTATGAATTCAACTTATTCAAGACGATTTGTGGGAATTCTGATTTCAACTACAATCACCGAGTTCTAAGTTTAACATACGTAGGGTTCTACGCATCGTTTGGTATCAATGCTTCGGCTTCTTGAATCAAGTAATTTCTATCCCTTTGTTATTTTTTTGTTGTTTATTTTCCATACTCTTCTAAAAAAAAAATTTGTATAAAAAAAAATCTTGTTTCGATCACATAATCCCTTAGAGACCAACAATATATAACTTTAGTTAGTCATTGAAATTCAATTGTTGTTTCAATTCCTAGTTCATCTTGAAAAAGCATACGTATGAAAAAGAAAATCAAATTCGGTTGCAAAAAAAGATCCAAGAACCGAAATCCTCAAAAAAAAAAAGAAACAAAAATCTAGTTTTAGCAAGTTCCAATTCAATTGCTAAATTCAATTTCCAATTCCAACCGCAGTAGATACTTTGTGATTGTGCATCCAAAAATTACATTCCATAATTCTTAATTGTGTTTTGATGCAAAGTTTTTTCCATTTGTAATTGCATGCAAAGGAATTATTTGTCTTGTTTCTGAGTTTATAGGTGTCGTAGCTAGTGAAGATTGCTTCTAATTTCCAATTGTCACCGTGATTAGAAAACCAAGGGAGTCAATTAGGGGTAGACTTTGTCATTTGTGTTGAGAAGTTCCAATTTAAGTTCCTAGCAAAGGATAGTAAAAGCGGGTTATGAGGACACAATTGTGAGAGACATACATGAGTGAAATTGTGAGCATATTATTATTTGTGAGTAATACATGAGTAGCTGTAAGGAACATATTTTACTTGTGATCTTACTTTATTGATAACTTTAGAAATATGTTAGGACAAAACATGAATGGAGGTGAGAATAAGGTAATGTTTGAGGAGTTGATGGGAGAGATGAAAAGAATTTTGATGGGTAAGCTTGAGTAGAACCATGACATAGTGGATAAGATAGAGAGGAGTAGGGAATCATCTAGCAATACCACTATCAGGTGAGGAGCAAGTAGACCAATTAGGGGAAGAGTTGGGATAAACGAAGGTGAGGACTCTGACTCTGGTGAATATCACCACATGAAGGAGAGAGGGAACACCCAAAGGCAAGATAGTAACCTAAGAAGTATTAAAATGAAGATACCCTTTGTTTTCAAGGGGAAAATTATCCAGAGTTGTACTTGGATTGGGAGAGAAAGATCAATCATGTATTTGAGTGCCACAATTATGTTGAGGAGAAAAAGGTTAACTTAGCTACAGTTGAATTTTCATATTACGCCAATGTATGGTGGGACCAGCTAGTACGTAATAAACATAGGTATGGAGAGAGACCTATTGGTACCTGGGAAGAGATGAAGATAGATGTCAATTCCTTCTTAGAGATTAGAGTACTGACCCTTGTAACCTGAGCTCGCCAATGCTAAGCATATTCTTTGAAGGAATCATCATGTTTCTTACAGATACTTCTTAAATCCCACATTGAGGGAGCAACCTCAATGTTGAATTTGTATTGTTTGTAGAATGCCCGAGCTAACCTTTCCCAAGTTTTGATTTGGTTGAGGTCCAATTGCGCATACCAAGTTAGGACAAGTCCAATGAGACTGTCTTGAAAGTTTATACCATTAGTTGATTGTACTGCACATATTTGCCTATTTTTCAGACATACAATCTAGTATGCATCTTTGGACAGCCAATGCCATTGTATTCCTCAAATTTTGGTACTTTAAACTTTTTAGGATAAGCAGTAGCATAAAAAACTGTCAAGTCAGAGATGCCAATTGGCTCATATCCATCTAGTCCTTCCATAATTCTTATTTGGTTAGCAAATTGTTGGTAAAGTTTTCTCTCCATCACTTTTTGCCTATCCTCCATTTGCCTTTTGCAAATTTTCAAGATGGTATGAGATTTGAACTCTTGATTTGGGTTCCACATCAAATGTGGGATTGTTCATAAAGTTGATTTCTTCATTTTCGAGAGGTAGAATTTCAACATTTTTTCTTTTTTACCCCCTTAAATTGCCTTCTTGATCCAATTGAGTGGATCGTAAGAGAGTAAGACTTTCTACTAGAAACTTGACTTGATCATTAAGATTATTTACTGTTTATTCCAATGAAATCATTCTTTAATTAGCAACATTGTCATTGGTGTTGCTATTACTTGACATCCTAGCTTTGGAACGAGTGTTATATAGACTTCTTATGGGGTTATGTTGTTTAAGCGTAATATAGAAACCTATTTGGATCAACACTGTGCAGCTTTTTGTTAGTGCAAAAAGATTTATTATCATTATGCATGTATGATTTAAGCAGATGCAAGTATGGAAATTGGCAAGTAATCGTTAAAGCGATTTTTTTTTTGAAATTTTATTAAAGCTACAAATCTCAAAATTTTGATTACATTGTGAAATAAAACAACCTAATGTCTAAGCTTTCCATTTTTTTTATCTTCTGGTTCTTACAATGGCCTTCCTTTTTCGTCCATTCACTTGACTAGTTGGGCTTTTAACTCTTTGATCTTCTGATGAGTTATCCTTAGTTGGACCTCTAAAGCTTTATTTTTTTTTATGGGACTCTTTAATTCTATTCTTCCAAGTATCCATCTCAACCTCCATGTAATTAAAGTAATCCTCCACTTAAGCTTGCACTTGTTCCATATAGGTTTTCATCTTTGAGCAAGGATTACTAGGTGCAGGATGTGTGATATCAAGAGCTCGGTAGATTCTCTTGCCGGTCTTGTACAGTTGATTAATGATGAAGTCCCTAGTGGCTCGAGGTTTTCCAACTTCGCCTTTAAATTCACCTAAATCAATATTAGGGCTTTCAATTTGAGATCCCCACAAAGCCTTTATCACTAACAATTTAGCTACCTTATCAGCAATTATCATGCTAGGGTTTTGATATTTGAATGTAATTGATTACAATGATGGTTTATGGACTATATATTGAATAGTGCTAAATTGACGCACCACTAAATGTAGATGGTAGCTTGTACACCAATTAAGCCCAATTAATGGAACTGCTTGAAAATTTTTGCACTTTAGGATGATTTTGTTGCAATTACTCCATCTGGTAGCTCATAGGATGTCATCCATAGTAAAATTTTTTAGTATCTCAACCCAAGAGTAGCTAAGGATGTCATTAGGCAATTTCATTCTTTCTCCACAAGATTCAATGAGATTGATCTGATGGGCCAATGACCGTCTAATCATGCTTAGCCCAAAGCATTTGATGTAGCTTATAAACCAAATTAGGATAAGATTGATATTGCTTCTGAAGATGGCAGGCCTTTTTCTCTTTACAAAGTTTAAGTTGCGAATTTGTTCAGCTAAGAGAGTAGGAATATAGGATTTCCCTTCCAGAAACTGGGCCACTAACTTAGCCACCCTATAATGAATGTAAAAGACCCTGATAGGAAAAAGGAGAGTTCTAAATGCTGATAGTATATAAGCATGAACTCTGTTTTCTTTGTAATTTTTGGGGTCTCCACATAAGAAGTCTTTCCGATCTTCAGCATCATATTAGGCTCCAAACCATGTTTACAAGTCTGTTAGATAGATATAATGTCCATTGCACTTTCCTAATGCTTCATTAATTATTAATTTATGGATTCCCAATAGCTTGCTAAAAATGCTAGGCGGCCGTGGGTTTTAGATTTGGTACATATACTCCATTTTCCAATTGAGGGGCTTGGAGGAGTTAAGTATATTCCTCTATTGTTGGCATGATTTCATGTAGGCTAAGGAAAAATGCTACAAATTATGATTTCTAGAAATGTACCACGACTCGGATTAAGGAAATGTTGGCCTCGATCTTCATGAGAGATAGAATTGGCTCAATCTTTTTATTAATGTAAGCCTGTTCTTTAGGATGGTAAAGGGTGAACCAGAAATTTAGTATGAGCTTTAGGTTTAACAGTTTCTCGATGCTGGCCATTTGGAAATTACAAGAGAAAATTACAACTAAAAATCTTTTGTTACAAAAGTTCCTAATTTACATTTCCTAAAAAATAAAAAAATAAATTACATCTCTAATTACAATATTACTTTTATAGGGAAAGTACTTCAAAATTTGTATTTGCAACTTTATTTTACATCACTTTAGTGTTTACTTTGCTGATTTATGACTTCATGCATGCACAAGGTAGGTTTTAAAAGTTCCCAAACTCTGTAACCTCTCACATTTTCAAAGAAACGAATCAAGGGTTACATCAAAGTTTGAGTGGGGTAGCCTATTTTGCCCCAAGTGGTGGTCATTCCATTGCACTTGAAACTTACATGATGGCTCCCCTCCTAAGGTTTTAAGATGGTTCGGGTTTGACTATATCTAACACACATTGGAAATAAATAAATCTTAGTCCTGCATAAACAAAAGTTAATACAAAATATAACAAAGAATAATAATAATAAAAAAATTAATGAATAATCCTAGAAAGAAATAAAATTTATTTTTGGAAGGTTTAAGTGACTACTCTCTTTAATATCCCTAGCGAAGTCACTATCCTGTTAAGCTTAAATTTTAATTCATTTTTCCTAATTTGATTTACACTAAATCTCATGCCCATTTAATGTAAATCCTCAACTAAAATTAGGAAAAAAAATTATTTTTTATCTAACTTGGAGAAAAAGGAGTCGCCACCTGATTGAGATTGGGAAAACTATTAAATTAAGACTAATTGAGCATATTAGTCTTAATTTAGCTATCAATGCACATAGAATGTTTTAAATAAAACCAAAGATTTGGAGTCAAAGGCTATCATATTAAAACCTTACGGTTACCGCTTTAACCTTACAAAATTAAACTTTATTAAAAAATGTTTAACTAAAAAAAATTATTAATTGAGGTCATCTTGTAAGTGTCTACATATCCACTATTCAAGATCAAACCAATTGTAGTTTATAAAAAAGAATTTATTATTATCATTATTTTTTAGACCAAAATCTATTTATATAAAAAAATAAATTATACTAAAAAAATTTTCTTTTTTTTAGGGAAAATGATTTTTTCTTTTTTTATAAGAAAAGGAAAAAATTTTTATATATATACACACTTTTTTAAGAATAGTTTCAAAAAAATATTATTATTTACATATATATTTCAAAAATTAGAAAATGTAAAAAATAAATTTAGAAAAAATTTATTTATTTTTTTATTGAAAATGTATATATATATATATATATAATAAAAATAAAGAATTTTAAATTTTTTTTTTGTAATAGTAATGATAAATAAATTTAGGGGAATATATATATATAATATATATATATATATATATATATTATAATGGTGATAAAAAAAAATGTGACGAACCTATGTAGTATTTGATTGATGTTGGAGATGGTGGCTTTGGCATCAACTTCTAGCAGCAACCTTTGGTGGAACTCCAAGCAACCGGGAACGGTGGAAGGAATCAGACTTCGTTGTGAAAAGAAAAAAAAAAGGAAAAATAAGCACATAAAGAGAGAAAGGAGAAATTTTTTTCTTTTTGAAGTGAGGATGGATCTTTTCCCATCTCCCAATGCTTTCCCCGGGGTCCCTATTGTACTTCCTAAGCTCTAATTAAGCATGGAAAGTTAATTGCCATAATGAATTTTTTATTTTTTAATTAATGGGTTTTGACCGATTTTGATTTTAATACAATGAATTCAGCTATAATTTGACTAAAAAAGAATCCCTTGATGCTCGTACTTGCTTGAAAATGTCCACGAAAGCTTTGATTTTATCTAAATCAAGCTAAATATGCAAGATCAATTTTTGCATAGAATGATTTTTTTCCCTATTTTTCAAGCTAATTTTAGCTAATTAATTAAGTGTATTTGGACTGTTTTTTTTTGCTTAGATGCATAGTAAGGAATGTGATTTTTGTGATTTTTCCATTAATTTGGTGAAATTATGAAGAAAAAGGGGTAAAAAAGAGCTTTGAAAGAGGCCATCTAAAAAAGAAAAACAAGTTAATCTTAACTAGAGGAGGAAAAAGATGAATAGTGAAAACGTGTGTTCAAAACACATTTTCTTATCAGTTTTGCTAGAAGAAGAAAATGCATGTTCAACACACGTTTTCCATTGTGAAAAAAAAATTGCGCAACTCATGCCTACTAGGGTTTGAACTTCAGACATGGGGTATTCTCACATGTGAGCTTTCTAACAGGCTATGGGTCTATGCCTTAGTCTTGTTATGTAATCAAATTGCATTTGTTTCCATTTTTCTTTCCTTTTTTTTAGAAATGAAATTAAATAAATAGAAAAATAATAAAAAATAAAATAAAAATAATAATGATAACGATAATAAATAAATATATATAAAGAGTAAAAATTGTGTGTCTACAATAGGTATAGAATATGCTAGTTCATTTCCAATCATCCTTCTTTGTAAGCTGGGTAATGAGACACCTAACAACATTCAAATTGTCCTCATCAAAAGTCAAGCCCATGTTATCTTCATCACTAGCACCATCTTCTAGAATACGATCTAATTCCTTACAATCCTCTTTCTCTAATGGCTCTCCCTCTCCTACATATAAGTTTGTAATTGGGCATTAGTAGGCAAAGTGACCAAAACTATGACACTCATAACTCTTTTGACTTGAGCTAACCTTTGAACTTTCTATAGCTATGTTCTTACCCTTGATTCAGTGGACCTATTAGATCTCTCACCAAGATTGTTACTCCTCGCTAACTTGAGAACTAACCTTCTCTATGTTTCTACCAATTATCAATCTCTAAGGCTTGTTAGAAGATCTATTCGAAGGTCTCATCATAATAAGCTCAAAGCTCTCTCTTAATGTCATGACATAACCTATTCCTAAACCTAGAAAGTGTTAACTCAGGTGACTCTGGCTCATCACACCTAGCTATATATTCCTCAACCATCATGGTTCCCTGCTTAAGGTTGATATATTGTTAGTAGATCTTATCCTGATATGATAAAGGGATGTATTTCTCCTTCAATTTGATTTTCATCTCTACCTAATGCTTTATAGGTGGTTTTTTTAATTGCAAAATTTGTTGTTCTACATCGGTCTAGTACAATTTAGCTTGACCAACTAATAGCATCTTAGTCAAATACACTCTATAGTTCTCAGGCATCTTATAGAAGTCAAAGTATTGTTCCTTGATAGTTATCTAATCTATTAAGAAAGTCAGGTCAAGATTCCCATTAAATGTGGGTAGATCTACCATAATATGCCTAGTGAAGTCATTGACACAATTGTCATGATGTGGATTTTCAAAGCAAGGTTTTATATAGTTATCTTCCTAGAAATTCCTATGTGGCATCCTATGACACATTGGCTTGACTCTATGAATGTTTTGAACTCTAGGATTCCTCTAGTAGTGTTATCTAGGGGGTAGGTCATTCTCTAAGTCAGAATTCCTATTTGGGGTTCAATTGATAGTTTCTTCATCCTCATCTAAACCAACAAGTAACCAAGTAGCTTATAGGACATCTATACAACTTGAAAGGGTCTCTAATTAGTGACACATTATACCTATGGTAATTGTAAGTTTGTCCATCTTGAACATTAGTTGATTTAATAGTTTAGTAGTATTATTTTCCGTAAGTAAGTCATCTCTAAAAGTTATACCATTATGATTTTTTCAATATTAGACTTTTTTTTGTATGAAAAAAGAAAAGTTTTTTTTCCAAGAAAGAATGCTACTCTAGGCTTTAATACAAAAACAAACACAAGACATGAAAGTGAAAGTAATTAAAGGAAGAAAAATAATATGTGGAAATGTGGAAAATTAAATTAAAAAACTAAATTAAACAATAATTATAATAAATATGTTAAGATATTCACTATAAATATCAAGAACTAAAGAAATAAAAGAAAGAAAAAGAACATGTTCTTTTTTAATTAAATTTCTTTCCATCTTTAATCAAGTCTTGTCCCACACTTGATATCTTCATAACTCACTTTTCTTCCAAGGTTGTTTGAAATAACTAAATAGAAAAATCTTCATGCCACACAAGTCAATAAAGCTGACATGAACTTTTATGTATGTGTCCATGATTCCCATCACTTTACCCCAATTAAAATAACCTAATACGCTATTTCTTGCTCTATTCTTATCTCTTCCCTAACTTACTATAGCTTCCACCCCTTAATTAGATCCCTCCTCTCCCTTTTCTTTGTGCAATAAGAGAAAACATCAATGTAAGTTTGATTCTATTGTTTTTCTTTCTTCTCTCTTTCTTTTTTCTTCTACTTTTTTTCCCCTCATCCTTTGTACAATTTTTTCCTCACTTAAACCATACTCAACTTCCTTTCTTTTTCCTCTTTTCGAATTTCATGAGAGAATTGTTGAGATAAGTGTTATTTCTTTGTTCCTCTTTGAATATTGGTAGAGTACTAACTTAGATTTGGGGGAAAATCTGTAAAATAGAAATTCTTGTGATAATTTGCTAGTGTGTTGATAAGAAATAGTGGGTTGTGGTATTGGTCCATCCTACTACTTTAAACCTATAAGCAAGTGCACTTATCAATTCTATAGTATTGAGAATATTGATATCAAGTGTTAATCCAACAGGAATTACAAATACTAGTAATTACCTTTTTTCTTATTATCTAATCTGAAAAATTGAGTGGAGTTAGTAAAATCAAATGACAAATAAACAAAAGAGATAAACAATCATTAAAAGTGTACCCAAACATTAAATCTCCTTAAAATTACTAGTGTAATTAACTAATTATTACTCAATTTCATTATTATATTCTTCGACTATAGGAATTCCTAAATTGAACTAATAACTCTCTCGAGTCTACTAACTCCTAATTCTAGGTTAATTAATTAGAATCTCTTCCTAATTAAAATCCCTATAATTGCATTACATTCGATCTATGAACTCTATTATTAGATTTGACCCTAATCCGAAATATTTACATCGCCGTATCTCTAAATTTGTGTGCAACTCCTTCCAATTATGCTAGATCTATTCTAATATAAAATCTCTCAATCTCTATATAAAAAAATCAAACTTCTAATAAATCAGCAATATTAAATTGAAAACAATGAAGAGCATATAATTGGATCACAAGAATAGAAAATAATTTATTGAATAATAAATTGGAAAATTACATATTCATTCTAAGATTCATCATACCTAAGTACAAAAAAAATTTTAAGATAGCAACATATTGAATCTAAAAGCAACAATAAGAGAATTAAATAAAATGATATTATAGATGTCACAAATAATAAGTATTTTACAATACTTATCAGGTTAATTGTGTGAAAGCAATGAGTTAAGGCCTAGAAGGATTGGTTTCACTAAATAAGTAAGATTCTTGATACTTGTATTCAATTAAATAAATAATTTATTAGTTTTTTTTTTTGGAAGCATTTTTATTAAAGAAAGAATTTTTGGCATGTGGGTATATGTTAAACACGTGTTGGAAATCATGAAAAATTGAAGTTTAAAAGGGAAGCTCATGTATTGTAAAGAATTTCTCAAAGATTCAAGTAAGTTCTTGAATTGAATGTTGTTTCATTTAGAGATTATGCAATTGAAGTAGTTGTTTGGGTTAATTCTATTGAGAAAGATGAAATTTGAAGTTGATGAGAAGATTTTGGTGTGAATGATGTGTGGAAGTAAGAATTCTAATTCCTAATACTAGACTTTATTGCTTAAATTTTATGTGTCTTCTTGAAATTTGTCTTTAAAAGTTGAAAATCATTAAGCGGAGTTAGTCAAAAGGTTATTCATAAGGTGTAGCAAAGGATCAAGTTCGGCAAAGTTTAGTCAAAAGGCTATTCAAAAGGTGCTATAAAGAGAAAGTTGAGTAAGGCTTAGTTAGAAGGTTATTCAAAAGGTGCAATAAAGGATTAAACGAAGAAGGTTTACTTAATGGCTAAGTGGAGTAAAGTTTTGTCAAAAGGTTATTCAGATAATTCTAGTACAAGGTTAAAGTGAGTAAAAGTTAGGTAGAAGGTTAAATAGGAGATTAAAGAGTGGAAATTGATTTACAACTAATTTGAATAAAGCACCAAGTGAATGTATTTATATTCCATATCAAGATTTAGAGTTCAAGAAATCTAAAAATTAGTTAAGCCACATGTTAAAGGTACTTGATTACCTTATTTGTTTCGTGTATGTGTTGGGATCATAATCCAATGAACTTAATGAATATTTGACTTGTAATTTAGGTGTTGCTTTTAGTTTGAATATAGTCTATGGATTGGAGTATTGGTGATGTCAATGTAGCACCACAATGATCGGTAAATCTAGGTTGATTTTGAACTAATGGATATTAGAGAGTACCTTATACATACATACATACTATGTCAACTTCATAGTCTAGTGAATTGGGGATTCGCTCAAGTCTAGTGACTCTTGACATTGTGGATTGTCCTTTGCAAACTCTTCCAACTTTGTCAACTTCGAAGAATTTATCCAGTTTACACATCGCCGATTGTGAGGAACTAATGGAGATCAATGGTCTAGAAGGAGTAGAATCATTAACAAGATTGAGCATTGGAGGTTGCCCAAAGTTATCCAAACTTAATGGCATGGGGATTTCAGCGATGACTTTGAAATTAATAGCCCTAGATGCACTAAAGAACTTAGCACATTTGTCAATTGCAAAGAAATTGGGGAAGTTATATATATCTAGATGTAGTAATCTAGTAGAGATCCAAGGGCTCCAAAGTGTAGAGGGCATCCAAAATGTGGAAATCAGTGGTTGTCCCTCCCTTGAAAAAATTGGTGACTTATCCTACTTAAAGATGTTGACAACGTTAGGGTTATGTGACTGTGAAAAGCTAAGCAATGTACATGGCATAGAAAGTTTGGCATCCTTGAAAAATTTGTCTATTTGTGGTTGCCATCCAAAAATGAAGTTTCCAAATCTTTCAATGCATAGAAATCTTCAATATTTGAAAATCAAGGATAAGGGAATCGTAGAGATTTCAGGGTTGAAAGAATTGAAGTCTTTGGAAACGTTAGATATTTCCGGATGCACATCGTTACAGTATTTTCCTGCTGATGATCTTTCACAATTCAGGAACCTAAGAGCTTTGGATGTTCACCAATGTCACAAACTCTTAGAGACTCGAGCACTTGAAAATCTGACTTTACATGACAGATTGTTCATAAGAGGATATTCTACGTCCCCACGTTAGATATTTCCGGATGCACATATTTACAGTATTTGCCTGCTGATGATCTTTCACAATTCAGGAACCTAAGAGCTTTGGATGTTCACCAATGTCACAAACACTTAGAGACTCGAGCACTCCAAAATCTGACTTTAAATGACAAATTGTTCATAAGAGGATATTCTACGTCCCAAAACATGTCGGATTTGCCAAATGTTGATATCTGATATGAACAAATTCAGGAGAACATAGAAATAGAAATTTTGCTAGGTTTCCGATTTAGAAACTCATATGATATTGTTGAGGAGAATTTTTTGGGATGTCCAGCACTCAAAACATTGCCCGATCAGCATGATGTTCATAGTGTTGCTAAGCCATATCAAAAAGATCTATCCCAATTCAAACTGTCAAATGATATCACTGTGGAAGGCATTCTTTTGGATCTACAGTAGAGACATGTGGAAAGAGTGGAAATAAGAAAATAGGAGAAGAAAAATGTTTGTAAGTGCTGATAGAATCATTAAGAAGTTACAGATAGAATGGTCTTGGACTAAGGATGATAGATTTGGCTTGTACAAGAGATTTTGTATGCAATGGTGGACTTGTCTTATGTAATTGGACCAAATACATAACTCAACAAACTTAGGAAGACAATGAACATGACTATAAGAGCCTGGTGAACTTTAAAGGTAACATACTAATAATCTTATTTTCATCTGTTTCTGGGAGTTCCAAGTTTCAAATTATTGTCTTATTTTGTTAGTTACTTTTTTGCAAGGCTGATTAATAAAATAAAAGATGTTAATGAAGTGCACACTAGATTTGACATTTAAAAGAGTAAGGTTTGATTGTTCTAAATTATTGAAAATGTGCTCCTATTAGCACTCACATATTCTAAAAACTTTAGTAACAGGTCCATACTGATTGGCAATATTTACAGTAGTTATGGTCACTTGAAATGTACCAGTTCACTTTATCTTCCATTGTCTATTGATTCTTCTATTGTAAAGATATTCATGATAACTATGGTGAAAATAAGACCACTGGACAATTGTTTGCAATCTATATTATTCTTCTTTACGTTGGCTGAACTCTTCATTTAGAGTGTAAACTTATGTATCTAATGTGTTAAAAGAGTGTCATGGCAGGTACATCGTTGAAACTTGTTTATTTAGACTATAAACCTCTTACAATGACTTCTCTACCTTTTCTTCTAGAGTTTCTTTTTAAACCTCATAGCTGCATATCATCTTCTTTGGTGATTTCCTCTTGATGGTTAGGTTTTGAAAAAAATCAAATACTAAATGGAACCTGCATTTGATATGCCTCTTCTCTCTTTTTTGGCTTGAAAAATGAATGCATTTAGAGCCATCGAACATTTGACATTCTCAAGGGTGGGGTTAGCTAAAGTTGCTTTACACACTCTATAAATAGCTTATTTTTGTTTCTTTTGGCCAGTTTTTTGCCTGTGACTATTTATGTCTCTGACATAGGTTGTTTAGTGCTCTATATCAACTTAATAGAACATCTTTATGGACATTATTTGTAATATATGAAAGAATGCATTCGTGTTGTCAATTTGCTGATCAGTATAACATTTCCAAATGCTAGGGCCTTGTGGAGATGGTTATATAATCAAGAGAGAAGTATACATCTTTGTTCTCTAGCATCAGTCCCTCATGGTCTATTAGCTAGAAGAATGCTGATGAATCAATGTCCTTGTCATAGCTTACTGGAATTTTAGAAGCATATAATATGTTGTGGAGAGGCCTATTTTTAGTGACTTGATGTCTATGTCTCTGTTGCAGATGAGGGTTCTACTGCTGTTGTTGGCTCAAACAAAGGTGGACAAGTTCATGTTGGACAAGAAAAGGTCTATGCATGTCAATGGAAAGGTACTAGTGCAACATCAAGTCTCTTGGCGTCATTTAGATTCCTTAACTTATACATAGATCTCAATCAGTTAATTACATGGGGTTCAGTTTTATATTGCTTTTGTGGAGACTGGAGATCTTGGTAAAGATGCAAGGTTGATGATATAAGAAATATGATTATTGGGCTCTCAATTTCTTGACACTAAATTATTTGTAATAGAAAAGTTCATGAGGATTTAGGCAATGTAAAATTATTAATCTTTTGGTCCTCACATTGCTTCCTTACCGAACTCTCATTAAGAATTATAGGAAATTGAATTTTATGAAATCTTAATCCTTCATGAAACTAACCAAACAATGCCCTAGTGAATCGCATTGATTAATGTTGTTAGATGAAGGAGAACATAGCTAGTATCTTTGAAAATTCCATATTGCTGATGAAATATTTCATTTGAGTTTTAAAACTTCTTTGTAAAAAATGTGTGAGAAGTTCTTTTAATTTATAATCTTGGATGATCTTATATTTGTCAAGATTTTGGTGACAATTGTTTGACATTCATATTATGTAATTTGCTATGTCTCCCCAACGTCCCTTTAATGAAGGAATGAATTTTCACCCTGAAATGTTCCTTCTATTCTTCTTCTTCTTCTTAACTTACACAACATTTAAGGTATATCAACTCCAATGGCTCTCCAATTTTGCATTTTTCAATTGATGTTGGGAAGTGAAATTGGGTTTGATGTGTATTTTCAGATTGTGGGAAAAAATATAGCCCTACCAAAAATGGTAACATCTAAATAATATAAGCTTCTCTTCTAGAATTTTCGGAGTTTACTGTCTTTAGATGAAATATTTTTCTATGCATAATATCTATTAATGATTTTAGTTGACAATGGAAACATGAGTAAGCACATGAAGATTGTCTTGAAGATTTCCTTTTTCCTCTGAGTCACTCATATAGCACCTTTAATGGTTTTGCCAATTATGTATATCTTTATTCCATTCCGTATGGTGTCTTTTCAATTTCCTTTGTTGTGAATACTCTATACACTTTCTTCTAGGAATTATTCATGTTGTAAACCTGAAAATAAACCATGGGACACTTGCTTTGATTCGTCTGATATCAACATGGATTGGCTTAGGGAATTATTTCAGCTGCAATTTTTTAAGAATCGAAGTTGATTATCTTTTCTATGAACCAGACAAGAACAAGTATATGGGAATTTCAAGGAGCAACTAACTTGCATAATTGCTATGTCGAAAGAGCCTCACCATTGGTTTGTATACACATGTTTTCTTATATTTCTCCGACATTTTGGTGTAGCACACTCATAGATGTGATAGACAAGACAAACTCTTCTTACATCTCAACCCCTTCTCCAACACATATTCATTTCATGCAAGGCATTTGCACATTTGCTTTAGACTTTTAGATGTGCTTCTTGGCTTCTCACTAGAGTGATCATTGTCTAATGAAGGTATTGCTTTTCTATTATTTGGATGTGATTCTAAGGAAGTTTCATATTGCTCTGGTGTTATTTGGATAACTTTTGTCATATAGTGTTTGTTGAAGCTTTATGAGATGATTAAAACAGCACACAAACTCCACATGGGCCTTTCATATGTTGCTGATCTCTTAATTATAAATGGATCTCTTAGCATGCATTGGATTTACCAACTCCTTAGTATAATGACCATGCTTTAGATAAAATCATATGACGGAGGCACATTTATTGATGATTCTTTTAATAGTTATTACGATAGATGTTTTTCTTTTAGACTTCTACCTTGTATTTGCTCTTGTTGGAGTGACGGAAATAATTTCTCGATAGTGCATCCTACATCTTTACAGTTGCAGATAAGGATGGAGGGATTTGCCTGAGGCAAGGACCCAATGGCTGGTTATGGTGTCATTTAGTAGAGGTGTATAGTACCTTTATTCTTGAAGGCATTTGCGTGTGAATGGAGGACTACTAAATCGCAATCACTAAAGAATGATGTCATTTATGAATTTAGAATGGTGAAACGTGCATGTATACGTCATTTACATTATTAAGTCTAGGCACTTCTTGATGGCATCACTAATGGCAAGAAGTGGCTTTTGATATAGTAAGGCTCTAGGTTAGATTAATCTAATCTAATGATGGATTAAGTCCATTCTTCAATAGTATGCCTCAAACTGGATATGGTGTAATGGCACACTAGACTTGCTAATGCTGGTCTCGGATTGTTTTTACTTTTATGTTTTTCTCTTTCTATTACTAGATACAAATAAATAATGCCAAACAAGACCCTTTCGTGTTCAAAAGTTCATACTTGTCTGTAATTACAATATATTTTCTCTAAAATTTTCATTTCAGAGCTAAATCTAATTGGTTCTCTGTCTCTTGTTGAGGCAACAGGGTGAGTTTCTTATAGGATTTATGGTACTGACAGTTTGACGGAGCTGTGGGTGATTGGAGTGGCTATAATTTTCTTGCTCCGGTTATAAAAACACACCGTCTTCTTCTTACTTCATTTGCTAAGGGAAAGTTGGTAAAAAAGTATTGCTTTTCAAACTAAATTGGTTGTTTTTAAGTTGCCATATTTTAAACATGTGTCCCTGATAGACTTTTGGTGGTGAAGTGCAAATTCCCTTTTTCTTGATGAATCTCATCTGACACTGATTCTACATTTTTGTAATACTAACAAGAGAATAGTATATGTTTTTCACATGGTAGTGAAGAAGTCCTTGTTTTGGAGTTTGAATCATCATTTGTTAACCAATGAATGTGAAACCACAACCAAATCTTATAAATTTATGTTATTCATTAGCATGTTTGACTTCAGTTAAGTTCAAATTACTGTTGTTCTTCAACTATTTATGTATAGATCTTAGAGAAGGGACTATGTTACTTGTAATAAGGCAACAAAGAAGAGGTGATTGAGTGAGATTGTCTAGTTACCTGTTTTACGATAAAATACTGGATTCATGAAGCTTCCTTTGGAGTTTTATGTGAAATTTTAAAGTTTATTGCAGCAAACAGGTCAACACCAAGGTGGAACATTTAGAGTGACTGCACTTCTCAATAGGGTATGTGGTTTAATTCGTAAATGCAGTCTAGCTCATACCTTTCTCTTTGAATGTATTAGAAGTTTTATAAAAATGCTTTCTAAATCAGTTTTCTTTATCTAAATGCCCCTGTAGTTCTCAAAGGAGAAAACACGTAATTCTACTGGAGCTGGCAAGGAAAAACTGAAACATCATCAGCCAGAAAGCGGGTATAATTTCGTTTGTGTCATCCATTGAACTATTTTTAAATTAAGTGGCAGACCTTGCTGAGTAGGTATAGTCCCATTCCATATATGTATAAGATAGCACAAACAAGTAGCTTTTCGCACATTGATGCTTATATCTTGCTGGATGTTAAGTAAACACCATATTTACAGGTTTGAACTTTAAGATTGTTGGTTGTGTAGCTAAAGTCATTATGGTAGCAGATCAAGAGGTCCTTAATTTGAATCTTGTGTGTTATCATTTCACCCTCAAATATATAATTAAGTTATCTACTTTCTCTAGGACTGGTTTTAGGGCTGATTCAACACTAGGCTAGTTGATGCAGGGGACGTTGTTGAGCTACACCTAAAGCAGTCCAAATGTGAAGTTGCTATACGGAAAAAAGATGCTATGCTGCCTCTACCAGCTCCTGCACTTGCTTTTATGATGCAAACAGTCTTATGGAACACTTGCTCCACCTCCTCCACTAGTTCAGTTAGCAGCTCCTGTTCCTACTCATGCTGCCCCTACTTCTGCACTAACAGCTCCTTTTGCAAGTTGAGCACATCATCACATCCACCATTAAAGAGCTCCACAGCTGGAACCTTCTATTAGTTTCCCGCACTAGGAGCACTACTTTTCATGAAGGTAAATGGTCATAGCATATCAAGATACAGTTAGAAAAAGACTAAATGGCCACCTAATCTAAAATTCAAAAACTTTTAAATAAGTTATTTATAGTTTTAAAAATTTATTATCTTATTAAAGCAGTAGGCCTTGAAAGTTTTTTTCTTGTTCTTTTTTTGTTTTTTGGGCCGAGGTGGGGGGGGGTGGTGGTTTATGGGAGATTTAATTAGATCAAAAAGGCTTAAGCTTTTATGTTAACTGGTCTTTGATTAAAATTTATCAATGGCTTCCCTAGGGGAAGAGGAATTTATAAGTGAAGACAACAGTTTGTAGATTGATCTTAACCTGGAAACCTTCTAACAAATACCGTTTGCACTTACAGTTTTTGAACAAATTACTAGATTTTTTTTCCTTTTTTTTTTTTCATTAACTTAGGTCAGAGACAAGGTTTAAAAGAGCATAATGGATTAGATCGAAGTAAATGTCTCTATTGTATTATCATCATCATTAATTTAGATATGTTGTTCCTTTAGTCTGATAAGACAGGCTAGAACCTCTCCTTTGTATTTGTTTCAAGTTGGAACTAGACAGAAATCTAACCTTTATGTATGTTGTTACATGACTTGTGCGTCTGAGAAGTGAGAAGCTTGCTGAATTAAGATATTTGCTCTGGAGTTCATATTCATCGCCATTGTGTATGGACATGGTTAGTGTTTCTTTTATATTTAAAAAGGAAACATGGCCTTAATCACAAGATTCTATTTGTTTTGAATTTTGCTTGAAATATTTTATTGTTAGCCATCATTTTTCTATTAAATATCGATCCTACCCCTCTCCCTTTCTTGAAAATACAGTCTTGCTCCACCATTCGCTTATATGTACTAGTAGATATAGGAGTATCACAAACTTCAAAAGAGTGTTTTCAAATCTATCTCAGGATTAAATATTGATACATTGAAGTTTAGAAGAAGTTAAGAGTTGGATAATCCTAAGATAACCCAATTGTTTTTTCCACTTTCTAGACTTATTCATGGATGGCTGTTTTGTAAAACCTATACTTGTTTCTTATGTGTATGAAAATAGTGTCATTCGCTTGTAGAAATTTTTTGTTGACGACATGTGATTTTCTTGTATATGATAGGCTTGTAAGTCTGAAAGTGTAGTTAAGATTCTACTCAAAGATGCAAAACTAGTTAGTGTGGATATGTAAAGTTTCATTTTCCTACCGTCCGGATGCTAGTCTTGTGGTTCATTATGTGCATATCTAATGGTACTTCTCTCTTCTTGCAGCCTTTCTTTATCATGGCTCCAAGTTGAAGCCCGTGTTCTTTTGTGTAAAACATGACCAAGCAAACAACTTTACCTAGAAAATATCTCCATATTATAGTGTACTTTGAGCATGAACTCCCTAATGTTTTGACGTCTCTTAAGCTATTTCCCAAGTTAAAATTTTGAGCAATTGAACTAATTTTTATTTCATCTAAATCAATTTAAGCAGTCAGCTATTTGTTGATATGTTTCTTCGCTAATATGCAATTTTGATCTGGGATAAATTAACTGCAAAAGAATTGAGGGGTATATAAAGAGGCTTATTTTCCTGTCGGATAGGCATAACAACCATAAAAGACCCTTTAGATAGTCTTTGTTATTTTTAGTGTTTGGCTTTGTATTTTTAGATATACTTTTATCTTAAAACGTATCAATTTGACTACATTTGTTGTTTGTCTTGTAATAGTTTTCTAATGGTTTCAACGGTCTTAGATTTAGTCTTAAATCTTTTTTTATTACTGTCATAATCTATTTATTTCCTTTAGGTCATTAAGGGTACAATTTTAGATAGCTTTCATATACACCAACCATACATAACATAATTAACAAAATCATTAAGGATTTAAGGTCGGGAACAAACTTGTACAACTTTTTGGACCTCAAATGGAGTTATTTTGCACATAACTTGTACTCAATTCATTCATCAATTGAATAAAATGGATTCAACAATTGATTTTAATTTTTGGACTCAATTAGGTTATAACCATGCATGGCGAGAGCAAAAGATCAAGACATGATTAAAATCTCAGGGATTCTATAGTGCAATTATAATCATGGGATAGTCACTTTTCTACTTACTGGTAAATTTTTCTAATTACAGTAAAAATAAGACTAATTAGCAGTAAAAGAGGCTATCAATAGCTTGTGAGAAGTTGATAGCCTTCATAAGAGTTATGGGTAATCTTTTTCAGGGTAAGTCACACCCTCATTGAGCAATAAACATAGTAAGTAAAGGTCTCCATGTTCCTTTTTGTCCTTTGATGCATTTAAAAGAAAAGAAAAAGAAAAGTTTCCTAGAGGTTTCATTATTTTCTTACAATTGTGTGAATTTTTAACTTTTGTATGCACAAGAGGGAACATAGGCCAAACAACAAAACCAAAAATTGCAAGGGTATAGAATGCTTAATTAAAGATAATGACCTATGTCTAAACTTCACATGGAATTTATACTTTAGAGGTTTTTGGGGAGTTTCATTTGCTGTCATTCAATATTCAATCTTCACTTTATATGATTAAAATCTCTAGATATATTCATTAATCTAAATTGTCTTGATGTCATATTATGATTATTAGGATCACATAAAGGAGAATAGGACAAGTACAATCGATTACACCTACTTTTAGGTATATTTCTTATCTATTTATTAAAATTTAGGAGTTTAGAGTTTATATATGAAAGAAAAGGATTTAATATAGATCCATTTTCTTAATCATCAAAAAATAAATAATTAATGTATTTATATATATTTTACTTATTTTATTTTGATAAAAAATGTGAACTCATTTTTTTGGATCACAAGTGAGTGGGGGTGGGGTGGGACCATGAGAGGAAAGAATATGTATGGCCACAAAAAAAAAGCCGGATAATACAAACCTAATTTTATTGTGTGCTTGTCTTGCTTACAATAAATTAATAGTCAAAATCTAGCATTTTGGTATGTAAACAAAACACAAGCTCACAAAGGAAATTATATATTAAAAAAAAGGATTCATTAGTTAGCACTTTAAGGGTTTAAAAAAGATTTTTTTTTTTTATGATTTTCAACATTGATTGAATGAAAAAATAAACACATATTAAAAGATGAGCTACTTTATTCAATTTTTTATCCAACCACACTAAGCATCATTCATGGTTTTCTTAAAAAAAAAAAAAAAAAATTACACTTGATGTCATTCTAGTCAAATGAGACAAAGAAGAAAAAGAGAAGGATCATAAGCCAAGACTTACTGCAATTTTAGCCCTCTTTGCTTCATGTTAGGGAAGTGGTAGTTTTTGGTTAACTAGTGCATGTTTGAGCATAGCATATTTTTGTAAAGACTGTAATGTTTTTGTATCTTTTTAAAATAGTAATGATGTTTTACCAGGAAAAAAAAATGACTTGCTGCAATTTTCAACATATATATATTTATATATATCCAAAGGGCTTAACTTTTCACATGGAATTGGTTACCAAGAGTTTTGTTGGAGATTCCCTTCAAGTGGATTAGAATATCGCATCAAGTACATGTCAAGGAAAAGAATGAGACTAAAAAAATATGCATGTTAAATGCCATTATTGAATTTTTCTAAGTTGTGTCCTCTTTGCTTTATCTCAATTGGATAAAGTTTTAGTTTTACAACAATATATGTGTAATGTCTGTATGATTACAACGTTAGAATTGCTATATAGCTGAAACTTTGGATGTTTTCTCAATATTTCAAATTATTATATACCATATTTAATTGAACTTCTACTTGTAAGATTTACTACCTCAACTCTCATTGTTTACACTTATACTCTTCTATCAATAAGTGTCTAAGTATAATCCAATATAACATTTAGCAATTTTAAATTCCAAATACAAAGTTTGACAAATAAAAATTCAATTTAAAATGACATTTGACAACTTTAAAATTTAACTTTAAAATTAAAAGTGAGAATTCAAAGTATATGTAAGTCTAAAAGGGACAAAAACACAAGTGTTTATAGTTTCAATTTTTGGCAATTTATTATCTAAACATTTGCATTTTACAATTAGTTTTATACTTTCAATTTGGTTGTAATTTAGTATTTGCATTTTCAATTTGGTTTGGTAAATTAATGTCTAAATGTTCCTTAAATTGCAACCATATTGAATGTACAAATATTAAATTGTAGAAAAACAAAAACTTAAATATTAAATTACCAAAAAAATAATTGAAAGTACAAGTACTTATGGTACTTTTATGCAAGTCTTATATAACTGCTGACTATGATTTAAGGCAAGAGGCAGTTAATGGAAAATAATTGCTAGAGGCTTAAGGGAGTACATATAGAATGTTAATTTCCTATTTAGTAGATGAAAAAGCCACAAAGGACACTTTAGATAGTCTTTGACTCCTTGTTCTTTTGATTTAGTGAATTGTAATTCAATTGTTTCAGTGCAACATCTAGTGTTTTTATGATAAGTTTTAATTTTACTCTTGAGGCTTTATTCTACTTGCTCTCATAATTCATTTATTTCTTTTCAGTCTTTAAAAGTAGAATTCTAATAATCTTTATATACACCAACTATAGAAATAGCATAATTAACCAAGTCTTTGAGGATTTAAGGAAGAAAACAAACCTACTAATCTTTCTAGCCTCGAAGAAAATCATTTTGCACATACCTTGTAGTTGATTGATTCAACAACTTAATTGGACCAACATAATCGTTCATAATGATGTTGATCAAAGGCTCTAACAGAGTTAAGATAGATGGTTGATTCATGTTAACTATTGCCTTTCTTATTCCAAGAACCATCTTTAGTGGTTTTTGTTACTTAAATATTGCTAATTCACTTTGGTGCTCTTTAGTCATTTATAAATTTATTTAGTAAATACTTCTATTGTAGGTTTTTAATCTATGTTGAAGCCACATTGTGGGAACAAGGCTTGAGTGTTGTTGTTGTATAGTTTCTAACTCTAGATTGTGAAAATTGAAGCATTTGAATGACCTATGCAGAATGTACTAATATTTGCTTAGGTTAGCTTGCATGATTTTGGACCACATATTTTTCAAGCATTAAATCTAAATATCTTTGCTCTGTAGAGAGTAGGAATGAGCATGGAGGATAGTGTAACATGGACAAATTAGGATTACAGGCTGTTAAGCACCTTGATTATTGAAAGGACTAGAAATAGAAGTGTTGACAAGTTTAGAAGAGGTAGTTAGATTTGGAAGTGGGACAGTAGAAGACATTTAGAAACAATGTTATTTAGGTTTTAAACAAGTTAGAAGTTGTTAGAAAACATTAGACAAGCAATTGGCTTGAAAGAGAGTTCCTAGATTGGGAAAGTTCATTTTCTTTCATTTATTTTCCTATTACAATTTTATTTAGTTTCCTCATTAATTTTGGTTTCTAGCCTGTAAATATTTAATATACAATACAACCCTAGACAATCTTTAAAAAAAAATTATATTATTAATAATATTAAGTGATTTTCGCCCTTATATTTGGGTTTCTCACTTTACATTGTGTCAGTTGGTATCAAAGTGAGAATGGCAACTAGTGGAGGTAATGACAATGGCATTCATGATGGTGATAAATATGTTAGGATTCCTCCCCAAAGGAACGATGCATTGCAATGTTCGAAGCAATATCTAGAGTAACAAATGGATCTTTGATTTTGGTGTTTTAGGAAATGTTTTGAGGAGATTGTAGAATATTTGGATTCTTTAGGAGTTGATGCACATAGAAAATAGAATGAAAATGAAGGTTAAGGGTAGATTTGGCTCATAGTGACCCTATTAACAAATTGCTCCTACATGTAGGCAATATGCCTATGATGATGATGATTTAGAAGAAGAGGATGACTTTGGACTACATATGTATGGTCGATGATAGACTTATCAAGGGCATGGGAAGAGAGATGCTTATAAAGATGATAGAGGTTCTAGAGATTTTCTTTGAAGGTTAACATGCCATGTTTTAATGCTTGTTTAGGTATAAAAGAGTTTTTGGATTAGATTGTAGAGGTGAATCGATTCTTTGATTACCTAGAGACTCTCTTAAAGAAAAGAGTTTGAATGGTGGCATGTAGATTAAAAGGTAGAGCATCTACATGGTGGGAATAGATTTAATCAAGGAGGGCACATGAAGGAAAGGTTTCTATATAAACTTGGTATAGAATGAAGGATTTGTTAAAGAAAGAGTTCTTACCCCTTAACTATGAATCGATTTTGTTTCAGCAATATTAAATATGTCAATAGGGGAATGGAGCTATACATAAGTATATTGTAGAATTTATGAGACTTGTAGAAAGCATTAACCTCTTTCAATCAAAAGGTCAACAAGTTGATAGATACTTTGATGGCTTTAAACTAGCATTAAGAGATAGATCTAGTGTTCAAGTTATTTGTACATTCTCAAAAGCTAATAATATGATCCTGAAAGTAGAACTAATGTAGTATGAAAGGAGTAGGGGGAATTATGATAGCTACAAGCTATAGGAACCAGTGAAAGGTTAAAGCTAATGTTAGAATCCATGACAAAGGATAATAGTAGCAATAGCAGTAGTAGAAATATACGTTACCAAGAAGCGATAGCTGCAAGTAAATGACATATGACTAAAGTAAAAGATAAGGAGACTGGGAAAGCTGAGAATCCTTATGTTAAGCCCATAGATAGAAAGTGTTTTAGATGTAACTAGCCTAAGCATAAATCTAATGAGGGTCTTTTGTGAAAGACAATGGATATTGTAGAAAAGGATGAAGAGAATGATGAGATTTGTGTGAGTTAGATGTAGAGAAAGAAGAGGAGTACGAAGATGAAGGTCAACTATTTATGCTTTAAAGGTTAATGCTATTGGTAAAGTAAGAGGATTAAACCCAGAAGCACCAAAGTATTTGAAGTCATCATTGATAGTGAAAGTTGTGAGAATATTATTAGAAGGGATGCAATAAAGAAATTGGAGAAGCATCTAAACCCCTATAACTTAAGGTAGATCAAGATAGAAGTAGGAAAAATAGAGGTGATAGAGCATTTTAAGGTGTTGTTTTCCATTGGTAAATATGATAATGAAGTTTATTATGATGTAATTGATATGGATGTATGTCATTTATTTTTTAGAAGACCATGGTAGTATGATATGGATGCCTAACATTTAGGTTAGAATGATGTGTATAAAGTGGAGAAGAATGGAGTGAAGTACACTTTGTTGCCTTTAAATGGTGTTGATAGGACTTTTTAGGCACAAACCTCTAAGGCCCAATATGACTAATTTAGACCCATGTTTGAGCTCAAAGGGTCAAGACCGAACTCTAATAGACCAATACAACCTAGTAGCATCTGTCTCTACTAGTACACCTAAGCTCAAGGTTAGGTCAATTATGTATGACTTGGAACCAGATAAAAAAAAAAGTGAAGAAAGCTCTAAGTAGATAAGGAAGGACCTCAATCAAAGATTCTTCCCCCACATTATCCAAAGCAAATCTTGAGATTGTAAATAAACTTGCTAAATGAAACCTGGTTTCATCCCCTATAAATAGGGGATGAGACTACATGGTAAAGGATCTTCCATTTTGATGCATACCTTGCACTCTATTACTCTTAAAACCCTTACATTGACTTAAATATTAGAATTTACACATCAAAGAAACCTCCAACACCCCTCCATGGCCTTACTTTTCCTCTTTTGTAGGTGATGTGACCACTCCCAAAAAATGCCAGCACAATAAAGGGTAAGTCAAAATTACTTGAGAAAAAGAGAACGTTTTTATACTCATGAGTTCGATTCCAAAGTTAATGAAACACTACATATGTCTTTATTCCTATGAATGAGTTTAGCTCAATGAAAGGGACGAGCACATTATATGGATTTTCACTCTTCTCCAGCTTTAAAGCCTAAAGAAAGGCCCATAAGTTGTTACTCATCAAATTTCACGTAACAATATGTTAGTTCTAGCTTGATGAAATAATTAATATTGGACTTTTTCTCTTACTGCTTTTTCTCCTATTTTCGTTCTCTTACCATGTCTACATCATACAATTGTCTCTCATTTTGAAGAATTTATCACAAAAATTGATTTTATAATTAAATTCATTTGAGGAGTAGCTTTATAAATTGAAACCTTTGTTATATGATGCCTTTCCATTTCTTTTCATGTACCAACCATTTACATACCTCGACATACAATGGTATAAATTAAAATAACCATCTTTTTCCTTTTCTTTTTTGAACATATGACCAATTATAAATAGTGAATACAAATATATAGGGAGTCTTTTCAGCAAATCATTTTTTTTTTCATCTTATAAAATTAAAAACAAAGGGAAAAATGAAAATTTTGGAAGATGAGAAAAAAAAAAATACAAAAGTTTATAATTTCAATTTAAAGATTCTTAAAAACACTTTGTCATGCCCCTAAGTAGGGCCTAATAGTGGCATTCCTATGAGTTGTTGTTTAACATGTGCACCTACTGCTCAACAACCATCTTGTGGTTAGAGTGCACGAGATTATAGCTAACCACTATCAACCTATTTACATATCATCTATAATACCTATTAATATAAGAAAATGAATAGGGCTATATTTATATACTTCACTTTGAATGACATATCCTTCCAGAATCGTAGAGAGTTGGTATCCTCTACCAAATAATAAGAATGGAGAAACCATAGACACATTAGTTAGCTCCTATAACCAAGCCTATTAAGTACATCCTTAGATAGGAGAAACACTCTTCATATGGCTACTCTAGTTGACTAATGAGTTTACAAGGTTCACTAAGTATAGGTTTATCTTTAGGTTAAAAAAATAAGGTTTTACTTATTTTATATAGTTAGTAATTTATTGGAATTAATCTGTAAGTCAAACGTAGTTCCTCAGTCAAGAGGCATGGTCATTAAATGTACTAGAACCCTAGAAGTTGCTAGCTTTACTACGTTCATACTTAAAGATATACACATACAGTGTACATATGCATGCATGTCTCATATTTATTTATTAATATTATATATGTATATATATTTTGTCGATATCAAACATATGTATACTCAGTACACACATGTATATATAAATAAATATAATTATAGACGCATATCTAATACAATCCTTGCTTGTGTGCATGTTTAAGAATCACATATTTAAGTTTAATCTAATTTACATTAACATGCTTTATTTAATGGTCTAGACTTCTATCTTCTATCCCCACTTGTTCACAAAGGGCCATCATGAGGCTTTAGAGGCCTAATAAGAGTCATCGAATTGTATCATAGGTCTAAACTTAATAAATTCAGATAAGAAATTCATTTTGAATTATAGCCCAAAACTCTATGAATATTTTGTTTGCACTTATATACACTTAATAGCCTTCTACATGGAAAACTAAAAGCATTAATATCCATGCAATATCCTGTGGTCCAATGTAAGTTAAAAGACACCACCATCTTATCCTTCATTATGCTTCGAACATTTGTAAATGGATTAGACGAAAGTTTCCTCTACCGGTTCTCCATCATTCATCTATTTCATCTACGCGAGTTGGATTTCTTTCATGCTATATTTTCATTTTATTTTATATATTTATTATTATTATTATTGTTTTAGCCAAGTTTAAGTTATCGGAATTTTCATCTATAGACATAAACCATACTAGTTCAAGTTCCATTAAATAGCCATGGTGGGGTGTGAAATATATATTGTACGTGTTATAGATAGTACCTGCATATGAATGATTTTACACCCATATGTACGTGTTTATATATTATATATATATAGCCTATTATTAGTATCTACATTCGCAGGCACTTAGGTACGAAGTTCGTATAAATACTCATGCCTATTGTGACTATATGCGTCTATATATAACACTTGTACCCAGTAAATTTCATATCCATGCCCTACGCTGCATGCGTCTACGAACTTTTTTTCAGTGGGTGACGATTATATCTTAGCAAGTATCACTGTTTACTCAGATTCCAGTTTTTATACCTACATATATATATACGCGTATATGTCTTTCTATTACAACACACGCTCAGTGCTATGTATAATATGGGTGTATATATTCATCCATATATAGATAAGCATAAGAGATTGTAACTTTCTTTTTCTGTGGGTGTGCATTTTGGGACTAGTTTCTGTGTTTACCATTTCGAGGTTGTATTGTCTTCCTTGTCATCGGCCCTTTAAGAAGATGAGCAGTGCAACTGAGTTTATCACATTTTAATGTAGAAAAATGAAAACGTCATAAATAACGAGTGCAAACGACCGGTTTTCACCATTGCATGTTCATATGTATCCATGCATGTGTATAGCTCCATGTAAATATGCATGCGTAATATATGTATACATAAGACTGTGCATGTATAAAATGCAAACGAATCTTAAATACCTGTGTGATTCCCTGCGAGTACCTGATGTATAAAAGGAAACTTTTGCCTCCGTTTGAAAACAATTTTAAAGGAGGAATTGTAGGTGGAAATTAGGAGTGTTTGCGTCTATTCGGCGCCTAATGCACATAGGGCAGAGAAGAAAAAGTATTGTAGGTAATGTTGGGAAACTCTGTAATCAACACCCATCTTCTCTGCTTGAACGGATACTTGTATTATGAATTGTTGTTCGATCAAGAGTGCTTTATAAGGGTTGAAATTAATTTTGTTTCGGGCCGATTGGACACCATGGTTTTAGTTTTGTTCTTTTATTTTAAAACTATCGAAATTAAAATTAATTCTTAGGTGCACTTAATTTAAGGCCTATAACTTATTCTATTAGCTTTTGGTGTGCTTGATCCCTCGCCTATATTATTTATTAAATCAAATTGCCATAATTAAAGGGTCAAGACCTTACGTTCCATTTCCCATAACCTTTAATTATTCAAATCTTTATTACTTTTATTGCTATGGAATTTTCAGGTTCCACATCTTTCTTCTTTCTTCATTTATTTAAATATTTCATGAAATTTACAAGTCAAACTGTTATCACCCGTTATTTAAATATGTGTGTGTGTTTAAATATAGATTAATATATTTATCGTATGTACATCTACATGTATATGCAAATATAGATAACCTATATTTACATGGTATACTTGTGATTTCATATCATAAGTAATTATTTATATAGTTATATACAAGCTTTCAAATAGCAGATGTACTTTTATACAATAACAATTGCAAAACATATACCTTTATGAAACTACATAATCTTTATATTGATAAATGCATATAATTATGTAATTACTAATAAATTATTTTATAAATATATATATATATATATATATATGTGCATTTTACCTAGGGTCAACCTTTTCCCTCACTTTTCAATCCAGAACCCTATTTGCGCTTTAGAGAAACCCTCTTGGAACCTATGGTATAACCTAAGGGAAATCCAATCAAAGAACATTGGAGACCAGTCAATTACAATCAGTAAGAATCTAAACCTATGGCTATATGCATATAGTTGTGGTGGTATAAACTAAAGATTGTTTGATGACGTACAATCAGGATTTCGGACAAAGGATGAGGTGAAACAAGCATAGGAGTGATTGATCTAAGAATTTAAGTCGTAACCTGATCAAGTACATAACTCTTGTAATAGTAGAATTAGCATAAATTGGAGTTAATTTGACATATTTATTTAGAAAATTAGGTTAAGATTAGAAAGAATGAGGAGTTTTGAATCGAAAAAAGGAGTTTGTAGTGAATAGAGAGATACACGGCCTCCCAACATGGTTGTGTCATGTCTTGTGTCAAACTGAGGCTATACATGATTGTGTCTCACTTGTGTTAAAAAAAAAAAATCCAGACTACTTAAAAAGGTACACGGCCTTTAACATGACCATGTTTCGCTCATGTTAAGAGAGAGAGAAATGTATGTGACCTTTGGCATGGTCATGTACTGCCTCATGTTCACCTATACGGTCTTCAACATGACCGTGTTGGGTTGAAATGCATCCATTTCATTTTAATGTATTGAGATACAATTCTAAGATCATGTAATTGGGATTATGTAAAGGTTTGAAGGATTTGTAAAGCTATAGACGTGTATGAGAAAATTAAGATTTGCAAAGTCAGATACGTGTATCTTATGTGTTGTTTGATTTGTTAGGTTAGATATTGTGTGTAGATTAATTATTGTTATAAGTGAACCTAATTGTGTGCACATGTGTTTATGATTTGCTGACTTTGAGAAATCGAGTGTGAGGTTATAGTGCTCTTGGGGCTGCACCTTGATGATTGGTATGTGACGTTATCCCTAATGGAGTCATGTACTGAAATGATCTTGGTAACATGTGAAAGGATATTATGAAAGGACTCATGTTTGTAGAAGGATGTTGTGAAAGGACTATGGACTTATGGACTCATGGAAAGTGGGGAGTATCCACTGTCATATATATATATTATTACACATGGAATAGACTCATTGATAAAGAAGAGTATTCTTTGTCATGTATATATATATGTGTGTGTATATATATTGTTTACGAAAAGATTGTGTGGTTATGTGTAAGGATGTATGATGATTCTGATGATGAGACTTGTGTGCTAGTTAAATATTATAAGAGATAAATAAACGATGTATGAATATTATATTGCATCATGTGTGTGTTAGTATTTCTCTCATGGCATGCGTATGTGTGCATAGGTATACATAGTGTTGGGATTTAGCTTACCCTTTATGGGAACCATTTTTAGTTGTAGGTGCCATAAGAGAGATTGTAGGGTATGATGAGACCCTAGTAGAGACCAATCAGGATACTAAGGAGAATGTCAAATATGTATACTATGATGAGTAGTATTTTGAGGAAGTGAAAGAAAAGATAGGGGATATCTTCGTAAATGTGGTTTTTAGTCTGTTGTTAGAATTTTAAGTTGTTGAAAGCTTCTGCTGTATTTAAATGAAGACATAGAATATGAATTATGTTTCCTTGAAAGGTTGTTGTAATATTTGAATTCATGAATTCTTCCATTGTAATGATGTGGGAGTTTAATTATCATTATGAATACTTGAAGGTTAATGTTTGGAGAATTGTAGCATCTAAGCCTTTATGTGTCTTCACGCTATGATGACACGTGGTAGGCCGTAGCGTTCCTAGGTTCTAAGGCGTTATAGCTTAGATGGTATAGAGCATAGGCTGATGATCCCTAGGAGCTTAGGTTTTAATCAAAAGAATATAAGTTTTTGATCTTCAGAGCCTAGGTTGATGGATTTATAGGTTGCTTAGTGATGATTCTTTGAATTAAGATAATGATATGTAATGAGAGTGGTTAGAAAATGGAAATAATATTACTAATTATTGAACCCCTTTAGTAATTTTCAAAATTTTAATTTTAAATATTCTATACTCCGAGGAATGTATATATATTTTTATATCTTTCCTCATTATTGTAATTTATTTTATAGAATGCCTAGGAGAATCTTGGTCTAAGATCATTCTTAGGAGCTAGAGGTGAGGCTCCTGATAATAGAAGACCATTCAGACTTACTCAACTTAAATAAAAAGGGACTGAAGTAAATGCTCTACAGATGCTAGAGGCTATTAATACTCTATAGGAGTAGTAGCACATTAGCAACAATAAATACAGGCAATGCAAGTGTTGAATATGAGATAAGCTTAAATGATGGGAGAGATTAGAGAGAAACCAGTTGGGGAAGAGGGTTGGATCATTTTGTTTGAGGGTCTGGGAATTCAAGCCAAAGGTAGACAATCCACTAGATGTTGAGTAGTGGATTATGAAATAGAAAAGACTTTTGAAGCATTAAGGACACCTAGAGATAAGAAGGTGAAATATGTTGTGTATCTACTAAGGGGCTCGACATCTGAATGGTGTTTCAGTGCTTTTAGACTTAATGTGGGAATGATTACATGGGATAGGCTTAAGAAGATGTTGTATGAATAGTATTTCCAAGCACCATTAGAGAAAGGATGCAGGCATCATATTATAGCTACTATCAAGGGAAAAGATCAGTAGATGACTGTGAGACGGAACTCAACCATCTGATGAAATTTATGCTATTGGTGTTTAGAGCTAATGAGAAGTCAATGGCTCATTGGTTTGTATTGGGGTTGGAACCCAAACTACAGTATGAAGTGGTTGCCTTCTAACCAAAGACTTACTCTGAAGTTGTAAACAAAGCCAAACTTTTAGAACAAAGTCACAAAAGAATTGACGAGACGAGGACAATGGGAACTAGAATGGTACTAGGAAAGAGACTTACCTAGGGTGTTACTATTCAAGAGAAAGGGCAAGAGACTCCATATAGTGCAGACCAAACCTATGGTCATTACAATGCCCTCTTCTCAAGTTAGGACCTTATACATGAGTCAAGGTAATAGATGTAGAAGATGCTATAGGCCATATGAGTTGAATGATTGCAAATGGCTAGAAGAGCCTATTTTTCTTATGGGAAAACAAGACATAGTAGTAACACTTGTTAGGAGAGATCAATACCTTTGACATTCTACTTCTCATGCAAATAGAGAGGGTCATAGAATGGTAGACTGCCCAGATAATAAATGACAAAATATGTAGCTAGCACCAGCATGAAGAAATTAGGCTGGTAACAATGATGGTAGACCCTAGCAAGAAGGACTAAGACAAAGAGTACCAGGCACTAGTGTTCGCACAATAGAGGTAGGACACTCTAGATACAGAGACTATAGCAGGTACACTATTGGCAAATTTTGCTAAAACATATGTATCATATGACACTGATGCATCACATTCATGTATATCTAGTGTATTTATAAGTAAATATGATGTATGTACGAAGTGTTGAATGTTGTATTGAGTTTAAATAGCCCTATGGGTGTGGGTAGAGGATTAAATAAAATATGTAGAAAAGTTTGTATAGAGGTGCAAGGTAAAGTAATGATTGCAGATCTTCTAGCGTTAGACATGATTGATTTGATGTAATTTTGAGAATGGATTGGTTAATTAGCATCATGTAACAATAAATTGTCATGATGTGACCATCCATTTCAATACACTAGAGGGTGAACAATTTAGTTTCCAATTGGAGGCACATAGACCAACAAGGCTTCCTACTTATGAATTATAGGGGAAATGTATAATGGCTATAGTAATAGTTGAGACTGAAAGTGTGATGAAAATGGATCTAGTAAAGGTAGTTAGGGAGTTTACTAAAGTATTTTCGGATGACCTGCCAGGTTTACCCTCGATAAGGGAAATTGAATTCGACATAATCTAGTGCTTGGTGCAACTCCCATATCAAAAGCTCGTACTGTATAGCTAGAATTAAAAGAATTGAAGGATCAGATACAATAATTGTTAGATAAGAAGTTTAAACAGACCAAGTGTTTTACCTTGGGGTACATGGGTATTATTTGTGAAGAAGAAAGACAACAACATGTGGTTATGTATAAACTACTAGGAGTTGAACAGGGTTACAATTAAAAATAAATACCCTCTCCTAAGGATTGATGACTTGTTTGATCAATTGCAAGGGGCTCAAGTTTTCTAAAAAATAAACTTAAGATCTAGGTACCATCAATTGAGAATCAAGAAAGAAGGCATCTAAAAGATAGCCTTTAGAACTAAGTATGGGCATTATGAATTCTAAGTAATGTTGTTTGGATGCACAAATGCATCGACAGTCTTCATGGACTTAATGATTCGGATATTTAGAGAATACTTGGATACGTTTGTCATCGTGTTCATAGATAACATCTTAATATACTCTAGAAGCAAAGAAGATTATGAGCAACATTTGAGGATAGTATTAAGCAAATTGCAAGTAGAAAAACTATACATCAAGTTTTAGAAGTCTGAATTTTGGCTGAAGTAGGTCACCTTTTTGGGTTGTGTGATTAGTAAGGATGGGTTAGCTATATATCTTGAGAAAATAAGAGTTGTGAGTGAATGCCGAAGATCGTAACAGAAATTAGAAGCTTCTTGGGGTTAATAAGATACTGCATAAGATTTGCAGAAGGATTCTCTAAATTGGTAACCCCTTTAGCCAAGTTAACTTAGAAAGGGGTAAAGTTTGTATGGGATGACCACTATGAAGCAAGCTTCACAACATTAAAGGAGAGTTTAACTTCTACACTAGTGCTTGCTCTACCAGTCAATGGTGAAGAATTTGTGGTGTACAGTGATGCTTCTATTCAAGGGCTCAAGTGTGTGTTGATGTAGAATGATAAGGTAATTGCATATGCATCTAGATAGTTGAAGCCCTATCAGAAGAATTACTCGATACATGATTTGGAATTAGCAACTGTGGTATTTGCACTTAAGTTATGGAGACACTACTTATAGGGAGAGAATTGCAGAATATTCACATATCACAAAAGCCTCAAGTACCTCTTTACCTAAAAGGAGTTAAATATGAGAGAACTGATAAAAAACTATGGCTTAGATATTTAATACCATCATAGAAAGGAAAACATAGTAGCTGATGCACTCAGTAGAAAAAAGCATGGTAATTTGGCAATGTTGATCACAACTAAAAAAAAAAAAATATTGGAAGATATGCAGAAATTAGATCTTGAGATTGTAACTCAAGAAATTAGAGCTAGACTTGCTAGCTTATGAATACAACCGGTGTTAATTAGCAAAATAAAAGCTGCACAAGCAGAAGATATGGGGATATAGGAAATAAAAAAAAAGAATGGAAGAAGGAAGAGTTGTAGAATTTAATGAAGATCAAGAGAGGAAGTTTAGGTATGGTCATAGGTTATGTGTGCTAAGTGTAAAGGAAATAAAGAACAAAATATTGAAGGAGGCACATTCTTTGGGGTACTCCATTCACCTTAGAAGTACCAAGATGTATAAGGATCTGAAAAGCCAAAATTAGTAGAGGAATATGAAAAGAGAGATTACTGATTATGTATTAAAATGACTGACATACCAATAGATAAATATAGAACATTAAAGATCCGAAACAACTTTGACATGTTAAAGCTCTGAAACAACTCTGACACATTTTAGCCTATAATTCCTATATAAAACATTTTACATATCTTCAAATTTCAAATAATAACTTAAACCATATCAAACGTCTAATGTAGCAAAAGTCTTTAAACACCAAAAATAACAATTCTCAATAGATACTATCTATTACAGTTAAACATCATAATTCTTCTTAAAACTTAATCACCATAATAATAAAGGTACTCTTTGCGTCCTCTCTTTATGGTTCAGCTAAACCTAAGTCATCTTAGGGTTTCTCATGTCTCTCAACACCTATATCTAAAAATGATTCTTTGAAGGGTGAACTAATGCCTAGTATGACAAACACATACGCATGACAAACATAAATAAGTGTCACACACATCATGCATAACTTAAACACAGACAATCATTTCATAATATAATTTTAGTTCACAAGCAAACAACAGGATACTCATGACCCCCTTAACACATTTAACATATTGGAGCATGTCTTGGTGATGGGAACTGCCGCTATAGGCCCTACACCTATGATCCCTTAATTCTTAAACTTGCTGATGGGAACTGCCACTATGGACCCTACTCCTATGTATACTTAAATACTTAAACTCGATGATGGGAACTACCACTACGGACCCCACACCCATGTACACTTAATCACTTAAACAACTTTTAACCTAGATCATTTCTAAGCATGACTCCATTAGGGACAACTTCACACAAGGATCATTGAGGTGCTTCCTAGGGATCTGCTACTATAGGCCCCTAGGCTGAGCTAAGTACACATAGCATATCACTTAAACACTTAAATTGAGTCGTTCACTTAATCAATTTCAAAGACATGTACTAACTTAAAAAAATACAGAACAACACACAAGTTACATGTACCTTGAATCTAGCCTTAAGAACTTCCCGATCTTGAACTAAACCTAATTGGAAATCTATACACATTAATATACTCTTCTTAGTATTCAATCTAAGATCAATATCATTCTTAATCTCCTTAATCCTATTAATTTAATTTCTCTAATGCCTTACTTGTTATCTAAGTTGCATGGAAATTAGTTTAATTTGAAGTTAAATGAACATATAATTATGTTATACTTTATTCTACACGATTATGTTGGGGATCGTGTTACTCAACATGGCCAGAGCACAATTGTGTAAGGGGACGTGTATCTCTCGGTGCAAAACTTAGTTTCAACATAGTCTAAACATGACTGTGTTACGAGGTCATATTGTCCATGCTTAACACAGTCGAAACACAACTGTGTTGGGTGGCCGTGTATCTCTCAATGAATTTTTCCATTTCAACACAGTCTAAACATGACTGTGTTAGGAGGCCGTGTTACCCTTCACTTAAAATGGTCGAAACACGACTGTGTTGGAAGGCTATGTATCTCTCGGTACACCTTTCCATTTTAACACAGTCGAAACACGACCGTGTTGTTAGGTCGTGTTACCCTTGGTGATTTCCATGAACCCTAATTCTCTTACTTCAATTCCTCATAAACCTAATCCTTTCTGTTCCTAAGCTTAATTATCTCTAAAATTGGTAATTATAAATAAATCACAAAGGTTAGATTACTCACTTCAATTCCATAAATTGCAAATCTTAGATCTTAGATTCTTGTTCTCCTATTTTCCTTGTTTAAACTTCGTGTTTTATATGAGTAAGCAATTTTTGTAAATTCCGAATTCCATAATCCTAATTTAAAATTCTTACAAAATCCTTACCTTGAGTTCTTGGAATTGCTTCTCTCCTTTTTTCCTATCGTCGTCCTAGGTTTTCTAGTAGGGAGCATCTATTCTCTTGTGGCTCTGTTTCACTGTTCAGAATGGTAAATGAGGCTCTCTAAATCAACTTGGGGTATTTATATGCTCTTTGTGAAATGATTAATTTACCCCTCGAACTTTTATAAAATTCCATCCTCGTCCTTAGCTCTTTATGATAATACCTATATTATACAATTAAATAAATAATTAAAAAAATCTCATGTATTACATAGTACTACCTAGATTTGTGACAAAGTTAAACACCGTATGGGTGATTTGGACTGACTTACAAAATTGGATCACTTTATACCAATAGGTACTAAGTACAAACTTAAGAAATTGGCAGAAATCTACATCCAAGAAATTGTAAGGTTGCATGGAGTATAGGTCTCCATAGTGTCGAATAGAGATACCGGATTTGTGGGGAGATTTTGGAATTGTTTGCACAAGACTTTAGGGACAAAACTACAATTCAATATGGCTTTTCACCCGTAGACGGTTGGCCTCTCAACATGGTCGTGCCGTACCTTGTGTTAAAACCTAGAACGTACAGAAAGGTACACGGCCTCCTAATACAGCCATGTCATATCCCGTATTAAAGCTTGACTGCTCAAAAAGGTACATAGCCTCTTAAAATGACCATATCTCGCCTGTGTGAAAAGAGAGACAGAGAGAGAGTGGGAGAGAAATGTACATGACCTTTGGCACGATTGTGTATTATCTTGTGTTCACTTATACGACCTCTAACTTGATCGTGTTAAGTTGAAATGTGCTCATTTCATTTTAACATGTTGAGATACAATTTTAAGATCATGTAATTAGGATTATGTATAAGTTTAGAGGATTTGTAAAGTTATAGGCATGCAACGGAAAGTCAAGATTTGCAAAGTTAGGTACATGCATACCTTATGTGTTGTTTGTGTTTGTTGGGTTAGATATTGTGTGTGAATTAATTATTATTATAATTGAACTTGATTGTGTGCACATGTGTTTGTGATTTGCTGGGCCCAAGAAACTGAGTGTGGGTCGTTGCTCTCAAGGTCACACCCTAATGATCGGTATGGGATGTTGTCTCTAGTGGAGTCATGTACCAAAATGATTTAGGTAGCATGTGGAAGGATGTTGTGAAAGGACACATGTTTGTGGAAGGATGCTTTAGAAGGACTCATGTTTGTGGAAGAATGTCGTGAAAGAACTTATGGACAATGAAAAATACCCACTATCATAAATATATATTTTTTTGTGGAAGGATTGTGTGGTTATGTGTAAAGATGTATGACGATGAGATTGTATGTTGGTTAAAGTTTGTAAAAGATAAATAAATGATGTATGAATATTATGTTGCATCATGTATATGTTATTGTTTCTATCATGGCATGCATATGTGTGTGCAAGTATATATAGTGTTAAGTATTAGCTCATTCCTCATGGGAACCTTTTTTAGTTGCAGGTGCCATAGGAGAAATTATAAGGTATGATGAGACCCTAATAGAGACTCATTAGGATACGGAGAAGAATATGTAATACGTATACTATGATGATTAGTATTCTAAGGAAGTGAAAGAAGAGATAGGGGGTATCTTTGTAAATGTGGTTTTTAGTCCGTTGCTAGATTAAGTTGTTGAAAGCTTCCATTGTATTTAATTAAGTAGATTAAATATGAATTATGCTTCCTTCTAAGGTTGTTGTAATATTTGAATTCATGAATGCTTTCACTACAATGATATGAGGAGTTTACTTATTGTTATGAATACTTGAAGGTTAATGTTTGGAGAATTATAGTATTTGAGCCTTTGCGTATCTTCATGTCATGAGGACACGTAGTAGGTCATAGAAGTCTTGGGTTCTAAAGTGCTACAAATTATATTACACATAAAATCTTTTCAATATAAGTTTATATAAATATAAAACATATCGATATGTATATACATACATATTAGTGTAAAATCTTTTGAAAATATTGTGCAAGTTGTAAACTATGTAATTATATAATCTATGTAATTCTAAATTTTTATTTACTTCTATAGAATTTTCAAGAGATCGCTATTGCAAGGAAGCCTTAATTGTCACTTATATAATGATGATATTAGTCAAATGGTGTTGCTTCTAATTGGTTAATTACATTAAAATTCACATAAGATTATTATTGAAGTGGAATAAAGTTTATTAAGTTTCATTATTTTAATCAAGCACAACTCATTCAAAGGTATTCTACCTTGGTGTTCACATTATTATGTGCGTTTGAATTTAAGTCAAGTCTACCTTGTGTGATAAGGGGTCATGCTACAATACGTACTATTGAAATTTATTTTATCACAAGTCCAATCATTTGGGAGATGCGATTTATTATGAGTTTTGGAATTTCCATAAAATACTTATAATAATTGAGTAATTTATTTCTTTGAGTTATTGTTTACTAATAGTAGAATATCTCATTGAATGATATATTTATTTGTTATTATTATATTTATTTACTTGTGAGTTATGGTTTTACAAATACTTAAGTTAGAAGTTCTAGAGTTTCTTTGCTGAGAAACGTTGAAGTAATGAGGTTTCTTATTCCTCTCATCTCCTCAAGATTTTGTCTTTATCTTACATGTGAAATAAAAAATTTCCTCCTTATTCCATGAACCTCGAAATTTGGTTTTTGACATTCACCATATAAAGCTCTTATTCCACATATTTTCCTTAACCCTACTTCAAATTCGGGATCGGACAATTTCAGACAACATGAATGTCCATCATTTTTCTTAAACAAACAGGTCAAATTTATGGGATTTCATATTGTGTATTATTTTATATGTAAATTATAAATAAGCTCTTTTTTTAAAAAAAACCACAGTTAGATCTTATTTTACTATTTTTCTCTTATATAAAAAATAGAAAAAAAAAACTAAAACTAAGAAAAAGGGACATAAAAATAAAAGGCTAAATGGTCATATAGGAGTTCAAATGAACCTCATTTTAAAGATTTTGTGTTTAAAAGAATAATTTCAAAGACAAAAGAGACTAAGTGTATGTGAAACAAATATAAGGGGGTGAATTTTTAATTTAACCTAATTTAATTCTATAATTACAATTGAATGATGTGTGCTTCTGTTTGTAGCTTTCCAATTCTATCGTTGACTTCCTTTTTAATATTGTCTAATTTAGCTTTGTGGTTTAAATGAACTATTTTAGGTTTTCTTTGTTCATCTAATAATTTTCTTTTGTTATATGACATAACATGTTTATCAGGTTTTATGCTTTTGGGATGTTTGATATTATTTGTATCTTATATGTTCGGTGTTTATGTGTCATTGAAATTGGTTGTTTGTGAAACATTGCTATCATATATTGTTTGTGCCATACTTCATGTGCTATCCTTATCTCTTCTTCCCTTTATTTTACTTTTCTATCCTACTTCAACAAACATTTATGATGTAAAAGACGAAGGTAGAAATATTAAAGACTTTAATTATGTTTCATTAAACTATCCCGTTACATCAGATATGTTCCGAAATGAAGTTCAACTTCTCAATCCTTATCAATGTCTTGTTGCTACACAATCTAGCAATAATTTTCATGACATTCGAGGATTTCGATTTCCTCTACTTCGTTATACAATTGAGCAAAATTTATCATTTGACTAATATTCAAAACAATTGTTCTAACACTAGTGTTGTACTATACTAGATGGTCCATGGTCATATATGTCAGTGGTCAAGTGTTGCGGATGCATTCATAGGGAAGAAATACACAAGACATACACGCCAAAAGGAGAATGTAAACTAAAGAATTCTGGCATATTTTACTTTCCCGTTTTGTTTCTTTTAGCATATTTTTTCAATTTCCAGTTTTAATCTTTCCTTATCTAGAGTAGGAGTTATTTTTGGAAAGTTAGGAATATTGTGGAATCCTAATCTTTATTAATTAGGAATCCTAATCTTTTGTATTTCCCTATATTTAGGGAGTTATTAAGCAATAAAGAGCAGAGAATTATTTTCACACAAACTCCAAGAGATTTAGGAACTCTCTCTTAACAAGTTCCAAGGTGGTAGCTCCCTTACGAGCTGCATTAGATTTCAAGGATAGGTGCATCAAGGAGAAGGAACAAGGGTAAGAACCCTTTGTTGGAAGGAGACTTCTCAATCCTTCGTCTGGTGACCTGATCCCAAACGGGGTATCATAACAACTTGGTATCAGAGCCACTCACCATAGACGAGAACCTTGTGGAGGAACGGCTATGATATCTCTTGCATGAGAACCAATCTAAACGGACGCCAAAATTGCAACAGCAGAATCAAGGAGGGCTGCTGTAGAGGCAAGGATGGCAGCTCAACTCCAGCAATTATCACAACAAATGGAAGCCTTGATCAGCGCAAGCAACCGAGGCAGGGGACAAAAGAATTGCAGGCTCCAACCACAACCTAGGATCACATACAGAAGACGATAACAACAGCAGCAAGGGCGATATTAGTGGTAGAGGATCAGGGGGTTGGGTGCCAAGGTATATGAAGTTGGATTTTCCCACTTATGATGGAACGAATGACCCATTAATGTGGCTCCATAGGTGTGACAAGTTCTTTGCAAACCAGAAAACAATGGAAGGAGACAAGGTGGGGTTAGCAGCGTTCCACATGACAGGAGAAGCACAATTGTGGTTTTACCAAATAGAGAAGGAAGAACCCAATCTGACCTGGAAGACGTTCCAGGAATATTGCATCCTACGTTTTGGACCTCCCCTACGCAGTAATCCTTAGGAGAATTAATCAACCTTAAACAGATCGGGACAGTAGAAGAATACCAGCGGGAGTTTCAAACCTTATTAGCAAGGGCAAGTTCAGTACGACCTGATTAGCAAGTCGACATTTTCACGACGGGTTTGAAGGAAAATATTCGCATTGATGTGGAATTACACACCCACCAAGTTTGTTACATGCCATGAATTTTGCACAAGCCTTTAAAAGGAAATTGCAACTCTCCCAAAACGTGAAAAAAGGAGTAAACTCCAGCATAAGTTTCGGTTCAAAAGGAACTCCAATGAGTGCAAAACCAGGCACCACGGCGGGTAGTGCTGCTTCTTCTTCTGGCAGTGCTACAACACCATTTGTAAAGAGATTAACAAGAGCAGAGATGGCCAATCATCGAGTGCAAGGATTGTGTTATAACTGTGATGAGCAATATGTTCTCGGACATCAATGCAAGAAACTATTCTGGTTGGAAATGGATGAAACAGCAAAGGAAGACCCATCGGAAGAAGAAAATACGCCAGCCATATCCCTGCACACCATCACCGGGGAGCAGAATGCGAGGACCATGCAATTAACTGCAGTGGTTTATGAACAGCCCTTGAACAATTTAGTAGATTCGGGGAGTACTCACAACTTCATGAGTTCAACAGTAGCTCGGAGACTAGGAATCCAGATGTAACCTCAAACAAACCTTCAAGTGGCAGTAACTAATGGGGAGCAAGTGGTAAGGTTAGGCAAATGCACCAACTTGCAATTTTCAATCAACAATAATGCTTTCCAGGCAGATTTCTATGTGATTCCTTTAGCGAGGTTTGACTTGGTGTTAGGTGTACAGTGGCTTCAAACATTGGGACAAATTCTATGGGATTTTTCTGCCCTCACCATGCGCTTTGAGAAGGCCAGCAACCCCATCATGTTGTAGGGACAACTGCAGACTTCATATTAAACACTAAACTAACTTCAAACCTTTCAACCACGGGAAAAGGACGTAGAGAGACTGCTGGCAGCTTTCGAAGAAGTGTTTCAAGAACCCGTAAGACTGCCACCCATCCGACCATGTGATCATCGCATTAACTTACAGCCTGGCACTACCCCAATAGTCGTACGACCCTATAGATACCTGCATCTTCAAAAAGATGAGATTGAGAGACAATGTCAACAGATGTTACAGCAAGGTATTATCAGGCCAAGTCGCTCGCGATTCTCCTCTCTAGTATTGCTAGTTCGCAAACATGATGGCACCTGGATTTTGTGTTGATTACCGGGAGCTAAATCATAAAACTATCAAGGATAAATTCCTGATTCCAGTAGTGGATGAACTGTTGGATGAGCTACATGGCGCAACATTTTTTACCAAACTTGATCTCAGATCCGGGTATCATCAACTTCGCATGGATCCTCAAGATGTGGAGAAGATATAACTTTTCGAACTCACCATGGCCATTTTGAGTTCCTTGTCATGCCCTTTGGACTAACCAACGCCCCTTCCACCTTTCAAGCCTTAATGAACGAGGTATTTCGACCGCACCTACGTCAATTTGTGCTTGTTTTTTTTTATGATATCCTTGTGTACAGCAATTCATGGGACAATCATGTACTACACCTCCAAACTGTTTTTGAGTTATTAAGGGCCCATCACCTTTATCTTAAGAGATCTAAGTGCACATTTGGAGAGCCGCAAGTCTCCTATTTAGGTCATGTGATCTTCGCAAGGGGTGTTTCCACGGTAGTTAGGGCCCCAATCGCAAACTGTTAAGGCCTTGCGTGGATTCATAGGTTGACAGGGTATTATTGCAAGTTCATTAGATATTATGGCCACATTGCTACCCCCTTAACGCATATGCTAAAGAAACAAGCTTTCCAATGGAACGAGGCAGCCCACGCCTCCTTTGAAGCACTCAAGAAAGCTTTAATAGAGGCTCCAGTTCTGAGCTTGCCTAATTTCCAAGAAGAATTTGTAGTTGAATGTGATGCATCAGGTCTAGGAATAGGCGCCGTCTTGCAGCAACATGGACATCCCATCGCTTTTTTTAGCAAGAAACTAGCTAGTCGTCATTTGAAACTTGCAGCTTATGAGCAAGAACTAATAGGTCTCGTCAAGGCTATTCAACATTGGAGACCATATCTTTGGGGGCGATCTTTCCTTGTTCGCACAGATCACTATAGCCTTAAGTATTTACTTGAGCAAAGGCTGTCCACATCCCCCCACCAGCACTGGTTTAGCAAGTTAATGGGGTTTACATTTCGCATAGAATACAGGGCTGGCCGGTTGAATGTTGCTGTAGACTCCTTGTCACGTCGTGAGGACGAGGGTGCGTTGCTGTATGCAGTATCCCAACCACAGGTTCTCTTGTTCGATGAAATTCGAATAAGATACAAATTCAGACACATTACGAGCCCTTTGGTCATGGATTGAATAGGGGACAATAGCATGGGTTAGGGTTTGCGTGATGGATGATATTCTTCAAGGACCGTATCTATCTACTCCCAACATCTTCCTTGATCAACGCTATCTTATCGGGCATCCATGACAACACTCATGAAGGTGTAGAGAGGACCTTGCAGCGTATTCGCAAGGATTTTTATTGGTCTGGCATGAAGACTACCATCAAGGCATATGTCACTGCATGTCTCATTTGCCAACGTAATAAAGCCGAGCACTTAAGCCCAGTTGGGTTATTACAGCCCCTGCAATTACCACACCAAGTTTGGTTCGATATCTCCATGGATTTTATTGACGGGTTACCTAAATCCTCGGGTAAAAGTGTTTTATTTGTGGTAGTAGATTGGTTCTCAAAATATGCTCACTTTATCCCATTAGCTCATCCTTACAATGCTTGCACCATTGCACGGGTATTCCTTGACAATATTGTGAGGTTACATGGCATTCCAGAATCTATTGTTAGTGATCGTGATCCCCTTTTTACGAGCACCTTCTGGAAGGAGTTGTTTCGTTTATGCGGCACCAATCTTCATTTTTCTTCCGCATATTATCCCCAATCAGATGGGCAAACAGAGGTAGTGAATCACACCATTGAGATGTACTTACGTTGCCTTGCTGGTGTTCGTCCAAAAAACTAGGCATAGTGGCTTCCGTGGGCAGAATTCTGTTACAACACCACCTTCCATACAGCCATTAAAACATCCCCATTCCAAGTTGTGTATGGACGTGCGCCTCCAAGTCTCACATCTTATGTTACCCGCACTTCAAAAGTCGATGCAGTGGATCAAGCATTTCTTGCTAGAGATGAAGCTTTAGTGGACATTCGCGCCAAACTCCACCAAGCGCAGCAACGTATGAAAAATTTTTATGATAAAGGACATCATGAGGTGGAATTCTCTCCTGGTGCTTATGTTTGGTTGAGCTTACAGCCTTATCGCCAAAAGACCCTTACTCACCACCTTTCTCATAAGCTTGCTCCTAAGTTCTATGGGCCTTTCATGGTGGTCAAGCGCATTGGAACTGTGGCATACCAACTGGAACTGCCATTAGACTGCAAGCTACATAATGTCTTTTATGTATCCTTGCTGAAGCCTTTCAAGGGCGACTTGCCGAACCCACCCACGAAGCTGCCTCCTTTAGCAGATGGTCAGGTTGTCATCAACCCTATGGCTGTTTTGCGCACCCGAAGAAACTGAGGCCAATGGGAAATCCTGGTCCAATGGAATAAAGGGACACTAGAGGATGCTACTTGGGAGAATGTATTGGAATTCAAGCTAGCATTTCCTGACTACCAGCTTGAGGACAAGTTGTTTGTTGAAGAGGGGAGTAATGTTGCGGATGCATTCATAGGGAAGAAATACACAAGACGTACACGCCAAAAGGAGAATGCAAACTAAGGAATTCTGGCATATTTTACTTTCCCATTTTGTTTCTTTTAGTATATCTTTTCAATTTCCAGTTTTAATCTTTCCTTATCTAGAGTATGAGTTATTTTTGGAAAGTTAGGAATATTGTGGAATCCTAATCTTTTGTATTTCCCTATATTTAGGGAGTTACTAAGCAATAAAGAGCAGAGAATTATTTTCACACAAACTCCAAGAGATTTAGAACTCTCTCTTAACGAGTTCCAAGGTGGTAGCTCCCCTACGAGTTGCATTAGATTTCAAGGATAGGTGCATCAAGGAGAAGGAACAAGTGTAAGAACCCTTTGTTGGAAGGAGACTTCTCAATCCTTCATTCCGGTGACCCGATCCCAAAGGGGGAATCATAACATCAGGATCATACTACGATGATTCTAAGCAGACTTGCTTTTATCCGACGACTGGGAAGCTAGCAGTTGATTTCGGGATTCATGGTTTATGGCTTGATTACAAGACATATCCATCCAACTATAATCCTAGAAGTCTCTTGGATTTACCTGAGGTACATTAATTTCATTATTCTCGATTTTTTTTTTTTCAGAATAACATGCATAAAAGCTATTTCTGGTTAAACAAAATTTCCATTGGTGATTATAATCGTAAATAATAATACTATAACAAATCCTCGTCATATCATACAATAAACATAACATGTTAGAGAGTTTGAATCTTGGCCAGACAAATATACCTAGCCTTGAGAACAAGACCTAATTAATAGATGTTAAAGAAAATACAAACCGGCAACATAGGACATGCATATACCAGGATAACATAAAATCTTATGTTTGGCTTTGATAATGATTAGTTGTCTTTGTTGTTTGCGCCTACCACTGAGGTCCATATTGTAAGGAGTAAGTAGTCATGGATTAATCACTCAGGGCCAGTTGTAGGTTTGTTGTTGTGTAGGTACCAATATCATTTATGTGGATAAATGGATCATTGACTAACTAACTATCATCACATGTATGTTGGAAACTCAAAAAGAAACTGTTAATGGGACTTCGACATCAAATGGAAGACACCTAGGTATAAAAGCAGAGGAGTTAACTCTGAATAGTTAGATATACGTACAGAAATTAATATAGAATAACTGCGTATTTTACGCTGTTGTACTTATCCATAATTACATGGAATAGGCTGTTTGAGAATCAAGTATCAAGGCTAGTTGTGGGTAAATTAATGGGGAAAAAATGCAGTACAAGGATCTAGATTTATTTGATGTATGCATTATCTTATCTTTTTTTTTTTTTTTCTTAAAGTCAACTACAATTATATTTGGAGGAGGAAATTGAACACTAAGTTACAAGATTATTTGCTACCATATGCACTGTTTGGTTTATGTTTTTTGAGCATGTGTTTAAGGCCTAGGTTAAAAAGATTTGAGGACCTCCATCCTATTTTATTACAACAACTTCACGTGTCACTAATTCCATTGGGGAATTAAAGGCTTATATTAGTAGATATTAGGCATTATAGGGCTTATATGTTTTGAAGATATGATTTTTGCTTTTTCAAAAAAGCATTGAGAGTCTATTTTTAATAAGGAAATTTATACTACTAAACACAATTAAGTTAATCCTAACTACCTTGCTTTTTTATTGGAAAAAAGAAGCATTTGACTAATCTAATATAGCAAACTTTATTTTTGGATAGATTTACTTATGAAATAATCTTCAAAAGTAACATTCGTGATCCGTTTCAATTGTCCTTCAAATATTAACCTTAAAAATATACAAATAATCTCTCAAGCATAGCTAGTAGAACCCAAAAACTGTTTCTAAAATGAGTATAGATACCAATTCTTGTGGGGTTTTAGGGACAATTTGAGACATATAATACACCAGTAGACATGATTAGTATGCAAAAATTAAATGTAATGATATGATTATATTGAAAATATAGAATGATTATTGGATCAAACTATATGCATGACTAATGATTTAAGAAATAAAAACAATTTGGGCACAAATAATCTTAAATGCATGAAAAAAAAAATGTATAGCTACATTAGTTAATTCATTGAACTTCTTATACATTAGTACAAGGGTGAATTTTTTTTATCTTAAAAAATTGCCCAAAAGAGAAAAAAAATACCTATGAAGTGTTAAAAATTAAAATAAAAAAGTATGTAATAATATAGAATAAAAAAAGAAGGAATAGCTCACCAAAATCTTTATTAGTGAAAGTGGATAAAAGTATAACCCTTGACTATGAATGATAATATTAACCAAAAGGAAATTCAAAATGAAGCAAATAGCTTATTTATTGTCTTCATCAATCAGTTTCACCTGAGACCGGTACCACAATTTCTAAAATTCATACATTGCTGCTAGGGTTAAGTAGGTGTAGGGTAAATAAAGTATGGGGCCTTACTTGTACCACACCTTATAAGGTACTAGTTCCCAAATTTGAAACCGAAGCCTATCTTTAAGCATCCTAGAAACCACCTATAACCTATAAAAATTTACAACATGCAAATAGAGCTTAGAAGTTTTACTTTTCTTCTTATAAATTTCAGGTTTATGTAATATTAAAAAAGAAGAAGTTATATGTGATATTATAAGTTCTTTATATGCAAAATTTATGGAATTCGTAACAAAATATGTAAAAAAAAAAGAGTATTTTTCTACCTTCATTATTTCAAGCTTTGCGATTTTACTATTTAACAAATGGGAAAGAATAAGGAAAAAAAAAGAAAGAGATAAATTTCAAGTTATGTAATATTAAAAACAAAAAAAAAGTAATTTATATGTGATATTTATAAATTCTTCATATGTAAATTTTATGGAATTCATAACAAAATATGCGAAATTAAAAACTTAATTTTTCTATTATCTTATTTCAAACTTTGCAATTTTACTACTTAACAAATGGAAAAGAATAAAATAAAAGAATAGAAATCATAAAGTTAGAGAAGAAAATGGGAAAGAATAAGAAAAAGAAAGAGGGACAACATTAGGTTTAATAACATTTTATAAGATTGTAATTTATTATTTATTTATTGACATTATTTAATTACATTTTATAGAGTAAGTATAGGATACCCGAAACCTATACTTTGTATAGCTTCAAGTACAGGTTCTAAGGTGAGTACAAAATAGAAAGTTCTTGTACCGTACACTTTCCCTTGCGACAAGGTTCTTGAAAATCTATACTCGGAACCTACATTGTGGCTCCTAATACTCACTTAAAACCTATTCGGTCGAATAGGGTATGGGTGGATACCATGTACAATAAGGTAACCCGCTTACTCTTATACATTCATGATATAAAAGAAATATACCTTGAAAAACAACTTCTATATATTCTTAAAACTTCCAACTAAGTTTTTAGTCAAAGAAATTATTGCAATTTGCAAAAGTAAAAAACGTAAGCAATTGTAATTATTTTACCAAACATGAACATGATAACAAATGTGTAAAATAAATTGAATTATAAATGAATCATCTGCTAAAGTAACTGAGATGACATCTATATAATAAAACAAATATCCTCAAAACAAAAAGAATGCTAACGACTAGTTGGATTGATACTCTGCCAATGGTTCTAAGGAGACTTATTTATATACAATATAATTGTGGCACTTGAGGAATAGAATCCGCTTTCTTCCCACTTGTGAAGAGCAAGAATATTTACTATAAATACAAAATCATTTTAAGTAAAATAGCATGAATTACTTGACTACGTGACAAAAAAATTTAAAAAAAATGAATGAAATTGAATTGCAACTTGTTTTAATTAGATACCTTTTAATTATAAAGCTTTGGCTTAAGCATAATTGTTAAAATTTGAAAATTGAATCCCTAAAGATATCTAAAAAATAACAATAGATATCATATTAAAGATTTGAATTCCATGAAAAGCAATTTATGAAAATTAAAATAATAATAATAAACACACATGCACACGTATATATATAGACATAGAAATACATAAATAAGAGAATAAAATAATTTTATATTTAATTGCCTAGGTGAATTCTAAAGTATGGAATGTGATAAAAATTTTCATTATGCAAGTAATCAATGATGAAACCTAAAATAGCTAACCACACTTTAAGGTAAAAAAGACACAAATGAATTTAGAAGACATATTCTCACACTTAGAGAAGACAGATGTAAAAGCAAAATGAATGATTTTAACCCTCTATTTTCTGATTAATTTTTAGAGTAAGTTGGATAGAAGGTATATACATATAGAGTTTTGAATGCTTGTTACAAAAATTTTCTTGGCTAAATAAGGTAAGAAAAGACTTCTTGACTTAAAGTCATATTATTGTTTCCGTTCGTATACATGAAACAATATTTGAAATCAAATTGAATACAATTTTTTGCATCTCATTACCTAAAAAAAAGATAGATTGCATCACTTCTTTTCCATGGAATTATTAATCTATGTGTTGCCATTTTTATAAACATCATCAATCAACATTTATACTTAACCTACTACTCATTAAAGGTAGGAGTAAAAATCCATGCTAAAAACCATGTTTTCATAAAAAAAAAAAGGAATATTTGAATTTAACCAGCACACTTGTTTCTAGACTGTCTCCATCAACATAATGGAATGTCCTTCACTTACATGCTTTTGAGCATACATTTCTTGTACTATTGACAAAAGCTAAGTACGGGGGCAAATAGAGAATGGAAATGTGAATCAAAACCAAGAACAAGAATGGTCACCAAGACAATTGGTGTAGAGTAGATTGCGAGTCGGTTTCTTGATAAGTTAGACAAATCCAAAAGGTCTAAGAAGAAATAAAGTGTCTAACAATGAAAGAGCAATGTGCAAGTTGGCACAGGCACAAACACACCCATGCTTGTGTATGTGTTGAAAAACAAAATTGCATAGAGTGGTACATGGGTGGCCACATTTGTTCTATGGTCGTGCAATGGCCGTGCTGTGGCTGTGCCGTGGTCTTGCTATGGTCGTGCTGTGGTCGTGTAGGTTTAGGACTTGTTCTATTGTCGTGAAACCTTTTTTTGTCCCAGGATTCGCACCATCTATCACAAGTCAAATTGTTTATATTAATTTTTTTATCAGGTGTTGGAATACTCTCAATTCCATTTGCACTTGCTCAGGGAGGTTAGATGAGCTTAACTCTCTTTTTTTTTTTGTTGCATTTCTCTATTGGTATACTGGTTTGCTTTCACAAAGATGTATGCATGCACACCCTAATGTGAAAACACAACCAATATTGGTGAGTTGGCATTTGGGTATAAAAGAAGGGCTATAATATCCATCTTCATGAATCTAGAGCTCTATTTAGTTGCTATTGAATTTCTTATACTAGAGGGTGATAATCTCCATTAGCTATTCCCAGATGCTAGTTTTAAACTTGCAAGCCTTGATATCGATTTACATCGGTCCAGTTGCCAATGTCATTATAAATGTATGTCCGTTTCCCAATATGCGATTTATCAATATCTTGATACAGTTGGTAATTCTTGTCACTACTGTCATATCACATTTACAATCCCCTTTTTTGCCTATGTTATGTCATTCATCAGTGCATTCTTGAGCATCACGGTTTCGGTATTGTTTCCTTGCCTTTGCTACCTAAAGATCAATTAAGCTGCAAGGAATAGCAAGATCCAGATGAGCATCATCTCCAGCATGGTAGTTATTAGGGCACCGGTCGCTGTAGGAGGAACCTATTCTTCTGTGAAATAAATCACAGACCACATCGGAAGCAAAATTTGAAGTTAACTCAATTCACATCTTATAGGCTAGGGGGAATATGGAAATTTCAATTTCTGATTCCAAGTGTCTATCCTTCAAATGTGTGCTCTTTAGACTACTTTTCCTTGATTCTAGATTTCTTATGACGTTTCTGCTATTTGTCAATGAAATTTCCTAGTTCTTGTAGGCCGAGTAGACTTCTGACTCAAATTGGGTATTGTTTAGTATTTGTAATTCAAGAAATGAAAGGCACTTTATATCTAGTTTGAATTGTAAATTATGAGGAAACTATAGTCAATAGCAATTGAATTCACAAGAGAATTAATCTAAGAAATTGAAAGGTACGAATAGTTGGATAAGTTGCACCATAAAGTGTATTTGCAATTAGGATAGATTTCATACTTAAAAAATCTGTTATTTTAGCAATATATATATATATATTTGCAATGTGAGTGCTTAAATAGAGAGATGGAATTATATAATTGAAGTATAAAATGATTATATAACTTAATTATTTAGAATACCACTATCATTGTACTCAAGCAAAAATAAAAAAGTTATGATAGTTATTTCAAGAAAATATAGTTAGTTTCCCGTTATAGCCACCATCTTTATAACTCATACATGTTACCTCAGGTGCAGTTTTTCAAAAAAAAAAAAAAAGGAAAAACTATATACTATATATTAGAGTTGAAAAGATTATATTAATTTAATAATATATCAATAAATGTTCTATATACGTATGTCTTTTTGAAGAGAAAAAAATAAAACGCATAGTATTTAAAAAGTTTATTTTAATTTCATCAGCTCAACCAAGAGTATACTCATTTAAATTATTTTTCACCATAATGGATAAGGCCAAACCAACATATCTTTTACTTTATTTTCTCGCCACATACTGACTTTTCAAATGAACTATCTAATTGTGAGAATATATTTTCCTACATAAGTGTTATATAAACCCATTTGAATCTTGATTGTAGCAATAATATATTCATGTAACAAAATATAATTTGATTTATAGAGCTACCAATAGTTATGCAAGATCAAAGTAAAATTTTATGTGACCTCTAATAAGGGCTGGGAAAAAAATTGATCAAAGAATTAGATTGAATTGAAGCAAATTTTTTATTTTTTAAATATAAGTTGATTACAGCTCTATTCAAGTTGAATTAAATATATTAATTCATAATTCTATTTGAGTGAAATGAATGGAGTCGAGCTAAACTAATTTTATGTTAGAAAAAAGAAAAAAAGAAAAAGAAAAGTGGGTACACTAACACTATTAACACACACAATCACAATCCCTTATTACATAAAATATGGTACTAGCTTTTTGATTGTTTAGTATATCATTTATAAAAGAATTAAAAATTCTAAATTACACAATAAAACATGTATAAAGCCCTACTATTTTAGAGGTAATGCGTGTGTCTTGAATATTTTTATTGACACATAATTGGGATGCCCCTAAGCCATATCCTCATGACCATCTTGATTTTTCGTTACATCTTATCAAAAAAGTAAAATAAAGTATTGCAAAAGATGTTAATTTGCTATTGAGGTTAATTTTAGATAATTATAAAAAAATTTAAGACTTTTGCCACGAAATTTTTTATTGTTGTTTACTATTAATTACAAGGTTTTTTTTTTTCTTTTTCCTTTTTAAGGTTGTAATATGAACCATGAACCAAATTGGATCGAATTATTTTTTAATAAATTCATTTTTAGTCTTCAATATTTCACATTTTTTTATTTTATTTTTAAACCCTCTATTTATTTATGTTTTTAAATTTTACTCTCCAATGTTTACGCAAGTTTACAAATGAAGACTTTTTTTAACACCATTGATTGTTTTGTTACTATATAGCACAAGGTGCGATCTAATTGGTCCAATTTATTAATTAAATCAAATAACATAATTATATATATTAATTATGTAAATTAATAAAAAATTAAAAGATTTAAGAAAAAAAGAAAAAATTACAAAGGAAATGGATGATAAGCATTTATAGAGGCATTTGAATTGGGGGCATCTATTATCTATTGTAATGTGTAATTTTAAAAGAAAAAACATATCTTTTAATGCATGCTTTGAGTAATTGCAACTTTTACACAATTTAAATTGTAATGAACCTAAATGGGGCCTAGTATGATAAGTTAAAAATTATAATGTCATGTGTGTACCTATTAATTGTTACATGATAACGCCTTGCAAATCAAAGTTACAAGACTTTATGTCATTATCTAATAAATTCATTCCATTTATATTACGTATAATCATATTATATAAAAATAATTATGGAATCCAATAATTCATAGTTAACCAAATTTGCAAAAAATCAAAATCTCCTACTGAAACAGTAAAATAGGTAACTAACATAAAGTTTTACAAAATATATTCCACTTGAGTTCCTAAGAATAAGATAGTGCATTTTACACTTTGATAATTTGCTAAGACACTTCTTATATTGTCAATCTTGATTCAGGCAACTCCCATTCACACTATACCATATCCCATCTAAAGTTTCTATTGGTACTTGTAAAAACAATCTGTTGACAGTTAAATACACATTGCAACTTAGTAAGATAGGAGTGTAATATTCTTATTACTACATAAGAATAAACAAGTTAGCAACCATATGCTATACATAAGCAACCATATGCAATACAAACATCATAAACAGTCTTTTGGTAACAAGCATAAAGTTTAGGTTTATGCCTCCTCGACTTTAGGTTAGGAGTTCACTTCTAACCATTAGCTCTCAAGATTCGTCTAAATCAAACCCACCAATTACATGAATAATCCGAATGATCAAACAAGCTTTTCTCTTAGCATAGTTTCTTCCTAGAAACTTGCAAACCCAAAATAGTTGGGGGACCCTACTGGAGCTTCATCAAATGCGTGGACAACCCTTAAGTCAATAGTTCATAGATGACATTGCAAGGTTTCTCCTTAACTAAGAAAACCTATTCGTCTACTGTATAGTAATGGTAACATTTAAATCAATGCAATATCTCATACAAACACATATCGAATTTTATATTAAGCCAATTCATTAATTAATTAGTTTAGAGGCAACCAAATAAGATATATCAAATAGTCAATCAAAACATAAAGCAATCATATTTGTAGTGAAGTTAGAACTTATCAACTAATCCACTTAATCCCGAAGGTGGAAATGGTCATATTGAAATCATAAATTATCGTTCAATCACCTAACTATATCACATTTTATATATCATTCAAGAATCATAATTTATCATGTAAAATTATATAATCATTTAATTGGTTCAAGGGTGAACAACCAATTGTTAGGTGATTCTTGCACATTGCACCAATAAATCCAAATCATAAGGCAATGATAGTTACAGTAAAAGCACATTGTACCAATAAATCCATCACATCATCATGTGTTCAGAACACAACACATCCCATTCTTCATTTAAATTGAATTCGCTTGTACCTTTACTAAATTGATTTAGTTATTTGTAAATTTATATAAATAGGATGGTGGCTTGTATAACATAGTTAATTTGCTTGGTTTAGTGCTTAATGTAGATGTTCATTTGGTTTTATATTGAAACTTTTAGATGAGAGTGGTCTTTGAATTTACTTCTACAAGTGGTTAAAGTTAGCTAATATTGGATAATTTATGTAGTGAAGAGGGCTTATATTACAATTTAACTAAGAAAGTGGGTTATGGAAAGGGATGTAGGTGAATAAGGAAAATATGAGGGAGGATCCAACTTACACTATCAGCGGCTAGTTAGTAAATTTTGTATCAACCAGTCAGTGTGGTGAAAATGGTTACAAACTAGTGGATTACTGACCAGCCATATGGATAGAATTGGTTGATTAGTTAGGGTGCACATCCCACCATTGGTTGCCTATGTTTCTACCATTCAAACAACACTTGTCTTCAACCCTTAGATGTGTACTAATTAGCCTTAGAACTCATGTTTAACACATTCACTTCATGTTCAACATCAAACTTCAAAAATTTCAATATATCTTAAACATATCTATCAAACAAGAAGTAATGACAAACATTGTAGCAACTTATCAAATTTCTCATTCATCTCAATCTCATAGCTTAAAACTTGATATAATATTTGAAAAGTTGCAAAAGATCATGCTCTTTACCTAAAGTCAAAGAATAACAAGTTTACAACTATATCTAGCAGCTAAACATATTAAAACTTGAATAGAATTAAGTCCATAAACCTTTTTTCAATAAAACTTTCAAAGCTATACGTTATGCATTCACTTCAATTCAACTCAAAACTTAAACTCAATATTTACCCATCAAGTTTGGTCTTATTGTGAAATACTCTTTATAAGATTTTTAACATTACTTTTAGTTCTTGATTTGGAAGTGATTTGAAAAGGTTATAAGTAATTGAAGATTGAGGAGATTTTAAGGATTCAAGAAAGGATTTTAGAGGATGATACCGTTTTGAAAATTTTCAAATCATTAGAATGACCAAAGAGAGGGAAAAGAATTCATTTTATATTCTTGAGTCCTTTATAGTGAAGAAATGTTTGGACTTTCGATGATATCCTTTCACAACTTTACCTAACACATGTATTAAGGATCTTATTAAATTACTTTAACTATACTATTATTATATAAAAATTTATGTATAATTTAAATAAAATATCATACATATAAATATATACTTAAAAATTCTATTAGATTATCCTAAACCTATAATTATAATTTCATTTATTTATTTATTATAAATTACCTAGTGAACCTACGATGTGCCTAATTCCCATGCTTAAAATTTGATTAGTGTTTAATATGAGGCTTTTTATTATAGTTAGTTGCTAATCTAATATAACTTACTATCGAATTTGCAAAGTTTCACAATATGGGAATACTTTTATATAAACCATACTACATATAGTTTCACACATGAACATATCTTAATATTTAAACATGACATTGTATATTAATTCACAATTATAACTATTATTTATTATACTATTCCCATATATAAATAATAAACACTAATATGAAATTATTTGAAAGCGTGTGCACATTATTGATTTATAAGTACTTGTATCATGTTTTTGAAAATACTATATAGGTACAAGTTTATATTTTTATCATACATCAAACTGATCAATACATAATACCTATTTATAGCTATACATCCATAGTATAGTTCTTTTGGATCCCATAAAGAACATAAGTAGGACCATAGAAAATTCCACGACATATAATTTTAGTTAAAGTTATTCAATAGTCACATAATATATTATAAACATATCTATTATATTATAATATATAAGTTTTAAAATTTTTATGTAGTTGTATCTTTTCATGCAAAACGATTTACGTTTTTTCTTTTTCTTTTTTTTTTTTTGTATATACTATAACAGGAGAATGTACTCACCTCTAGTCCTGCTCCAACAAATCTGAATAAGAAGCGGAAGCTCTTAATAAATGCAGTAGGATTCCCAGGTTAAAAAAGCAACTGAGATGCTGAGATGGCATTATGTTATGATTCTTTACTAGTAGATTATGGGTTTGGAAGGACTCACCAGCACTAGCGTCCCACACCTTACAATAAATCGCTTCTTTGTGAGATAGGTTGCCATAAAATCCATGTATATTGCATTGGAAAAACCATTTAATGCTTTCTCATATTTGATAGGGACGAAAGATGATTATTTCAGTAATATTCAATCAATTGTACGTCCAATCATTTAATTTCTTAGTCTTTAATATTTATTAGATATAAACATTACATAATATTAATAGCTAACTAAATATAAACAATATAGGTAATGGATGATAAGGAAAATATTACCGAGATCCTAAAAATTGTTTTCTTTTGGGTAAATTGAGAGAAATATTGGAATGCGATTTTTTTAAAAAAAATATAGTTACTTTGTAAGTGATTAGAGCTCACTCACACAAAAAGCTTTATACTTATCTTTTGACAGAATTGGATTCTAGATCTTGTTTGAAAGCATGGAACAAAGCTATGCTTTGAAATAAACCTAAATATGCAATCAAAGCAGATTAATATAAAAACTATGATGCATAAACATGCAAACTATAAATAAAAAATCTATATTTCTCACTTAAATAAGAGACAATGAAAGAAAAAATTCACTTGATAAAACAAAAAAAAAAAAGGGAAGAAGAAAAAGAATTATACTGATTGAATGAACTCTCTTAGTAGATATATCAAACTTCATCACATGTGGCTTAAAATCTTTAAATGAGTTCAAATCTATATTGTGTGTCATAATTATCTCTAATGTAACAATGTATGATCTTAATAAGTGGTAATTAGCTATTGAAATGGTAGCTCATTCTAAGACAACTTCTACATATGTAAACTTGCAAGCACCCATTTTATCTTTTGATTTGTATGACCAAGCATTTTTGTGATGGTTCTACACCAACACTAGTTTCTAGGCTGGAATATATCCCCACAAATAGCCATTTCGATTATGCCAAGCTCTTTATCTACATAATTCAAGCAATCATAAAATCATAAGAAATGCAAATAGCTATTAAAATTTATTCAACAACATTGCAAAATATCAAAGAAGAAACAACTCTACTAAAAGAAGTAATATCTCCATTCAATTTTTGTCCCTGTCAATAAATATAGGCCGATAAAAATGTTCTAGGATAGAGTTGTCATATCATGAGTGGGCCTTATGCTGTTATACTGAGACAAGTGGACTATAAAGCTAAGGTAGAGACTATGGAAATTTTAAAGAGGATTTTCTTGAATCAATGGAAACGAGTGGTATACATTCTTGGATATTTTCATTGAGGAAATATGCTTGGAGAAAGAAGTAACATTCCTAGTTCTTCACCCAATGAGATAGTTAAAGAATAAATACTAAATAGTAAAATGAAATCATGCAAGCACAGGCTTTCAACCATATTATTGAATTTCAAGATGGTATCATAAGTCATAACCACACGCTATACTTTTATTATAAAAATTCAGTGTCTACATTATCTATTTCAAGCAATATCTTAATGCACAAGGTAAGGGGTTAACCACACCTTTATCTACATGCTTAGCTTATATATGAGAAGGAATGGAATGATGTTGCCTCAACACCCAACGGCTACTATAATTAAAAAATATCTTCATCTCTAAACTTTTCTGGAATATGAAAACCTAATGGCATCATATCAAAAACCCTAAATACCCATCTACCACATTGGATCAAAGAAGTGGAATATGAGTTTCTAGTGTTTTAAGTAGTAGAGCTTAAGAAGATAGTGAAAATCCATCTAATCTGCCTATTTTATTTGAGCCATCTATTGAGCTAAACTAACCTCTTGTCGCTATGGAATGTAAGGAAATTTCCATGAGTCTTTCAATTGTTAACTTGTAACAACAATAATTTTATACATACATACATACATACATGTCATGCCCCGAAAGAGGGCTTAGAAGTCTCTACTAAAACCATCATAGCATTTGTGTACCCATTACATGATGATCGTCTTACGAGTCAGAGCTCGTAAGACTCTAAATAAATAATTGCATTTACAACTAATCATAGTACATATAATTGGATAATAAAATACAACTATGGATCCCGTACCCTATAGTCAACCATGATCGCAGAGAATCGGTATCCCCTACCAATAAGTAAAATAGGATAAATCATAGGTTTCTCAATTTCAAATTCTATTCATATGGGGGTCCTAACATTTCATCTAAGTAAATCTATCCTTCAAAAATTTTACTTTATTGTTTTGGTCTTCTAAAACTCTCAACACTTCACATCTTATCCCATCCTGCACTTTCGTAATTACTACCTACAAAAGAGTCTGTGAGAGGATGAGCACACTATGGCTCAGTGAATGGGATGATAACACTTTCAATGCTACATACACACAAGCAAATTACAAATCAAGTTGTTAAACATATGCTATGCATGAGCAACCATATGAATGCAGCATCTCACGTGGTCTTCTGGTAACTGACGTGAAGTTTAGGATTTACGCCCCTTGACCTTGGGTTGGGACCATTAGTGCCCAGGTCATTACTCGGTTTATTTATCTTATCACTTTGTTAATTATGATATTTTCTTAACTCAACAGTGAACTCTCATGTGCTTCTTTGCACCAGATGGAGCAAAACCCTTAAGGACAGGTTGAACTCGGAACCGTCAAAGCGCGACAATCCCCTAATCAGTTAGTTCGCACTTGGTGGAATAGCGATCCTCTTGATCACTTCTGACGCATCCTGTGATAGTGATGGACTTCAATCTCATGCACATGTCTCGTGAAAATGTATGTTAAGTTTTAATCTCGTCTACTTCGTACTTTAATTGATTAATTTAAAGTGATCAAACAACATATATAATCAAATCAATTCTCAATCATACCATAGAGGTAAACATTAAACATTCCGATTCACACTCATCACAACTAGCATAGATCATGTCTTTCTTATCACTCAAGATAGACACTGAACCCAGACCCCGTGGACATAACTTATCTATTCTTACAATAGATCAAATTATCTCGGCATCTCTTTATGCCATTTCTTTTAAATGTCAACGCTTGGGTTGATTTACAATCATCATATCTGATACCTCTGTGTCATTTATCTTATATGTCAAACCAACCACTCAGGGTTGATTTACAATCATCTCTAACACCTCTATGTCATCGCACTTCTCAAGTGCTCTATCATTTTCACTTCCAAAAGCCAATAAGGTCATCTCGTATTTTCTTTTTGATGTCCTCAAGACATTTGTATATAATATATATATATATATATATAGATAAATATATATACGTTCATGACACACCTTCAATTAAGGACAATTTAGTAGACACTTTCCCTTACGTACTTAAGAAGGTAAGAAAACAGAACTGTTAAGTTATAAAAACCAAGGTTGCACTCATGATTTATATGATTGAGTTCCTTAGTGTATTTTTTAAATATAATATGAAAATAAGTTTGTTTAAGTATATGTGTACACATTCAGGAACCAACTTTGACATGTATACATAATGATACCTATACACCTTATTCCAACTAAATATACTTACTCGGTAGCTATAGACGGAAAAGCTAAGTTTCTATATTTTGGTTTGATTTGGAAGAAAACAATTTGTAAAACATGAGTTAGGCTTATGGTTATAGCACTAGCGATATGGTGCTAGGTGCTATCATTAAGGTAATGATGCCTATACCCTCGGACCATTCATTCCTCTACACTCTTCATGTTTTCTTTACTAACTTATTAATCCCCACTACATAACTCAACTTAATAACAATCACATCAATTACAAATATAACAAGCCAACAATTTAACATGCATAGCAATTAACATACAACACAACAAGGTAGCATATCATTAAGTTTCCCACTCACTTGTTTAGGGTTGTTGTAGTCCTAGCCAGAGTTAAGCGATTCCAGCGGGTAACCTCTTGGCGTTCCTCTTGAAATCAGTGTCCTTCTGCGATGCCTCCTCAACCCAATCATAGAAGGTTGCATCTTCACCTGACTTTGGTAGTCTTCTAGCACCTGATATGTGTACTTTACTCATCTTGCAGTTGATGGCAAGGCGTGAAGTTTCCTCCTTAAGGAACCTTGGGTGAACAAGATTCGAATGTTGAACTTCCTTCGAATCTATGCTTCCGACACCCCAAGTTGCTGTGATTGATTATCTGCTTTCCTTGTGTAGAAGTTGAGTAATGGAATGTCTTTAACCTGCAAAATTTGGAATTCCTTCTCCCGTATATGCAAGATACCCTTGGAAAGGACAATTGAAGATCTTGCATTAGGGTATTTGGCCAAGAATGATCTTCCTCAACATCCTTTGAACATCCATTGTGAAATCCATTTTATTCCGAATATTCCCCAGGCTATCATCTTGGATGTTGCTTGAATCATTCCCTTCACCATCTACACCATCATAGACACTTCTTTTGTCCATGAAGCATCTTTGAACCTTTCATTTATCCAATTGTCTCTAATATCTTGCTACGAATCATCACTTTCATTACCATACATACACCAACTTTTCCCACACATCACATGCACATCAACATACACATATTCTTATCCATATACATACACACTTCACATACAACACACGCACCTATACATACATATACACAATCATATCATACACTAAATTGCACACACCGACAATTGCACGCTATTATCCTCTTTTCTGCTTAAGTCCACATGCACACACCACTAGTGCATACATACACACATACTCCTTTCACCTCCTACACCACTATTACGCACCCATACACACATGCCCTACATATACTTCACACCACCAATACATACTTGCCTACATACTCTACACACATTACATACCTCCCATATCCCTACTCACATACCCACACCATACATCATCTTATACACTTACTCACATACTCCATATACAACTACACCATCAATACACACATCCACATACTTTGCACACACTACATTCACCTTCCATACCTACACATACATCTTCACACTCTACACATCGCCTCTTACTCATACATACATATCCCATATACATCCTCCCTAACTTCCATATTTATGCACACACATGTCCATACACCTTACACTCTTTCACACACATACATACACACCCACACACACTACTCCTTCCTTATACATATATACATACCCACACACCACATGTCTTTCATACATACACACACAAACTGCACCTATCACACATCATCCATATGCATATACCCCCCTTTCACACACACCACATATCGTCCCACACACACATGCCACACACAACACACCACATATACACACATACATGCCACATACTCCAACCTTCCATACTCCTACACATATACTCCACACATCCCACACCACACACAACACACCACATATACACACATACATGCCACATACTCCACACCTTCCATACTCCTACACATATACTCCACACATCCCACACCTTCAATACACCTACATACCTTCTCACACACACCACATATCATCACCAACACATACACACATCCTTACACACCGCACACCTTCATCACACATACGCAAATCCTTACATACATGACTCACCATCACCTACACTTACAAACACACACCCTTACATACACCTTACACTATCACCCACACACCTTTACATACACCTTGCACTATCACCCACATATACACATATCTCCACCCACCATCACATACACCACCCTCACATACATTACACACTTTCATTCACACACACACATACGCACACTTCATTCACGCACACACATACACATCTTCATTCCCACACACACACCTATACACATTTTCATTCATGCGCATCACACTATCCTTCACTGCACACCATTTCAATACGCATATATACATACACACACTCGCCTCTCCCTTTCCCACACATACGTACACATCCTTACGCATATCACACATCATCGCACATACACACACCTATATCGTCTTACATTCCGTACACCACCACACACACTCACATACACACCCTTACATCCCACACACTTTCACCCACACATACACACATTCTTTTCACACACCATCCACCGCCACGTACACCCATCTCCACATGCACTACATACCCCCATTCACATACACATACATTCTTATCTCTTCCTCTTTACCCTCTTCTTTTATTTCCCTTTCCTTTTCCTTTCTCTCCTTTCCCTTCTGCAACTTCCTGCTACCGCTGTTGAATCATTGTTGACATTGCTACCATCTTCTCTCGTACACCACTATATCATGTAGCTTCCCCCCTTCCCTTACGTAGACATACACACATCTTCATGCCCGCATCGACGCAAGGGACTAAGCTTAGCAACCATCCTCACGGATTCCTCTTGGGTGTTGCTCGCGGGGTGTAGTTGCCATCATGGTTGCCGTTTGCTATTGTTGCAACTGTGATTGTTGTCGTGGCCACCGACGTGGTTGCTACTGCCGCTGTTGTTGCGGTCCTCTTCCTTCGCACACACATACGCACACAGCCACACACATGGCTGCCATTCACGCACATACACACACCCACTTCCTTCACCTGCACACATACACCTCTTCACACACATACAAACACACCCTCACACACATACAAACACACCCTCACACACCATCCACCGTGGTTGCTGTTGCTGTTGAAGGCTGTGGTTGTCGTTGTTGTCATCATTAGGCCATTGTTGCTGGGGTCGAGGTCATCACGGTTGCTACCATGGTCGGAGTCCTCGTTGTTGCTGTTGCCTCTACCATCGTCCTCCTTGTCGTTGTTGTTGTCATTACAGCCGTTGTAGTTGCCGTTGGGGTAGCTGCCGTCGTGGTTGCTACAGCTATTGCCTCCGTCATTGGGAAAGAAGACAAGACGGACACGATGCCAAGCTATTGTCCATTACCTTGCCGTTGACGCCACTGCTGTTGTTGTTGGGATCGTGGTCATTGCTGCTGCCATCATTGGGTTCGCTGTTGCTGTTATTGTCGCTATTACTGTCATTGCCACGGTTGTTGTCTTCCTTGTTTAGTCGATTAGCTACCATTCCTTTGGATTTCAAGCACACAGGAGGCTGGCGAGAGAGAGGGACAAGGTACGGTGGCTGGCCGAGAAGGGAAAGAAGATGAACGGAAAAGGAAGAGAGAGCCACAGAAGGGTGAGCGAAGGGCAATGGCACAAGGTTGAGGGAGTACGAAAATAGGGAAGAGGAAGAAGGAAGTAAGACACAGATAGGGGAAGGTAGGGGACGGAGGCAACACGGGATCGTGACTGGGAAAGGAAGAAGAAGAAAACAAAAAGTAAAGGGAGGAAGAAGACGGCTGAAAGTGAAGAAGAAAAGAAAAGAAAAGAAAAAGAGAAAGGGAAGGAGGAGATAGTTGGGACGGCTGCTATGCTACTGTGCTGCCACCTGCTGCTGCCGTTCCTGACATGACGGACGAATGGGACAACGGTAGGTTTAAAATTATTATTATTTTTTAACTGTATTTTTGTGTATATATATATATATATATTTATATTACATTATATTACATTTTTCACACAGATATTTAATTTTAAAATTTTTTGTAATTTTTTATGAAAACTTATGTCTAGATTAATTTGATTATTCAAAATATAAATTTTTACTCTAAATTTTTATTTAAAATTCATAGATCTATAATTTAAATTAATTTCGTTATTTAACTAAATATCATTCAAAAATTACGTTTCGGATAATTTATTATTCTATTTATTTTCTTTAATGGTTTATATAATTTTTCAAAATTTTTTTGACTTCACAATACATACATACATAAGTATATATATATTTGAATCTTCAGTAATAACATAGGTAGAGATCCTTCTAAATTTTCCTTTGGCAAAAAATATGTTGAAATTATATAGTCAATCCTCCATGTAGACATCATTTTGCCTGTGTCGAGAATGATTATAATATAGTGTTTGCACATTGAAGGTGGCTTAGCAAACGGAACAGTTTTGCATGCAGTGTTATTGATGGATTGCTTGCCATTGGAGTGGGTGAGCTGTTGGCAATTTGACAGAGTGTTGTCTTAATCCATCTCAATCCATGTGTCTCCATTAAATGAAAAGTTTTAAGGGGCCAACGCCTATTACTATGGAAGTTGATGGAGCCCCTTTCATGTGTTTCATAGAGCATAGATCTTCATTCAAGCAAAAAATAGAACCTTAATATGAAAGGACAGTAAAATAGAGGTGCTGTTCATTCCTCCCATAGGTAATTACATGGAAAAAGTGTTCTTGTTTGATAGAAGATCATTAGTGAAAAGTTCATGGAAGAAATAATTAATTCTATAACTAAAATAAACATGTTGCGAATGATGGTAAATCATAAGAAATTTTAATTTCTCAACTAGATGAGGTAGGTGTTCTTCATTAGGTTTCAACAAGTTTAAGTTTGAAGACTTATGATTGGAAAAAGGTGGAATCGGAGTGAGGTGACGGTTTAGAAAAAGAAGAGGAAAGATATCGATCGAGAATGCTATTGCACATTCATCCTCTGCCCATTGGGGAGTGGTGAATCCTTTCGAGTCTCAATACTCAACAACTCAAACCTTCTTGTCAAAAGGATGTCAAAAGAAGATGTCAACCCCCTCATATGATCCCTATACTTGAAAGGCCAAACCAAGATGGCATAACTACGACAAAAGCTATTGATGGCAATACCATATAAACCCAATTTATTCTTCTCTCAACTTCCATAATTAGTCAAAATGGTGACACCGGTCCTTTAAAATGTAAAATAACGTGTAAAATAAAGTTTAAATGTTTTGTTATTTCCCAAAAAAAAAAAATTGAAGCATATGAAAAAGTTTTAGTAAGCATGCTCCAGACAATTTTTCATCCAATGCTAAACTGCATTATATCATGAGTCCATCTATGACCCCATGAAATACTGATTTCATTGCTTATTGTGCATTATTTTCGATAGGAGCTGTCATGGCAAGCTTCCTTGGATTATGCTTTCCCTTTTAATTACCAAAATATATTCTGTCATTTGAGAATGTTGTAGCATTAGCATGAGATATTTCAAAAACACCTGTAAGCTTAATATCACAAGTGCAGCCTTTCAATTGAAAAGCATCCACCTGCTCTTTGTTTGATTTAAGCTTGTTTACTCTTGTTTGAAGAATTTGACAATTATCAACAGTAGATTCAACGCCTACAACAACAATAAAAATTAAAGAACATATAAAAATAAGCCTCTACTAAGCAACTGATACGGTGCTTCTTATGCAAATGGCTTATTAACATACAAGATCAATATTATTAGAGCTCAAAATGTTCTTTGCGCTACTTGTCCGATGAAAACTTTATTCCAGATCTTGAAAGACATTAAATACATCAAGTAACAGGAAATAATTCTCATTTGAATACAAAAATAATATGGATAATGAGAGGATGTGATCGTTTCTGAGAAAACAAGAGTTCTTTTTTCTAGTTCTTCAGACATTGAACATTATATTGTAACCCCACCACCGCAACATGGGCATGTTCGTTCCACTATAAACGTCTTCCCCAACTTTTCTCAACATTTATTATAATATGAATACTACATATTATCAAATCAATCTCAACAGCATCTAATAACTCCTAATATAGCAGGTCGAGATGCGAATGCAATGACCAAGGGCTAGTATAATGTAACAAATCCTTTTAATTATTGTAAAAGACACACTAATTACAACTACAACTTCCACAAGAATATGTACTCAGCAAGCAAGTATAGAAAGGAAATAAAATTGGGTCTTGTCACTTTTATCCAAACACGTTTGTATGTGGAAGTTTATCAGGGCTCTAACTTTAGTGCCTTACTATCTTCTTCAACAAACTTCACATAAACAAACAAGAGAGAAAAATCTTAGTGGGAGAGAATCTTCTAGAATTTTGAGGCGAAGTAACCAAGAGACAGATAGATATCTTAGTAGGGTTGGATTTGTGATGGGTAGGTTTCGGCTTTATTAATAATGTCAGGTCAAGACTAATAAAAGGAACTAGGTGTGCATCGAAATGCCAATTCTATTCTTCAACACACTTTTAATATGGCCAATTCATCATTTGCTAATGGAGATTCTAATGTTCATAACAACATTTTTCGTAATATCAAAATGGAGGTACAGAAGTTTGATGATTCTGATCTTTCAGTTGGAATTTCAAATTGAAGAAGATTGGAGGATACCTATCGTGGTCACAATGGTGTTAGTAGAATTACCATAATCAATTTTAAAACAAGGGTTCTAATTGCATTTTCCATGTTCGTTGCCGTCTTCTGCATCACTCCCACCAATATCTGTCTTCTCCCAGCATTTTAGTTTTGCTTTGGAGACGAAGTATCTAGTTCTGTCTTCACCATTATTGGTGTTGTTATGACGAGAATGACGTGGTGAACTGAAGAAGATTTGTGGAAGTAGTAAAGACAGCAAGATTAACGTCTGCTAGCATAAAGAGTAAAGGAGGTCACAATGCGATCAGTTTAGAAAGCCTAAGTACTGAAATAGAACTTTGTTAGGTTTGGATATTGAAAAGAACAATTTAAAAAGTTTGGTACCCATAAATGTGAAGAGATACGTTACACGAGGACCAGTTTGCAATAATGTCATTATTAGCTTTTTATTTAAAAGTAGACGTATGATAATATGAAAAGAACAGATTTTGTAAAGAAAGAGTACTTAATGCTTATCTTTCTAATGTATTTCAGAAACTATCTTTAGAGAATTTTTACCTTTTAAAGAATAATAAAAATTAATTTAAAATTTTTTAAAAATATTTTATCAATAAAAGAAGATTTAAGAATGTAATTTATCATCTAGCCCTACTCTTACTACCTACTCATAATTTTTTTTTTGTGATAAGTACCTATTCATAAATTTGTTAAAGGGTAAAAATGTAATTTTGTAAAAAATTTCATCACATTTTCCTTACCGTTGAAAAAAAGAAAGAGAGAAATATGGGACAAAGAATTAGTTTCTTTTCAAGATTTCAAGCTTCATGCTTACTCATGTCCAAGCAAAACAAAATTGTTTTGAAAAGCCTCTTTAGATCAACCTTCCCTTCATGGAGGAAGTTAGAAGAAGATGAAATGCCTCTCTAATCAATCATAGCTTCATTAAATTGCCATCGTTATCGCCATCACCAAAAAGCCTACAACAAACTTACCTTGTTGCTTGAATAGGGACAAAGAACCAATTAGATTTAGGTTGAAATAAAAGATTTCAAAGCAAATTAGTATTGTAACTAGAAAAAAAAATGAACTTTTGAACTTAGAAGAGTCTTGTATGAAGTTATTAATTTTTAGCTAAGTTGGTATGCCATTCCATTGTGTCCAACTTGATCCACACCAACTATTTAAAAGTGGACTTATGGTAAGTACAAATTAACACTTGTATTTCTGATGAATTCTAGTGGTATATGTAATAAATTGATGTTATCTTGAAGAGTTTTGATACTCAAAAGAAAAAAAATATATATTTCGGTTTCAGGATTGAGGACCACTATTTTGAGAGAAGATATCAACTTGGATTGAGATCGGATAAGAAAACATGAAGAAAAATGCTTTTTGGAAGGAACAGGGGAAGAGCACGACCGTGTGTCAAGGAAACACGCCCATAGAAGCACACACGGTTGAAGGCACGACCGTGTGTTGAGCTTGGAAAATCTACAGAAGCACACACGGTTGAACACACGGTTGAAGACACGGCCGTGTGTTGAGCTTGGAAAATCCAAAAAAGCACACACGATTGAGTACACGGTCTGAGACACGACCGTGTGTTATTTGCGTGTGTTTTACTGACGCTATTCAAAGGCACGATCGTGTATAAGCCATGTGTCGAGACCGTGTGCTCGAAAAAAGTCAGTCGTTTCAGGAGATTCTTGGGCTTCCATGCATATATATATTCTCATTTTTTCCAAAGAGAAAGTAAGAGATGCCAAAGGGAAAGAAGAGATGCCAAAGGGAGATAGAAAGAAATTCGAAGGAAGATAAAATGCTTGGGAAGAATTCCGAGAGGAAAGTAACATCAATGGATTCATCTTCATCTTCCGAAGGGTTCATGCACAGGGGTTTTATTTTATTATTGAGTTGTAACTTGAAAACCATGAGTGGCTAGTTTATTTCATACCCGAACCTTACGAACTCTAATTGTCATGTAATGTTAGATTGATTTTATAGTTAATGAATAGTGGAAATCTTTGAGTTTATTCATGTTATTTGTTGTGTTTTGTTAATTTGATGTATGGCCAACACTGAATTTGCATTGATTTCTTAGAAGATGATTGGAAAATCTCTTGTTTGAATAGATCTTACATGAATAAAGGAATTCGTATGTAATATAGGGATAGAGAACATGAATTTTCCGTATTAAATTAAATTAGATAATTCGATCTAATCGAGGGTTCAAGAGTGTTAATGCAATTCTAATCGATTTTTGATAAAAGAGCTAATGCGATTAGGGTTAGGAGCTAATGAATCTGGGAAGAACATTGGCTTAGTGTTAGATACTCCACGGTTCAGAAATAACCACTGTTTGTTAATTGATTTATAAAAGGGATAAAGTTACATGATAATTAGAGGAGTAGTAAGGGTAGGGTATTTTTTAAGTATTAAATTTAGTGATTTTAATTTATCGTGTTAGTTTTAATTGCTTTAGATTTTGTTATAAGTGTTTTTAATTTAAGCAGAATCTCTCGAATTTGTGCGGTTAGATAGTCAGTTTAGAGTTATTATTGGTACTTGCTGATCCTTGAGGAAACGATACCTAAATACAATTCTATACTATTACAATCGATAGGTGCACTTGCCTTCCTGATCATAATAGAGAGTCGTAGAAAAGGATTTTAAAATTTGTGTGATTACGGTCAACACCAAGTTTTTAGCGCCATTACCGGAGATCAGCGATATTAAGGAAGCTCAACGCTGACTACTTTAACCATTTATTCTTTAGTATTTGTTGTGTTACATTCACTCTTTTGGAGGTAACTAATTTTCCCTTGATTTTCTTTGTAGTTTATGACAAGGAGCTCTTCGTCTAAACTTCTTGCTTTTGACCCAGAGATTGAGCGGACATCCAGAAGAAGGTCGAGGAGTGCCTTTGAACAAGCTGCGGGAAATCCAGTTTTTGAAAATCAGCAATTAGCCGAACGATGGTTGATTATGCCAGACCTACATTGGATAGCACGGGATCTTATATAGTCAGACCTGCAATAGACGCCAACAATTTCGAAGTCAAAGCCTCTACAATGAACATGATTCATAATTAATGCTAGTTTGATGGTTTAACTGATGAGGATCCCCATGCTCACATCCAGATGTTTCTAGACATCTATGAAATAGTTAAATATAATGGAGTGACAGATGAAGCTTTGAAGTTGCATCTTTTTCCTTTCACATTGAGGGGAAAAGCAAGGCAGTGGTTTAGTTCTTTAGATCGAAATTCCATCACGACCTGGGCCCAATTGGCGGAAACATTCTTGGACTACTACTTCTCGCCTTCCAAAACTGCCAAACTGAGAAATGATATCACGTCATTTACTCAGATGGATAATGAACCTCTTCATGAATCATGGCTAAGGTTTAAGGACTTAGGCGGTGCCCACATCATTAGATGCCTAATTGGTTGTAGGTATCTACCTTCTATAACGAGCTTGATTACTCGACTCGACAAACCATTGATGCTGCTGCCGGTGGTACACTTAATGTGAAGACTCTTGAGGAATCGCTACAATTGTTTGAAAATATGGCGAAAAATAACCATCAGTGGGGTAATGGCATGATAAGGCAAAGAGCAGCAGGGATCTATGAAGTTGAAATGATGACCTCCCTTGTAGCAAAGGTTGATGCTCTAGCTAAAAAGGTTGATGGAATTGTAATATCTGAGTCACCCCAATATTTTCCAGCTGATCAATCAACCGCATTAGTGGGTCATGATTATATGGAGCAAGTTGATTATGTTAGCAATCATGTGCGATCTTAGAACAACCCTTACAGCAACACATATAATCTAGGCTAGTGCAATCACCCTAATTTTTCATGGAGTAATCCACCAATTCCTCGGGGTAATGCACTTACACCTAGATTCCAAAGGCCTACTCCACCGCCTTTTACTGAAAAGAAGTCCAACCTGGAGGATATGATTTCCAAGTTCATTCAAACCTCAGAGCAGTGCCAGCAAGCAACAGATGCTGCTTTAAGAAATCATGAGGCTTCCATCCATAATTTGGAAAACTAGGTGGGTCAGATTGCAAAAATGTTATCAAAGAGACCACAAGGGTCCTTACTTGGGAACACGAAACCTAATCCGAGGGAGCAGGTGTAGGCGATGACCCTTAGGAGTGGAAGGGAATTGCATTCTAACACTATGGGAGTGCTAGGGGTTGTCTAGGAAAAACAGGTTGAGGTTAGAGAAGACAAGGATGCTGAAAAGGATCAAGCCACTACACAGGGTAAGGATAAGGAGCTTGATAAGGAAGAAGATATAGGAAAGGCCAAGACATCAACAGTTCAGCCTTATAAGCCTCCAATTCTATATCTGGGCCGCTTAAAAAAAGACAAGGAGCAAGAACACTTCGGTAAGTTTTTAGATTTGTCTAAGCAGTTACATATTAATATACCGTTTGTGGAAGCTCTTGCATAAATGCCCAAGTATGCAAAGTTTTTGAAGGATTTGCTCTTAAACAAGAAACAAATGGAAGAGGTTTCTACTGCAATTATTGGAGCGGAGTGTTCAGCTATTTTGCAAAATAAGTTACCGAAGAAACTCAAGGATCTAGGCAGTTTTACTATTCCATGCTTAATAGGTGAATTGCCTGTGGAGAGAGCCTTAACAGACCTTAAGGCAAGTATAAACTTGATGCCCTATTCATTTTTTACGAAGCTTAAGCTTGGTGAGCCAAAGCCTACAAGGATGAGTTTGCAGTTAGTTGATCGCTTGGTCAAATTCCCTAGAGGAATCATAGAAGATGTCCTGGTAAAGGTTGAAAAGTTCATTTTTCCTGTTGACTTTGTTATCTTGGACATGGATGCAGATGTTGAGGTCCCGCTAATCTTGGGATGACCATTTCTTGCTACTGCACGAACGTTGATAGATGTTGCTGATGGAAAACTAGTTTTAAGAGTGGGTGCAGATGAGTTGACAGTGACAATCCCATCAGCACTAAAACAATCTTTAAGCGCTGATGATTCTTGCTATGTTATTGATTGTGTTGATATGACTATGATGAGTTCTATGCATGAATTGTTATGCGATGATCTTTTGGAGTTTAGTTTGACTACAATTGGAGGAGATGAGTGTGAGAATTTGGATGTTCATAATGTGATGGTTCAACTGAATGCTTGTCAGGAGGTGGTATGTAAATGGGGGTTTGAGAAGATAGTATTTACTGAGGAAGAAAGGCTGAAACCATTAGTTGAGGAACCCCCAGAACTCGAGTTGAAGCAACTTCCAGAATATCTGGAATATGTATTTTTGGAGGCTGAATCTAAACTCCCCGTCATTATTTCTGCTGGTTTGACAAGGGAGCAAAAGGATAGCCAATTGGAGGTCTTGAGGGAGCACAAACGTGCTCTTGCTTGGAAGATTTTGGATATTTGAGGTATTAGTCCTTCGTTTTGCACCCATAAGATTTTGCTTGAGGATGATTTCAAACTAGTGGTGTAACCTCAGAGAAGGTTAAACCCCAATATGCGGGAGGTTATAAAGAAAGAGGTGATCAAACTCATGGATGTAGGGTTAATATATCCTATCTCTGACAGTTCTTGGGTTAGCCCTGTACAAGTCGTACCAAAGAAGGGAGGAATGACTATGGTGCCCAATGAAAGAAATGAACTCATACCCATGAAGACTGTAACGGGATGGCGAGTGTGCATAGACTATAGAAGATTGAATGAGGCAACTAGCAAGGATCATTTCCCTCTTCCTTTTATGGACCAGATGCTGGAGCGGTTGGCAAGACATCTATATTACTGTTTTTAAGATGGAATGTTAGGGTACTTCCAAATTCCAATCGCTCTTGAGGATTAGGAAAAGACCACATTTACTTGTCCTTATGGTATTTTCGCATATAGGCGCATGCCTTTTGGGTTATGCAATGCACTAGCGACTTTCCAACGGTGTATGCTAGCGATTTTTGAGGACTTAGTGGAAGACATCATGGAGGTCTTTATGGACGATTTCTCCGTATTTGGTGATTTTGATGATTGTCTCATTAACTTGGAAAGAGTTTTGATTCGATGTGAAGAGACAAATCTGGTGTTAAGTTGGGAGAAATGTCACTTTATGGTGAAGAAGGGCATTATTTTAAGGCATAAAATCTCTCATAGAGAAATTGAAGTAGATAGTGCAAAGGTGGACACAATTGGAAAACTTCCACCACCTTCTTCGGTAAGAGCCATTCGAAGTTTCCTCGGGCATGCCGGTTTCTATAGAAGGTTCATTAAAGATTTTTCTAAAATAGCTCAGCCTTTGACACGGCTATTAAAAAAGGACATGCCTTATGAATTCACCAATGAATGTCTTCAAGTGTTTAATACGCTTAAGGAAAAGTTAACCTAATCACCTATCAAGGTGGCTCCTGATTGGGATCTCCCATTCGAATTAATGTATGATGCAAGTGATTTTGCTGTTGGAGCGGTTTTAGGACAAAGGAGGGATAAACATTTTCAGCCTATTTATTATGCTAGTAAGACCCTCACAAGTGCTCAACCACGACCGAAAAGGAACTTCTTGTTGTAATTTTTGCTTTTGACAAGTTTCGGTCTTATTTAATTTTATCTAAGGTAATTATTTACACTAACCATTCAACTCCCAAGTATGTATTATCTAAGACGGATGCAAAATTACGACTCATTCGGTGGATCTTGCTTCTACAAGAATTCGATTTAGAGATTCGAGATAAAAAGGGGGTGGGGAATTTAGCTGCTGATCATCTTTCTCGATTGGAGAACCCGCATTTGGAAAAATTAAATGAAGAAGAGATTGATGATACTTTTCCAGAGGAAGGGCTCTATCGGATTAACAAGGTAAGTAATACTTCTGAACCTTGGTTTGCTGATTTTGCTAATTACCTTGTTTGCAAAGTACTTCCTAGTGACAAAACTTCTTAGCAAAAGAAGAGGTTCTTTGCTGAGTTAAAGCACTACTTTTGGGAGGAACCATTCTTGTTTTGTGTTTGTGCAGATCAAGTGATTAAGCGATGTGTAATCGAGTAAGAAGGACAAGAGATTCTAAAGCACTGTCACACCAGGCCAACTAGCGGACATTATAGCGTGAATCGAACATCCCACAAGATTTTAGAATCCAGATTTTATTGGCCAACTATATTCAAAGATTCCTTCAATTTTGTAAAGACTTGTGACAGGTGCCAACGTGTGGGGAATATGTCCAAACGTGATGAGATGCCCCAAAATTTCATATTAGAGTGTGAGATTTTCGACGTGTGGGGAATTGATTTCATAGGACCTTTCCTCAATTCTTTCGGGAATAAGTATATACTCGTGGCGGTGGATTATGTGTCTAAATGGGTAAAGGCCCAAGCTTTGCCCACCAATGATGCCAGAGTAGTGGTGAAGTTCTTGAAGAAACTTTTCTCTAGGTTTGGAGCACCACGAGCTTTAATTAGTGATAGGGGAACACATTTCTGTAATTTGCAATTAGAGAAAGTGCTGAAGCGATATGGTGTCACCCATAGATTATCAACCCCCTATCACCCTCAGACAAGTGGTCAAGTAGAAGTTTCAAACCGTGAATTGAAAAGGATTCTAAAAAAGACAGTGGAGCATCACCGAAGGGATTGGTCAGAAAAATTGGACGATGCATTGTGGGCCTATAGGACAGCCTTCAAAACTCCCTTAGCCACCACTCCATACCGACTAGTTTTTGGGAAAGCTTGCCACCTACCAGTGGAGCCAGAACATAGAGCTTTTTGGGCTTTGCGTACTCTTAACATGGATTTAGAGGCCGCTGGTAGGAAGAGGAAGTTTCAATTGAACGAACTTGATGAATGGCGTGCAATAGCTTATGACAACATGTGAGTTTATAAGGAGAAGATGAAGAGGTATCATGATATGCGGATTCATCATCCAAAACAATTCCATGAGGGAGATCATGTTCTTTTATTTAATTCGCGACTGAAACTTTTCCTGGGCAAGTTGAGATCAAAGTGGTTTGGGCCGTTTAAAGTGGTAAAAGTCTCTCCTCATGGAGCAGTGGAATTGGAACATCCAAATGGACATACCTTCAAGGTAAATGGGCAACGATTGAAGTTGTACTTCGGGACTCAAGGGGAAAAAGAGGGCCAAGAGGAGTTTAGACTCCACCCTCTTGTGAATTGATAAGATGTAATCTCAGTCCATCGAGTAAATGACGTTAACCAAAAGCGCTTGATGGGAGGCAACCCATGCATTTCTTTAGGTAAGTTTTTCTTTCTTTAATCCATTCAATTATTCTCTATTTTTTTTAGCATTAACTTGGCAGGAAATTCCGTCTTTTGCAGATCTAATGCATGAAGGGAGAGTGAGGCATGCAAAAAGGAGGTAAGTTGAACATTTCACAAGTTTCATGGGAATACACGGCTGTGTACACGACTGTGTATGAAAATAAAAAAATCCACAGAATGATACACGCCCATGACACACGGCCGTGTACCATGGGCGTGTGTCTGGGAGAAACCACATGGGCGAACACACGTCCGTGTAGTTGACCATGTATCTGAGTTTATAAAAAAAAAAATATGGACACACGACCGTGTATATGGCCGTGTGTCAGATTGTGCCTTTCTAGCACAGCCAGTTCTTTTATTTCAAAACCTTCCGCTTTTTATTTTCATTTTCAACTATCCTCTCCATATCAATTCACTCCTTCTCCATCCCCTGTTTCACACATTCTAGGATCCATTTCAGGCGATAAAGGTAAGATTTCTCCCTCGATTCTTCTTTAATATGCAATTTTTCCTCCATTCATTTAAGTTTTTCTAATTACATGGCACTTCATGCATGATTTTGAGGGTAATTCGAGTTTTCTCAAGGGGCTTTTGCATCTTTTGGTTGATTCTTTCCTAGTATTGATCTTTTCTCATGTTTTTACTTATTTATATTAGGATTTAAGACGTATTTTGCACAATTTCCATGTTTACCTTAAAACCTAGGTTTTGTATTCTCGTTTTGCGAATTTTTGAGGAACCTAGGTTATTATTAGGTTACATGGTGGGTGGTTATTAGCTTTTTATCGATGATTTTGTGCAAAATGGGTTTTACACCACCGTTTCCTTGGGTGTGTAGTTTTGAACGGTGGAAGGAAACGTTTCTGCAAAAGACACGCCCGTGCATGTCACAATACACGGGCGTGTGTTTAATTACTGGATTCTTTTTGCTCTTCTTCCTCTGATTTTAGTCCGCATTCCCTCATGCATGGCCATTCCTCATCATTATTACAAATTATTGTGCAATAGATGTATTAAGTTGTTTAGTGGAAGTTATGAGCATTTCTTTATTTTCTTGTTTAGATGACTTGCACAAGGACAGTAGCACAAAAGAGAAAAAGATCAAATGAAGCAAGTAGTAGTAGGGGAGCATCTCGTTATCCGGTTGGCATGAGACAAGAGCACAAACCCATCTACGACAAGTTCAAAAACTCGAAAATTATTCAACCTAACGTCGTGTTAGATTGTTTTGGTATTAGGGATGCATGGGAGAAGCTTCTTCAAGATCAAGCCTGGCGGAATCTTTTTGCCATTGAGGAGAAGATTTATAAGGAGATCACACTCACTTTTATCTCTACTTTTACTATTCGGGATGGCATTAGTGCAGGGTTGGACAACGAAGTAGAATTTTTTGCCATGGGAGATTATTGGCGATATTCTATGATGGACTTCATTCCGAAAATGGATCTTTATGATCCTCCTTTCCTCCAGAGCAAAGAATTCCGCCAACTCCCTGTGTCATTTCCTCGAGGATTTCGACCCAGCGATTATTGGGGCAAGTTGGGTAGACTATCATATAACGCTTTTGCTATGAAGGGATCTTCCTTTAGTCAGCTATCTTATTGGGTAATGCACTACATTTTTGCTCCTTCCACCACGGGTCGCATGGACTCTGGGGGTGTGGTGAACGCTCGCGATGTCTTTCAGTTATGGAGCATGAATTCTCACACCAAGGTGAATGTAGGGGTATTCGTTACATTTTGCATACTCTGCCAATCTAAAGCTAGGAGTCTAAGTGTCTTCATAGGAGCATGGATAACGTGCATTTTGAGGAACTTAAAGTTATTTCCCATTCAGGAATCCGGTGACTATGTGGGATAGTTAGTGCACTTAACGGATGGGCCTATTATCAACTGGGGGCATGGGGTTCCACAGCGGGGAGGAAGTTGGGGATGTGTTTGCTGTATTAGAAGGAGATCATATTCCTGAGGGGCAAAAGGAGGCTGAGATTCAAGAGGATGAGCCACAGGAACCAAGAGCAAGGAGGTCATTAGTTGAGCTTCTTCGGGAATTATCTACTAAGGTTCAGTCCATGCAGGAGGAGCAACAAAGGATGATGAAGAAGCAAAACAGGTTAAAATGGTTCCTTCGAAATTGTTTTACCAAGCTGGGTGAGACGCTTGGGATAGACTTCACATCTTACAGTTGTTCTAGCTTTGAGGACGTCCGGGTTGATCCACATACACGAGTCCTAGGTTCTTCTCTTTGATAGGAAGAAGGTAGACATCGAGATGATTCGGATAATGGGGATGAGGATTGAAGGACAATTGTTGGGACTTAGCTATTTGAATCCCTTCTGTAGGATTTCATTTATATTTTGTTTCTGCCAAAACTTTGTATTTAAACAGGGATGGATGATATTTCTGGATGCTTTTATTGTTCTTTCTTTATGCTTTTATCTTTTTCCTTTTGGTTTTTGGTTTTTCATTTCAAAGATTTTGTTAGATTGGTGGAGTACATGACTTTAGTTTCATGAGAAGGTTGGGGATGCTACATTTTTTGTGTACTTTTCAAGGAATCATGGTCGGTGCGCATGAATGTTAATGATTTAAGTCACTTCTAAAAAGTGGATGCTGAAAGCGCAATTCTGATTTTGATCTAGGGGAGTCCTGTTCTCTTTCACCTTTATTTCCATTTTCCTTCCTTGTTGTGTAGTTCAACGTAGACATTAGGGACAATGTCTAACTCTAAGTGTGGGGGAGGGATCTGAGTAAAGGAAGTTATATTAAATATAAGTGTTAATGAATCAAAATTCAAAAGTTTCCTCACTTAAGATGTATTTAATGAATTACTAATAATTAAGAATTGCTGAGATTTAGTTATATGATTTACTAAGATGAAAAGTCTTGGGAATTTTGAAAATTTTTACTCTCTTATCTTGTTTTATAACTACTTTGCTAGAATTATGAGTTGAAATCTAAGGGAAGAGAATTACTTGTTATTTAAGCATTTATTTCAAGAATTGGGAGTGGATTAAGGTCACTAGTAAGTTTAGTATGATTTTTCTTTTGCTAGTAATGTGAGTTTTGTAATTCTGAGTAAAGGAGTAGATGATACTTGTAGCTTGGTGATCCCTTTTCGCAATTATTGGAACTGAGAACTTTAGGAGTAATGAATTTGTTAAAAAAAAAAAGTTCAGAAGTGGGCCTCATAGACTCAAGTAATTAAGCCTAAAGGGTGCCCTTTTGAGGGAATAACATCTATTGACTTGGGTGACAAACTCAGGATCAATGGCTGAAAGCTCGCTATAAGGGTCGTGAGAAAAGTCCAAGAAAACTAAACTTAATTAAGGAGATGGTAGAGGTTTGAAGGGGTATCTTAAAACCTAGTAGCTTAAGGTCGTCTGGTTTGAGACTTACTGACCAAGGAAACCATTTCAGTTGAAAGGATAAAAAAAAAATAGATAGTTGACTTGACTTGAACAAGTAAATCCGAGGGACACCCTCTACGCTGAGGGGATAACATCTATTAACTTGAGTGATGAGCTCAGGATTATCGATTGAAAATTCGCTACATGAGTCGGTTAACTAAGTAAAGTACTTAATGGAAAATCTCCCAATCTTATTTAAAAGGATTAAAGAAAAGGGAAATCTAGGAGATAAGTAGATACAATGTGCCTTTACTCTTTATTGCATTACTTATAGGAGTGGTTAAGAGGGGGGTATACTCTACTTGATAGGAATTAGACTTTTCCAGGACCTATCACCAAGGCCCGAGCTAAGGGTCTCCAGAATCTAGTTATGAGGGTTTTGCTAGAGAAACCTAACCTTGAAAAGTCTAACTCACTTTCTACATCTTTGCACTATAATTTTGATGCATTTCAGCAGGTTCATTTGTCACTCTTACAGGATGCAAAAACACCCTTATTACTGAGTGAATCAGGGTTGTCAACTGAAACTGATTCAAAAGCTTCTTGAAGACCGGCATCTTGAAGGACCATTTCTTTATATATTTACTTTTTTATGAACTATTTTGGTTTTGGGACACTTTTATTTCCATGTAACTTTCATTTAGGGTTAGCCACCTTAAAAGTGGCAAACTTGTAATTTTGAGCACTTTTTTAACCATAGAAGTAGCAAGTATAAATACTTGCTTAATAGAGGGTTTAGGGAGATTATTTTTGCAGAATATACACCTCTTTTCACGTGTGAATTAGGGTTCATACCTTGGTTCCAACTCTTATCAATTTCAATTCCAAGACTTGAAATTGTGGCGAGTGCAACATCTTGAAATTATGAGTTATATCAATTTCATTTTGTTGTGATTTCTTTTCTTCTCTAGTGTGTTGTATCTAGGGTTGATTTGAGATAGTTCTTGGTCAGATTTACATGTTATTATTCACGAATTATTGTGTTTATTTGAAGTACTTATCATTTGATTTGGATCATCATTGAAAATTTCCCTAGGAAACGTGATTTTCACCAATTGGGAAAGGAATCTTACTTTACGGTTTTCTTTGTCAAATTGAGGCTTCATTTGCGTGGATTATATGATATTAGAGTGTTTTTAGAAGGCATTTTCTTTGGGGTATTCTGATTATATTATTGATTGATTGAATTTCATCATTTCAACATTAGGGTTCATTTGAAAAGTGCTATTTTTGGATCCGATTTTGCCTAGACTTGAGATATCTTTTCTTAAGTCTTTTGGATGTGCTTTAAAGAGTGATTAGGCACATCATCTTTTTGGTATCAGAGCTCTTGTTGAGAGAAGGGAATTGGTTGTATTCAATTTCGTGGAAGTGATCAACAATTAGGGTTGATCAAGTGGAAAAAAAACGCAATTGTGTAGTTGTTGTTGTTGTAGTTTGAGATTGCGAAATTGTTTTGGATTGGGATTTGATTTGCTGATTGTTGGAGTTGATTTGGGAAGGTTATTATATCACTTTGTGGACACTAATTCACGTGGAAGAGCAGAAGTACAAAGTGAAGTTACTTTAGCAAATTGTTTTGAAATTGTGAAACTTACCAATTGTTGCCGTGGAGTAGCTTGTGGCGTGTGGAGTTGTGAAGTTTGTTGTTTGAATTCCATTGTGTAATTCTGAATTTGTGAAGTTAAATTTTCAGATTACATTAAGTTTGGTTAGTAAGGAATTGTTTGAATTCAAATCACATGCAATTAAGTTGTGGGAGTTAATGATTGCTATTTGAATTTGAATTCATTGTTACCAATTAAGGAAGGCTTGCAATAAGTGAAGTTATTTGAAATTCAAATTGTAAGTTGCTGCCTATAGTGGGATTCGGAATTCATTTTGGAAAGCTACTTATTAATCTCTTGTCTTCATTATTTGCCGTGGAAGTTGAAGATTACTTGTATTCATTATTCACTTTGTTGTTGCCGTGGAAGTATTACATATTAATTGTAGTTGTTACTTGTGTGTTGCCGTGGAGTGAACTTGTGGAAATTGAAAATTGTTGCACCATGATCTTAAAAGGAGCGGGGAATATTGTACACGTGTTGATTGAGTTGAATTTCACAATGTCTAGTGAAATGCTTCAATATGCTAATGTATTGCGACGTTCATTAAGTACACTTGCTAGTAAGGAGGAAGAACAAAGGGAAATTTTGTTCCACACTTCTTGTACAAGGAAATTTGTGTGTCCTAATAATAGATGGTGGTAGTTGTACTAATGTAGTAGCTGCATCGTTGGTATCGAAGCTAAAGCTTTCAACTATTCCACATCCTAAACCTTACAAACTACATTGGCTTAATGAACAAGGGAGTTTGTATGTTACCCAAAGAGCTAGGGTACCCTTCAGTGTAGGGGAAAAGTATTGTGATGAAATTGAGTGTGATATCTTGCCCATGTGTGCATCTCATATTTTGCTTGGCAAACCTTGGTTATATGACAGGAGGGTCTTACATGATGGCTTCAGAAATACATATATGTTTCAAAAGGACGACAAGTGAATTATTCTGAATCCTATGCCACCTTCAGAGGTCCATAATGTCTAGCAACAGATTAATCGACCATCAGAGGCTAAGAAGGTTTTACTTCAAAATAACGTTTCTGAGGGGAAAAAGGTATTGTTGATGGGACAGGGTGAGATGGAGAGATTAATCACAGAGGAGGCTCCAACATACTTACTTCAGTTGAGATTTGTCTTAGGGCTACGGGAATCACAGCCTCTACCTCCAGCAGTTTCTCAGGTATTAAATGAGTATACTGACATTTTTCCTGATGATTTGCCGGCAAGATTACCACCCTTGAGAGGGATAGAGCATGCCATTGATCTTATGCCCGGTTCAGTGTTACCAAACCAACCCGCATATTGCATGAATCCTGAGGAGGCTAAGGAATTGAAACGTCAGGTAGATGAGTTGGTGGAACGAGGGTTTGTTAGAGAGAGTCTCAACCCATGCGCTGTTCCCGCCCTTCTTGTTCCCAAGAAGGATGGAACTTGGAGAATGTGCATTGATAGCAAAGCCATCAACAAAATCACCATTAAATACAGGTATCCTATTCCTAGACTTGATGATATGTTGGATGAGCTGTATGGTTCACAGATTTTCTCCAAAGTTGATCTTAAAAGCGGATATCACCAGATTCGGATGAGGGAAGGGGATGAATGGAAGACCACTTTTAAAACACGCCATGGACTTTACGAATGGTTGGTTATGCCCTTTGGTTTGAGTAATGCTCCTAGCACTTTTATGAGATTGATGAACCATGTATTGAAGGAGTTCTTAGGAAAATTTTTTGTGGTTTATTTTGATGATATTCTGATTTACAGCAAAGACCTAGAACAACATGTGGAGCATCTTCGGGCAGTATTCTCAGTACTGAAGGCACAACAGTTATTTGCGAATTTTCAGAAGTGTTCCTTTTGTCAAATCGAGGTAACATTTTTGGGTTTTGTTGTGTCAGGTGCAGGAGTTAAGATGGATGAGGAGAAAGTGAGGGCAGTTAAGGAATGGCCAACACCCACTTCAGTTACTAAGGTAAAAAGTTTTCATGGGCTTGCATCTTTTTATAGACGCTTTGTCCAAAATTTCAGTAGCATTGTCAGCCCTCTCACAAAACTCACTAAGAAGAGTGTTCCTTTCATCTGGAGTGAAAAGGCCCAGAGGATTTTTGAAGAGATTAAGGAAAAACTCACTTGTGCCCCATTACTGATCTTACCTGATTTTGACAAAATTTTTGAATTGGAATGTGATGCTTCAGGGACTGGAATTGGTGCTGTATTAATGCAGGAGAAGAGGCCTATTGCATATTTTAGTGAAACGTTGAGTGGAGCAACTTTGAACTATTCTATATATGATAAGGAATTTTATTCCTTAGTTAGGGCTCTCATGACGTAGCAGCATTATCTCCTCCCAAAGGAGTTTATTATTTATACAAATCATGAATCTTTGAAACATTTCAGGGGTCAACATAATTTGTCTAAGCGTCAGGCTAAGTGGGTGGAATTTCTGGAGGGTTTTGCTTATGTGATTAAGTACAAAAAGGGCAATCAGAATATTGTTGCTGATGCTTTATCACGACGGTATGTACTAATCACTTCTCTTTAGTCAAAATTACTGGGTTTCGAACTGTTGAAGGAACAATATGTATGTGATGAGGAATTCAAAATTGTCATGGAGAGGTGTCTTGGAGGCGGGATGTATGATGGTTATTGTGTGATAGATGGCTTTCTTTATAAATCAGGAAAACTTTGTATTCCATCTAGATCTATGAGGGAATTGTTGGTGAAGGAAGCACATGCAAGAGGTTTGTCAGGGCATTTTGGTGAGAAGAGAACTCTAGCCATATTGAGGGAGAATTTCTACTGGAAAGGCATGATAAGGGATGTCCATAGGGTATTAGAAAGGTGTGGTGTTTGTAAGAGAGCCAAGGGGAGGAAAGGCGCACAGGGTGAATATATGCCTTTACCCATACCATCTAGGCCTTGGACTGATATCAGCATGGATTTTGTGCTAGGATTACCCAGAACACAAAGAGGGAAAGACTTTATTATGTTGGTTGTTGATCGATTCAGCAAAATGTCACGTTTTGTGCCATGCCACAAAACAGACGATGCTCTTTTTATTGCTAACCTTTTTGTGCAGGAAATTGTCAAGTTACATGGAGTTCCACACAGCATAGTGTCAGACAGAGATACTAAGTTCCTTAGTTTCTTCTGGAAAACACTATGGAAAAGACTGGCTACTAAACTGATGTACAATACCTCTTGCCATCCCCAGATTGACGGACAAACAGAGGTTGTCAACCGTACGCTTGGGAATCTTCTCAGAGCAACAGTTGGCAAGAACCTTACTGATTGGGACTTGTGTCTTCCTATTGTTAAGTTCGCTTACAATAGGTTACTTATAGTTCAACCAGTAAGTCTCCCTTTGAAGTTGTTTATGGCTATAACCCTTCTATTCCATTGGATTTTATAGCTGGACCAGCGACAAAGGAAGAAAGTCTTAGTGGAGTTGACCGAGCACAATAGATTCAACACATACATGATCGGACCACTGAACACCTTCAGAAGACTCAGGAACAACAGAGGATCCAGGGAAACAGGCACAGGAAAAACCATCTCTATAATCCAGGTGATTTAGTCTAGATTAATCTTAGCATGGACAGGTTTCCACACAAAAAGTCACAGAAGCTATCTCCTAGATCAGGCGGACCATTCAGGGTCTTAAAGCACATCAACAACAATGCTTATCGCATGGAGTTGCCAGGAGATTATGGAGTACCAGCCACCTTTAATATTTCAGATCTTTCACCTTATTTAGCAGATGACTTGCATGAAAACCCATCAGATTTGAGGGCAAATCTTCCAGAAGCACGAGGAGATGATAGGAATCAGACTTTTCCAGGACCTATCACCAGGGCCCGAGCTAAGGGTCTCCAGAATCTAGTTATGAGGGTTTTGCTAGAGAAACCTAACCTTGAGAAGTCTAACTCACTTTCTACATCTTTGCACTATAATTTTGATGCATTTCAGCAGGTTCATTTGTCACTCTTACAGGATGCAAAAACACCCTTATTACTGAGTGAATCAGGGTTGTCAACTGAAACTGATTCAAAAGCTTCTTGAAGACCGGCATCTTGAAGGACCATTTCTTTAGATATTTACTCTTTTTATGAACTATTTTGGTTTTGGGACACTTTTATTTCCATGTAACTTTCATTTAGGGTTAGCCACCTTAAAAGTGGCAAACTTGTAATTTTGAGCACTTTTTTAACCCTAGAAGTAGCAAGTATAAATACTTGCTTAATAGAGGGTTTAGGGAGATTATTTTTGCAGAATATACACCTCTTTTCACGTGTGAATTAGGGTTCATACCTTGGTTCCAACTCTTATCAATTTCAATTCCAAGACTTGAAATTGTGGCGAGTGCAACATCTTGAAATTGTGAGTTATATCAATTTCATTTTGTTGTGATTTCTTTTCTTCTCTAGTGTGTTGTATCTAGGGTTGATTTGAGATAGTTCTTGGTCAGATTTACATGTTATTATTCACGAATTATTGTGTTTATTTGAAGTACTTATCATTTGATTTGGATCATCATTGAAAATTTCCCTAGGAAACGTGATTTTCACCAATTGGGAAAGGAATCTTACTTTACGGTTTTCTTTGTCAAATTGAGGCTTCATTTGCGTGGATTATATGATATTAGAGTGTTTTTAGAAGGCATTTTCTTTGGGGTATTCTGATTATATTATTGGTTGATTGAATTTCATCATTTCAACATTAGGGTTCATTTGAAAAGTGCCATTTTTGTATCCGATTTTGCCTAGACTTGAGATATCTTTTCTTAAGTCTTTTGGATGTGCTTTAAAGAGTGATTAGGCACATCACTACTTTACTAGTATTGATCTTTGTTCGGTTTCACTTTTGGGAATTTATGTTTAAATGATGAGAGTACTAGTTTAAGTCACTTGGATTAGTCTTGAGAATTCTGGTATTTGTATTTTGTAAACAACTAATGATAGGATTGAGTAGAGATTACATAGTATGGAGGTAGATCATGAGAATCAATGATGCGAAAAGAAGTTCTTTATTGTTGAGTTAATGAAAATCTTGTCCTTGGTTTTTCTTTGGCTTTATTCTACTTGAGGATAAGCAAATGCTTAAGTGTGGGGGAGTTTGATAAGTACAAATTAACACTTGTATTTCTGATGAATTCTAGTGGTATATATAATAAATTGATGTTATCTTGAAGAGTTTTGAAACTCAAAAGAAAAAATATATATTTCAGTTTCAAGACTAAGGACCACTATTTTGAGAGAAGATATCAACTTGGATTGAGATCAGATAAGAAAACACGAAGAAAAATGCTTTTTGGAAGGAACAGGGGAAGAGCACGATCGTGTGTCACGGAAACACGCCCACAGAAGCACACACGGTTGAAGGCACGACCGTGTGTTGAGCTTGAAAAATCCACAAAAGCACATATGGTTGAAGGCACAGCCGTGTGTTGAGCTTGGAAAATCTACAGAAGTACACACAGTTGAGTACACGGTCTAAGACACGGTCGTGTGTTATTTGCATGTGTTTTACTGACACTATTCAAAGGCACAGCTGTGTATAAGCCGTGTGTCGAGACCGTGTGCTAAAAAAAAGTCAGCCGTTTCAGGAAATTCTTGGGCTTCCATGCATATATATATTCTCATTTTTTCCAAAGAGAAAGTAAGAGACACTAGAGGGAGATAAAAAGAAATTCGAAGGAAGATAAAACGCTTGGGAAGAATTCTGAGAGGAAAGCAACATCAACGGATTCATCTTCATCTTCCAAAGGGTTCATGCATAGGGGTTTTATTTTGTTATTGAGTTGTAACTTGAAAACCATGAGTGGCTAATTTATTTCATACCCGAACCTTACGAACTTTAATTGTCATGTAATGTTGGATTGATTTTATAGTTAATGAATAGTGGGAATCTCTGAGTTTATTCATGTTATTCGTTGTGTTTTGTTAATTTGATGTATGTGATCAAATCACACTATACTTATATTTTCTTTTGGGATTTACATTAAATTTATTTCAGTATTATAAGAAAATATAAACAAATGGCACTTAATCGCGTTTATTGTGAAAATTCAGGTTTTGAGGACCTAAAAGTAAAATATAAGTTAATTGGAGGAGTTTTTCACAAAATTGAAGAAGCAAATGAAGAATTGCATTGAAGACAGTCGGCCTTGACTATTTATGGGATCTCCATGCGAAAATCTCTCCAAAACCTTATCTTGATTGATTTACTAACTCAATTCCTCATCAGATCAACCTTATCATCCTCCTCTTTGGATCTATAAATAAACCCCTTGCGTGAACCTAAGGATTCATTCTTGTTTCTAGGATTTTATCTTCTCTTTAATTCTTTCTCATTTCATGTTATTCCAAATTTTAGTTTGAAGAAGGAATGTTACTTTACTGAAGTTTGCTTTCAATTTAAGAATTTTAGGAATCATTTTGGAAGATTGAAGTTCTACAAACTCTTGAAGATTATAGCAATTGTTTCATTTATTTTATTTTCTTTTTATGCAATTTATCAGTTTATTTTTATTATTCAATATGAATTCCATTGCACCTATTCATTTAAATTGTTTTTATGCAATCCACACCATAATGTTCTAATCATCTATGTGGGAAACATGATGAAGCCATAATTCAACTAAAATGATCATTGTATTTATGTTATAGAACATATAGATATGTGGAATTTTCATATGAGAATTTCTACTATGAATTGTATTTTGTAATTGAAATCAATGCATAGAAATTTAAACGACTTGAAAGAGAAATTTAGGATTTATTAGGAATTCCCAAGTAAGATTTAATAATTTATGCGGAAACGGCGTTATTGAATTTTATTAGAAATTGACCTAAGTGTTTCATGCAATATTTTTTATTTAATTTTTCACTAAGGGGTTAGGAGAAATTATTTTAAAGATATTAGGCAATCATATAATTAGGAAATTTATGATCATAAATTAAAATCCCCCATTGATTTTATTTAACGGGAGCTATTAAATTAAATTGGGGTTTTGATACTTTAAAACTTGAAAAAGGATTAAGGTTTTGTCAAATTTCTTGTGAAAATCCATATAGCTATAAGTTATTATAACATGAAGGCAATATGATTAGTAAAAATTAGGGTGGATTCTATTTTCCCACTATCCATTCATCCTTTTTCAACACAATTCTCTTTTTACACATTTAGTATAATTCATTCACATTTTATTCTCATAAAATATTATTGCCTAAATAATAGTAGAAATTGATATAAGTCTATTACTTAATCAATCTTCATGGTTCGACACTCTTCTCTCACTATATTGCTTGACCTAATCCGGTATACTTGCCGGTATTTATTCACGCTTATTTTATATCTCTTTTTGCATGGATCAAGTTTTTGGCGCCGTTGCTAGGGATTGATTAATATTAGCCATCTTTAGATTCTATTGTTAATTTAGGCACAATTGTTTTTTTTTTTTATCATTATGTGATCGTTTCCCGTTCTCTTTGAAGGTTTTTTATGCGCAATAGTAGAAGTGCTGAACTTCTACCAATTAATCTTGAGATAGAACGCACCTTGCGGCAACTTAGAAGAGAGCAAAGAAAAAGAAAGAAGTTAACATGGCAGATGATAACAACAATTGGATTCAGGGTGTTCGTAGAGCACTTCGGGAATATACGGTACCTATTGTTTCAGGTCCTACAATCTAAAGACCTACGATCCAGGCTAAGAATTTTGAGTTGAAACCAGCACTCATTTAAATGGTTCAATCAAATCAATTTGGAGGATATCCAAATGAGAGTCTTGATGAGCATATTGCAGTATTTCTTCAATATTGTAATATAGTGAAAATGAATAATGTATCCGATGATGTAATTAGGTTACAACTTTTTTTGTTTTCACTTAGAGAAAAAGCTAGGGCTTGGTATAATTCATTGCCATAGGACTCTGTAACCACTTGGGCTGATCTCTCATCTAAATTTTTAAGGAGATTTTTTCCACCAACTAGAACTGCTAGGTTAAGGAATGACATCACAAACTTCACTAAGTTTAGTGGTGAATCACTTTATGAAACATGGGAAAGATCCAAGGAGGCAATTAGAAAATTCCCCCATCATGGATTACCAGATAATCTCCTTATTGAGATTTTCTATCTCAGTTTAGATGAGATATTGAGGTCTCTGGTAGATGCTGCTTTTGGTGGTGCACTAATGGGTAAGATGTATGATGAGGCTAGTGCTTTAATTGATGAAATGGCCTTTAGTGCACATAATTGGCAACATGAAAGAGGTAAGTCTATAGCGGCATCTGTCAATGACATGGACACCTTAACATCTCAAATTTCAGCTCTCACAGCCCAAGTAAGTAAACTCACCTCTACACCTTCTTTTAATGTTAATCAAATTTCTTGTTGTGAGTTATGCTCAGGACCACACTCAACTCTTGAGTGCCCATCTGGAAACTTTTCCTCCTCATCCCATGGAGAGCAAGTAAATTTTGTCAACAATTTCCAAAGAGTTAATCAAGGACCTTATTCAAACACCTATAATCCAGGGTGACATAACCATCCAAATTTCTCATAGAGAAATGATAACAACGCACTTAAACCACCTGGATTTCAAAAGCAAGGTCCTAATCATAATATCCCCCATCAACTATATTCTAATCATAATACCTCTTCTCAGCAAAGTCAGTCTAAAATGGAAGAACTCGTGATAAGTTATATGCAAAAGACTGACACAATGTTGCAGAATCAACAAGCTACCATTAAGAATCTTGAGAATCAGCTTAGTCAGATGTCTCAACAGTTGAGTAATAGACCATCTGGGTCTTTACCTAGCAATATTGAGTAGAATCCTAAGGGTGTAAATGCTATTATGCTAACAAGTGGTAAGGAACTAGTTGATAAGAAACTTGAGGAAAAAGAGGTTAACCCAAAGAAAGATAAAGGGAAACAAAAGGAAGAGGAACCAAAGAAAAATTCACCAAAGGTGAAATCATATGTTCCTCCCGTTCCTTTCCCAGGAAGGCTAAAGCAACAACAATTGGATTCACAATTTGCTAAATTTTTAAAAGTTTTTAAAAAATTGCAAATTAACATTCCTTTTGCAGAGGCACTTCAGCAAATGCCTTCATATGCTAGATTCATGAAGGATTTGTTCACCAAGAAGAGAAAGATAGATGGGAATGAACCTGTAATGCTTACAGGAGAATGTTCTATGATCCTACAGAAGAATTTATCCAATCTACCAAGAAAACAAAGAGATCAGGGAAGTTTTACTGTTCCTTGCACTATTGGTAATTTTCATTTTGATAAAGTCCTTATAGATTCTGGTGCAAGTATAAACTTAATGCCTCTGTCCATTTTCAGAAAACTAGGACTTGGAGAATGTAAAGAGACACATGTCACCCTGCAACTTCCTGATAGAAGTGTCAAGTACCTAAGGGGTATAGTGGAGAATGTCCTAGTAAAAGTGGACAAATTCATCTTTTCCAGTTGACTTTATAGTCTTGGAAATGGAAGAAGATAGAGAGGTACCCATGATCTTAGGAAGACCATTCCTTGCAATAGGTAAGGCATTAATAGATGTGGAACAAGGTAAGCTGACCTTGAGAGTTATGGATGAAGAAGTTACTTTTAATGTTTATGAGACCATTAGGAAATTTGATTATTGTAAGTCTTGTTACACCGTTGATGTTATTGATGAAGTTTCTTGTGAGAATGTTGAAGAGAATACAGGTATGGAGACAATAGAATTAGTTCTCAAGGATATAGATGAATGGAGTGATGATGAAGAACCAATTGAAGAATGTGTGGAAGAAGCATTAGAAGTTCGAGCTCACTACTATGAGGAGTTAGGAACAAGTGGGAAGAAGCCAATCCCATCATTGACACAACCCCCGGTGCTTGAGCTTAAACCATTACCTAGTCATTTAAAATATGCATATCTTGGAACAGATGATGCTTTGCCAGTAATCATTTCTTCTTCTTTAACAGGTGATCAAGAGCAACAACTTTTGGATGTTCTAAGAGAGCATAAAGAAGCCATCGGTTGGACCATTGCTGATATTAAGGGAATTAGCCCTTCAATTTATACTCATAGGATATTTCTTGAGGCTGAGTGCAAACCTACAGTACAACCACAAAGAAGACTTAACCCAACTCTTAAGGAAGTTGTAAAAAAAAGAAATGCTTAAATTGTTAGATGTAGGCATTATTTTTCCTATTTCCGACAGTAAATGGGTTAGTCCTGTCCAAGTTGTACCAAAAAAATGTGGTATGACTGTAGTAAAAAATGAGGCTAATGAATTAATTCCCACTCGCACTGTAACTAGTTGGAGAGTCTGTATAGACTATAGGAAACTGAATGATGCTATCCACAAAGATCATTTCCCCCTCCCTTTCATAGATCAGATATTAGAAAAACTTGCTAGGCATGATTATTATTACTTTTTAGATGGTTACAATCAAATCCATATAGCACCCGAGGACCAGGAGAAAACCACCTTTACTTGTCCTTATGGCACATTTGCCTTTAGGAGAATGCCCATTGGTCTTTGTAATGCACCCGCTACATTTCAAAGATGCATGATGTCCATATTCTCTAACATGTTAGGAAATTTTATTGAAATATTCATAGATGATTTTTCTATTTTTGGGAAGTCATTCGAAACATGTTTGATAAGTTTAGGATGTGTGCTTAAGAGATGCAAGGAAACTAATCTGCTTCTTAACTGGGAAAAATGCCATTTCATGGTAAGAGAGGGAATAGCCTTAGGGCAGAAAGTGTCTAAGCAGGGAATTGAGGTTGACAGGGCAAAAGTAGAGGTGATAGAGAAGCTACCACCACCTACTACAGTGAAAGGAATCAGAAGCTTCTTGGGACATGCTGGCTTTTACAGGGGATTTATCAGGGACTTTTCTAAAATCTCAAGACCTCTTTGTAATTTATTAGAAAAAGATTCTGCCTTTGTCTTTGATGACAATTGTTTGCAGGCATTCAATCTATTGAAGGAGAAGCTCACTACTGCACCAGTGATTGTTGCACCTAATTGGGAGCTTCCATTTGAGTTGATGTGCGATGCCAGCAACTATACTGTAGGAGCGGTACTTGGGCAAAGGAAAGATAAGTCATTTCATGTAATATACTATGCAAGTAGAACCTTAAATGAGGCCCAAAGGAATTATGCCACAACTGAAAAAGAACTTTTAGCAGTCATATTTGCATGCGATAAATTCCGGTGTTATCTGATAGGTTCTAAAATCATAGTATATACTGACCATGCTGCCCTTAAGCATTTATTTACTAAAAATGATGCTAAACCTCGTTTAATTCGATGGATTCTACTACTACAAGAATTTAACCTGGAAATTAAAGATAAGAAGGGAATTGAAAATGTGGTGGCTGATCATTTGTCCCGTTTGGAATCTAATTGTCTTGATTCACCTATTAATGAAAAGTTCCCTAATGAACAATTGCATGCAGTAGAAGTCAAAGGATTACCTTGGTATGCTGATATTGTTAATTATTTGGTTAGCAAAATCACTCCACATGGTCTATCTTACCAATAGAAAAAGAAATTTTTACATGATGTGAAGTTTTATTTTTGGGATAAACCATATCTCTTTAAAAATTGTGCTGACTAAATAATTAGATGGTGTGTGCCTGAAAGTGAACAGCCTAGCATTATACAACATTGTCATTCTAAGGTGGTAGGAGGCCACTTTGGTGTAGAAAGAATGACAGCTAAAATTTTATCATGTGGATTTTATTGGCCCAGGTTATTCAGTGATTGTAGGAGCTACATCATGTCTTGTGCTCGATGTCAAAGGATTGGCAACATTTCTAGAAGACACGAATTACCACAAAACAATATACTTGTAATTGAGCTTTTTGACGTTTGGGGAATCGACTTTATGGGTCCTTTTCCATCATCTTTTTCAAACAAATACATTCTTTTAGCTGTTGATTATGTTTCAAAATGGGTAGAGGCAGTTGCTCTACAAACTAATGATAATAGGGTTGTTATTAAATTTTTGAAAAAGAATATATTTTCAAGATTTAGGGTATCTAGAGCTATAATAAGTGATGGGGGAACACATTTTTGTAACAGGTAATTTGAGAAATTGTTATTAAAATATGGAGTTACTCACAAAATTGCCACCCTTTATCATCCACAAACATGTGGACAGGTTAAGGTATCCAATAGGGAAATTAAGCGAATTCTAGAGAAGACTATCAATGCATCCAGGAAAGATTGGTTTTTAAAAATCAATGATGCATTATGGGCTTATAGAACAGTGTTTAAAACCCCTATAGGAAAGTCCCTCTACAAGATTGTTTTTGGTAAATCGTGTCACTTACCAGTAGAACTCGAGCACAAGGCATACTAGGCTATTAAATACCTTAACTTTGATGAGGAAGCTACAGGTAAAAAGAGATTTCTTTAACTAAATCAGATGGCTGAAATGAGAGAAGAAGCATATGAAAATGCAAAAATTTACAAAGAACGAACAAAGCGATGGCATGATAAGAACATTGTGAGGCGAGAATTCTTCCCTGGTCAGAAGGTCTTACTATACAACTCCCGCTTGAAGCTGTTCCCAGGTAAGTTGAAGTCATGATGGTCTGGACCCTTTGAAATTGTTAATGTGTTTTCTTATGGTGCAGTTGAGTTGAAGGCAGAAGACAACCGTACTTTCAAAGTAAACGGTTATCTTCTCAAACATTACTATGAAGGGAAAAATGTTGATAGAGATGCCATAGTTGTAGATTTAGGAGATTTGAGGACATGAACCGGAAAATTTAGGCTAGCGACTATAAACTAAGCGCTTCATGGGAGGCAACCCATGCTCAATATTTGTATACACTAGTGTTTTATTTCTGATGATATATATAAAAAAAATTCAAATTCAAGGCCAACAGCGTACAGGTACAGGGTGCCGGCCTTTGTCTAGTTTTTAGATGTTGGCCGGCCCTTCTCTCTGTCATTTGCTCACTTATTTCTCTCTCTTACTCACTTATTTTCTCACGACTGCTCTCCCTCTCTCTCGCATTTCTTCTCCCTCTTTGACCTATTTCTTCTTCAGTCTCTTACTCACTCTCCTCTTGCATTCAAGACACTCCAAGAATGCCACCCAAAAAGTTCTAGCCTAGGAGGAAGAAGCAAAAGACCCTCAGGGATGATAGACATTTTGGAGGAATTTTCTTACTGATGAAAAACTTGACACCAGGGAAGTACCAGTTTTTCATTTTTTTTTTTTTTTTGCATTGATATTCTTTTCCCTAAGTTTGTGCTATTATAGGAACAATGAGGACATTGTCCAATTGGAGTGTGGGGAAGGAATTATAAATGTAGAAGTATAATGATTGATTGCACACATCATGAGCTTGCAATTCCCATGCTTTCTTTATGTCCTTAAGTGTTTATAATCAGTAAAATCTTGAAATTGACTTAGATTGGTGCCCCACTCTCCAACTGTTGTGACCGGTTTACATAGTTAAAATTTAATAGTAAAGTCTCTAAAGAACGGATTTACCCTATGTTTAGCTTTTGAAGTCCTTAAGTTGAAAAAAACAAGCAGGTTTACTTCATGGAAAAATTGGTTGGGATAAATTTCTCTTGAAATTTCTTTGAGAATACCTTAACACCTAGTGAAAGAGGTAAAGGAAATCTTTTACTTAGTGATCCTTTATAAAAATAGTCTTAACTAATATTCATTCATAAAAAAAAGGCAATTAGAGCCTTTACTCCAATGACTCAGGTAAGTAAGTTAAGAGTATCCAATCTTAAATGTTAGTGTGAGGAAGAGTTCGTAGGGGTCTCTTTAAAACCTGGTCACTTGGGTGATGAGCCTAGGATGTGCCGACTCAATGAACTCACAATAATGAGAAGGGCAGAAAGGCAAAAATTTTAGTACCTTAATGAAAGCCAGGTTGACATGGGCAGGCTTTGGTCCCTCAGAAGAGTGAAGGTTGACTTCGCTGTCAATTAAGGCAAATTAAAAAGAAAATGTTGAATACAAGGCAATAAGTGAAATAAAGACTAAATTGAAGAGGGAGAAATTCTAGGAAAAAATGGATACCATATGCTTTCACTTTTTGTTATCTTGTTTAGAGAAGAAAAAGTGAGGGAGATTATACTTGATAATAACCAATGAAGTAAATGGATGTTTTTTCGTATGGATTAAGTATTCTTCTTTTGAAGGAGAATTCAATTGTTAAACATTGGGATTAAAAATCTATTTTATTTAGATTAACTACTAAATTTCAACTAAATTATTCTAGTTACAAGTTTTAGTATAGTTAGAGCAATGGGCACCAAAAGTTCAATGACGAATTTCTCTTATTCATTTCAATTATTTTGCTTGAGGACAAGCAAAAAGTCAAGTGTGGGGATATTGACAAGATCACATTATACTTATATTTTCTTTTGGGATTTATATTCAATTTATTTCAATATTATAAGAAAATATAAAGAAATGGTACTTAATGGCATTTATTATGAAAATTTAGGTTTTGAGGACCTAAAAGTAAAATACAAGTTAATTGGAGGATTTTTTCACAAAATTGAAGAAGCAAATGAAGAATTGCATTGAAGACTGCCGGCCTTGACTATTTATGGGATGTCCATGCGAAAATCTGCCCAAAACCTTATCTTGATTAATTTACTGACTCAATTCCTCATTAGATCAACCTTATCCTCCTCCTCTTTGGATCTATAAATAGACCCCTTGCGTGAACCTAAGGATTCATTCTTATTTCTAAGATTTTATCTTCTCTTTAATTCTTTCTCATTTCATGTTATTCCAAATTTTAGTTTGAAGAAAGAATGTTACTTTGCTGAAGTTTGCTTTCAATTTAAGAATTCTAGGAATCATTTTGGAAGATTGAAGTTCTACAAACTCTTGAAGATTATAGAAATTGTTTCATTTATTTTATTTTCTTTTATGCAATTTATCAGTTTATTTTTATTATTCAATATAAATTCCATTGCACCTATTTATTTAAATTTTTTTTATGCAATCCACACCATAATGTTCTAATCATCTCTATGAGAAACATGATGAAGCCATAATTCAACTAAAATGATCATTGTATTTATGTTATAGAACATATAGATATGTGGAATTTTCATATGAGAATTTCTACTATGAATTGTATTTTGTAATTGAAATCAATGCATAGAAATTTAAACGACTCGAAAGAGAAATTTAGGATTTATTAGGAATTCCTAAGTAAGATTTAATAATTTATGCAAAAGCGGCGTTATTGAATTTTATTAGAAATTGACCTAAGTGTTTCATGCAATATTTTTTATTTAATTTTTCACTAAGGGATTAGCAGAAATTATTTTAAAGATATTAGGCAATCATATAATTGGGAAATTTATGATCATAAATTAGAATCCTCCATTGATTTTATTTAGCGGGAGCTATTAAATTAAATTGGGGTTTTGATACTTTAAAACTTGAAAAAGGATTAAGGTTTTGTCAAATTTCTTGTGAAAATCCATATATCTATAAGTTATTATAACATGAAGGCAATATGATTAGTAAAAATTAGGGTGGATTCTATTTTCCCACCATCCATTCATCCTTTTTCAACACAATTCTCTTTTTACACATTTAGTATAATTCATTCACATTTTATTCTCATCAAATATCATTGCCTAAATAATAGTAGAAATTGATATAGGTTTATTACTTAATCAATCTTTGTGGTTCGACACTCTTCTCTCACTATATTGCTTGATCCGATCCAGTATACTTGCCGGTATTTATTCACGCTTATTTTATATCTCTTTTTGCATGGATTAGTATGGCCAACATTGAATTTGCATTGGTTTCTTACAAGATGATTGGAAAATTTCTTGTTTGAATAGATCTTACATGAATAAAGGAATTCGTATGTAATCTAAGGATAGAGAACATGAATTTTCTATATTAGATTAAATTAGATAATTCGATCTAATTGAGGGTTCAAGAGTGTTAATGCAATTCTAATCGATTTTTGATAAAAGAGCTAATGCGATTAGGGTTAGGAGCTAATGAATCTGGGAAGAACATTGGCTTAGTGTTAGATACTCTGCGGTTCAGAAATAACCACTGTTTGTTAATTGATTTATAAAAGGATAAAGTTACATGATAATTAGAGGAGTAGTAAGGGTACGGTATGTTTTTAAGTATTAAATTTAGTGATTTTAATTTATCGTGTTAGTTTTAATTGCTTTAGATTTTGTTAAGTGTTTTTAATTTAAGCGGAATCTCTCGAATTTGTGTGGTTAGATAGTCGATTTAGAGTTATTATTGGTACTTGCTAATCCTTCGAGGAAATGATACCTGAATACAATTCTATACTATTACAATCGATAGGTGCACTTCCCTTCTTGATCGTAATAGAGAGTCGTAGAAACGAATTTTAAAATTTGTGTGATTACAGTCAACACCACTTAATCTATCACTAGAATGGATTCATCCCTTAAAGCCTTGCTATGTCAAAAGCTATTCTTGACTTAAATCTAAATTCAAAACTAATTAACATAGTTGTTGCCATGGACATGTGCCTAAAGTTACTTGGTATACATAAATAACATATATATGTACCTCTCTCACCATCATAAATTCATAAACATCATCGATCTATATTGTCATGTGTATGATGTAGTACCAAACAATTATTTTTATCACTCAAACAAATGCAAATAAAAGGTGAAATCTTAAATGGTAAATATTCTAGTAATAATAATAAAAGAGCCATCAATAGATGTGCCTCCATTATATAATTTTATATAAAGTATGCTCCTTATCTAAGAAATTGGTAAATGAAGTGTAGGCTAAGAGGCCAATCTTTAAGGCCAAGAGTACTTATTGGGTACTTGGTAGCATTCCAATGAAGAGGCCAATAGTTTTGTATTTCCTAGCTTCCTATTTAAACCCATTTTTTACATTGAGTTATCTTTAATTGCGAGGCATTTGGATTAATAGTAAATTAGGGGTCAATAGTTTCAAATAGAGAACCAAATTTTAAGTAATTAAAATAGATTATTAACGTTACTAAATAATTTAAATAAAGGTCCTATAAGGGACATTGTTATAGTTAGTATCAGATCCTCTATTTAATCATTTAGTATTTATGGGATAGTGTTGGATCATTTATTTGAACCACATAGTGTAAAGTTAATTCTCTATTTTAATCATCTAAAAGTTTGATTAATCTATTTTAATCACTTAACATAACGATTAATTTCTCTTTTTAACCATTTAAAATTTTGATTATTTATTTAAACTTGATCCTAAATTTTGATTCCCTTATTTGTTATTTTTCCATAATCACAATGCGTATACATTTTTTCACATCATATTTTTACCATAATTTATCCCATTATATGAAACTCTCTTTTTTGAAAATTTAGATAACACATGATAATATTGATTAATTATGATTTTTAATATAATAATTCAAATATAATATTTATTATTGATACTAAAATTGTCATTACAAAATATTAAAGTAGTGATTTAAAGGTAATAATAGTATAGATCCTAAAAAATTGCTATGAAACTTTGATGAAGGACCTAGGGAATAAAGTGCAAAGTTCCTTAAGAAAGAGAGTTCCTTCAAAAGCTGACATGGCACTATAGGGAACTTATAGAGTTCGTTAGCGATGTACATGATCTAATCAAGAGATTTGAAAACAAATGAAGATTTTTGTATAGAGTTAATGTTGTATCTTAATCAACTCATAAAACAGTGACACATACCACGTGAAAATTAGAACTTAGAGTGTCTTGCTTAATTTTCTGATGGATGAATGGATTTTTCTCAACTTATGGAAAAATAGAATCAAAGCCTCCAATCTTTCATTGTAGAGAAGTTTAAGGTTATAGTTAAATAGTAGCAGCTTTCTAGCATTAAAACTTTCATGTTCTTTTCCAACAATGAAATAAAATAAAAATATTGGAAAGGTTAATTAGATGTAGGTAATTTTATAGTTTTTATTTTATATTAAAATCATATATAAATAAAGAGACCAGATGTTCATTTGACTCGAGTATTCCTAATGCTTTGTAATGTTATTGCCCTTTAATTTTAAAATCACCAATTTTTTGGTATTAAAATTGATTGCTATTATATAAGTAGGGCATGTCCTCATACCTATATATGTTTTCCACACAAGCCATCTTAGATTTAGAAAAAGATTTTCAAATTTCCGTTAGATATACATTGTCCATTTTAAGAAATATCAAATTTGGTCTCTCTCCAATTGTTGACTTATGCAATGATAATTTAAACATTAATCGAGATTAAGGGCTTGAAATTTTGAGGCTCCTTGCCATAAAATATAAAAGAACAAGTTGAACAAAAATGATAAATATTCTTTAATTTTCCAAAACGTATTTAGATAAATGTCATGGAATTGAAAAACTAGGAATATGTAAAGAAAATTAATGAATTAAAACTCTCCACATATATTAAGGGTAGCAACTTTATAGATTTAGATAAAAACACAATAAAGATTAGCTTAAATATCAAGAACTCAATATTTAACCCTATTATTGCATGAAAATAACAAGAAAGTTGCATAGTTTAGTGGGCCTAAATATTAAGAACTCAACTATTTCAACCTCATTATTCAATGAAAATAACAAGAAAGTTGAATAGTTAGTAGTTGGGAACTATAACCTAGAGAATGGGGATGCAAGCTTGAATCTTCAAGAAAAACAAATTGACATATTTCATTCAAAGTTGGTCGAGTTACAATCAATGGCTATTGAAGATTTCAACCATAGGAAGAGGGAGAATTATAGCAACAAATTAAGTTTTATATGGAGTAGAAGAAAGTTTATTGGAGAGAAAGCATGCATTGAATGACCCAAAAAGAGGAATAAAAGTACAAGATATTTCCATCAGTGTGTTTAAAGGAGGAGAGTTGGAAGCAGGATTATGGAAATTAAAGATGTAAGTGGAGATTGGTTGTGCTATGCTATAGTTTTCTAGGAGTGGTAAAGTCACTTGCAAAAGGGGAAAACAAGCTAAAAAGGGTATTGAAGGTTGCTTCGGTGTCGCCACTTCAATGTTTAAGTCGACACAAGTGAATAAAAGGAGCATAATGAATCTATAGGCATCAGAGGGTTTGAATCCTTTACCCTATGATCTCATCCCTTATTTATAGTGGATGAGATCAAGTTATTTTTGGTAGGTGCATCTATGATCCTTGAGATTTTGTTCAAATATGGTGAGGAAAATTTTTAACTAAGGGCTTTCTTTATTCATCTAGTGTCTTTTCTATTTCCCTTATTTGTTAATTAAGTATGCCCAACTTGAGCTCAAGCTTGATAGGGCTTGTAGGTTAGAATTTAATCTAACCTCTAATTCTTTCGTCAAGGTTCGGGAGCTTAGTCCAAGTCTTTAGAGCTTAGCCTTAGGTTCAAGTAGATCAGATTAGGCCCTAGGGGCCCATCCCCCTACCCTCCACTCTTGTTGATGAGGGGTTAGTAATGAGAATTGATGAAAGAATAGGCTTCCAAGGACTTTAAGATGAGTTGATGTTCAAGACGAGCTCTATAACAAGATCTTTGAATTTGATTTTGACTTTGCATATCAAGACTTTGACTCATATGGAGTAGCGGGGTAGGCAAGTGGCTAAGCTAGTTTTCACTTATGTTGGAAAGGTTAAAGAGTGTAAATTCCTTTGTGGTGGTGATCTAAGTTGGCAATTCAAAGCTAAGCTAAATTGATGACACACTTAGCATTATTGTGTTTTTATCTTCTCGAGCAAAGTTGGGAGATGCATGAGGTCTTAGAACTAGCCATGTGAAGTGTCCTAATCTCTCTAAATGGTGTGAGGTTCAAAGAGTCAGTAGCTTCTTGAGGAAGCCTTAATTTGATTTATCTTTAGGTGCATAAGTGTTAGTGCATTTAATGTTGTACACGACTATTGAGATGTCACTGAGTGATGTTTACACAAGTTAGGCATGCCTACTGAATTTACGTCGTCAGTTTAGAAAGTGGGATATGTGTTGAGATTGAGTTAGTAGGCATATTATTATGCCTTTTATGTTGAATGTCTCCTTGTTTGTTGAGCTTATGTTTCTATATATACTCATCCATCATTTCATTTCGACACTTTTACTCTCTTACTTTGTCATTTGCACTCAATCTCTTACAATTCTTATACTTTGATTCTTCACATACTTTTAAACCTATCTTCTTCTCAATTTCACTTTGGTTTAAGCATTCTTGATCTTTTCTAAAGTAGGTATGGCTCCCACTCCTTCTTCTTATACATAATTTAATGATGGAGGGAGAGGCAGTTCACCCTCTAAGTGGCAGTGAATGAAATCTTCGATGTACTTTCAGCATATCTAAAGAGTTTAGTGATGGTTTGGAGAAGGATATCATGTCATGGCAACCATTACTCAAATTCCAAGCGATGTGTATGCTGATGATGGTGAGGAAGTCAAATAGGTGCAACCTTTTTATTCATTAGTTGAAGGGGGTAAATACATCGAATGGGGTTTGGAACACTTTCACCTACAAGGAATAAAGGGATATAAGGAAGTATTTTCAACCATGTCCTCAAGGTAAGAAGATTAATAAGCCTTAAGTTAACAACTGAGTTTCTTTGATGGGCAGTCATTGATTTTGCCTTTACTTAAGGCATGTAGAATTTGTGCTCCGAGTTCTAAAAGAAGTTCTTCAACTACCATTAGATTTCACCAACCTAGCCTATCCCCAACACATGCAAGTTGCTGATCGCATTTGAAGCATTGTGCATGCACTTCATATTATGAGTTACTCCTTAACTCTTACACTTCTTTTAGGGGTTGAAGAGGTGGCGACTTATACTAAATTATTAGAAAAAAGAAGAAGAAAAAAGGAACAAAAAAAAAATCAATATCTTTGATATTTTATTTAATAAATTTCAAAACCTACCAAAAAAAGAAAGAAAGAAAAGAATAGAAAGTGGGTTATGTGAGTACACAAATAATTACCAAATACTTAGCTTAATTATAACCATTGTACATGAGTACAATAAATAAGACTATGATTATAGAAATATTGTGAGGATCATAGTAATAATTCGAAGTGACCATGCAATAAAATAAATATATGCAAAGTTATAATATGATAATATAATCACTAATATCAACATTTAATTTCAATACATTCCAAATTACTAAAACTTCAGAAGCAGATTTCATAATGGATAAAAATTTCGAAAAGATTAATAACAGTTATTTATAATATATTGATATTGCTTTAATGATTTACATATAGCGGGAATTTTATAACACATGACAATGGACTTTAAAATATAAAAGTAAAAAAGAAACTAGATCGATTAGGTAATTAAAACAAATAGGAAGCAAAAGTTAAAATTTCAATTTTAGGATGGCTAAAAAGAATTTTTGAGTGTATATTTATATTCAAAATATTTTATTTAGCTTACACGTAAGTTTCCATATAAAAATAAAAATAAAATGGTTTAGATAATTTAATTAGATTGTTAATATGCATACTAATTAGACTCATAATTTAATATTTCTCCACTCTCATATATTTGTTTTTTGGATATTTAGTTATATGGAAATTAGAGAGCCTCCTTTTATAATACCGTAGAACTAATGAAAGTAGATGTTAGGCTTTATTTATTTATCGAGATGAAGGTGAAAGTGTTAATCTCTAATACTAAGCCGAAGGGAACATGTTTGATATCCAAAATGGCTTATCCAACCTCTATGTCTTAAGGCTAAGAGTTAAGGCATTGTCTAAGTCACAAAATGGTTTGTGCGAGCTAAAGGTAATAAAAAGTAGGATATCCAAGCTTGGTCGATAACATAAAGCTAAACATCATTAGTTAAGTTGTGGTGAATAGTTTTGTTACTCCAAAAGTTAACCTTAGCCTGGAGGGAGGTGAAAAGACTTGCTGTGTATGTGTCCATCCTTTCATTTGTCATTTTCAAAATTTTCCTATGTGCACAAACCTATGCATTTCATGTGGTAAGCTATATGGCATGCTAGGGTTTGAAGCAATCATAGGTATGGAGTCATCTTAGCTTTTCATTTTGTTGGACGACACGTGATATAATCTCATACTATGTGGGAAAATGCACTTGTACTTTTCAACTGCCTATATAAGGCATGGAAACGTCCACTCCCATACTTTTTGCTCTTCTTGCATTCTTACAACATTTAGAATTCTTGTGTTTACTTAATCACACTCTACATCTCTTTTCAAAATTTCTCATCCATCAATGCACTAGGTATGTTGAGCTAATCTTCTCACAATCTTTCTGATATCGTTCACAAGATCATCTCTAATGCAGTAGGATGCAAAACGGGGCCCTTAAGCCAACCCCATGTTAAAGCAGCAATGGAGGAAGAGGTTGATAGTGTAATCCTTAGGTCGTTTGAAGAGGAGAGCAGTGAAGAAGTTTAGGATGGAGAGTTAGCCGTTGATACCTATCCTGATGATGGGGAGGATCAAATGCCCATCTACTTGTGCTATGGCTAGTTATCATCATCAGTAGTGGGACCTACAGGTGTTAGAAGCGTTGTGGATGAAACCAATACACATGCGGTTACCCTATATTGTGAGCTGCTTCCAAGTGGTTGGGTTGTCTAAGCTTTACATGAAAAAGAGCATGTTGCTCTAATGTCAGGTAACCGCTTCTACCTTTACCAAAGGTTTCTCGAGTTCGGGTTGCAGTTGCCTTTTAGTGACTTCCAAAAAGAGTTTTTCAACTACTACTGTGTTAACCCTTATTAACTTATACCTAACGCTTACACTCTGCTAGTGGGATTCGAGAGCCTCAATGAGTTATACAACATTCGACCTACTATGCAGTTGTTCCATTTTTTCTGTGGAGTGAAGAGGTTTGAGCTATCCCAAGGGTGGTTTTACCTGTCCAGCCGACCCGGGGTAAAGCTAATGGATGGGTTAGTATCTTTGGTGCACGATTGGAAAGAGATATTTGTTGTAGTTGAGACACCTAAAGCGTTAGACTTTTGGGTTAGTCGAGTGAATCTAATATGCATGAAGCTAATCAAGTTAATGCTGCTTGATAAACAATGATTTAAGGTCTTTCTTCGAGCTCTTAAGCATAATGGAAGGCCTTTTGACGGTCCCAACTTAGTTCGAGCATTCAAGAGAATAGGTACGGTTTCACTTGAAGGCTCAAATGTTAAAGGAGATGTCATTGGGGATGCTATAGAGGATCAAGGTGTAGGTAAGGGTGGAAGTCTAGAGTTTGTAGGTTTGAGGGTGAACTTGTAAGCTACAGTTTAGAGGTTTATATGGTAAGTTTCAATTTTACTTGCCTATTTTGTTGACTTTGGTTTTCCCTATAGAAATGGTGCCATTTAAAAGGGCTCTTTTGGTTGATCGAGTTGCCCATCAGTTTAAGCATGGCAGACCTAAGCCACAAAAGGAGAGGATGTCCAATGCATCAACCTTTGTTGCTAAAAGGCCCTCTATTAGGGCAATTACGATTCGTAACTTGGACACTTGCTAGCATACTAGCATAACCATGGCTGCATCTTAAGGTAGGACCTTGGAGCGTGATAAGAATCAGATTCCTATAGGACCTATCACCAAGGCTTGAGCTAAGGGTTTACACAACTTAGTTTTGAGAATCATACATGAGAAACCTAATCCTGAGGAAGCTAACTTAATTTCTTCATTCTTACCTTATAATTGTTATGCATTCCAGTAGGTTCACTTAACAGTCCTACAGAGTACCAAATCACCTATACTTTTGAGTAAGTTGGGATCCTCATCGGGACTCAATTTGAAAGTACCCTCAAGACCGGCATTTTAATGATTAATTTCATTTTATATATTTTTTATTTGCTTAGACCATTTTATGTTGTAGTTTCTTTTGGAACACTTTCATTTTGTTTGTAATTTTCATTTAGGACCGATCACCCTAAAAGTGGCATAGTTGTAATTTTGTGGACTTTCTAACCCTAAAGGGAGCAAGTATAAATACTTGCTTAAGTAGGGTTTTTAGGAGGCAAATTTTTAGATTAAAACACATCACTTTACGTGAGAGAGCTTAGGGTTATCCTAGTTCAATTTCCTTTTATCAATCTCAATCCCAAGAGTAGAGATTGTGGTGAGTGCAACAATTGAAATTGTGAGTTATATCAATTTCTAATTGTTGTGTTTTCTTTTCTTCTGTAGTGTGTAATATCTAGGGTTGGATTGAAACATTTCTTGGTCAGATTTAAATTAGTATCAATTCAAAATAGTGTGCTTATTTTGAGTACTTATCATACTTGTTATTCACCATCAACAATTGCTTGTCATTTTGAACTGTGAGTTGCATTGTTATAAAAGGGGATCTTGGAAGTGGTTTTTGTTGTTGTTCTTGAATTCACGCAGCAGTTTGAGTTTGATTAGTGAGTTTTTAAGGACTTGATCATTGTGGTTTAATAATTTATAAATTATTGAATTTGGATCTCCTTGTACCCCTTTAGGAATTACGAAATTCCTAGCCTATTGAACTAGATTTGGTTTATTGCATTTAGGTTTGGTTTTTATTCCATTTTATTGTGCTTAATCCCCTTTTAGGCACATCAAAGTGTTGTGATGGAGTACTTTTAAAACGTGTTTGATTTGGAGGGGTGATTTATATCCTAGACAATGTAGAAGCAAGGTCTATTGCTTTCGAGGAAAGCAAGGAGGCAACTATAGAGTGCTAGAAAAAATAGTGCTAAGATGTCTAACATTGGCGGGAGGAGTGCCCGAGTAGCAATGATCCTGTATGGCCTTTTAACCCCTTGCCCTCTAGTGCCCCTATGCCTATAGTGTTGTAGGGCTTAAATTGGAGAGTAGGTTGGCAAAACCTATTTGATGGGATCTTAAGCCCCTAGGAAAGAGGTGAAGTTGAGGTCCTAGCGACTAGAATATTGGCTTTTGATCTTCTCTCCTTCTTCTCCACCCATCTTATTGAGGTATAAGTCAATTTTTATTCTTAAAATCTTCATCTTTTATTCTTTTAACACATGTCTTTATAACTAGTTTCTTTATGTAGATAGTGAAGTTTATATATGGGATTCTGTTCACATGTGTTGAGGGGGAATGGTAGGTATGTCAAAAAAATGCCGATTGTGAATATTATTATCACTTATTCTCATGGCATGATCGTTACGACTCAAACTCATAAAAGCGAATGGCGGTTGAGGTCAAGTTGAAGGGGGATCACAAGGAGCTTAAGGCAATGGGGGAAGACTACTATCATAAAATTGCTATTGCTAAAGAGAGGGCACGAAGGAGCATCTCTAACCCATCCAACACGTAGTAGGAGTTGATGATGCAAATGACTAGATCAACTCTCTTAAGGAGTAGGTCTCAAGTTTATAGGAGTGGGAGTTGTACTTCACACTAAGTTACGGCGAGAGAAGGCCATTGCTGTGGGCTTTAAGTGAGACCTAGATTTGGTTCAATAATGCCTCGAGCAGACTAATGTGAAGAAGGCTAAGTTGAAGGGACGTGTCCAAGATCTTAAGAAGTTGTTGGCTAATCAAGATTCGAGGATTTGTTAGTTAGAGGAGAATGAGCAAATGGTTAAGGATAAGTATTATGAGGAAATTCAATCTTTTGACAAGTGCGCCAATGAGTTAGTCTAGGTAATGGGGGGGGAGGGGTAAAAGATCTTGAAGTGATGGATCCATGAGAGAAATCAAGTGTTTGATCTCTCCTAGCTCAAGGAAAAAAAACAAAGTGAGAGCCCAATACCCCTTTGGAGGAGAGAGAGGAGGTTGACCTGGTTACAGTTGAGGAAGAAGGACAATAGCTAAATGAGGACATTTCTCAGCCGTTAGTAGCAATGCCTACTGAAGATGCTCCTCCTTCTCCTCCTATCCATGAGGTCGAATAGATTCCTCCTTCACTTCCATAGGAAAAAGTGCCTTTGCCTCCTCTCGTTGAAGAAGCTCCTCCTTCGTTTAATCTTGCACCATCTTCGACCCTAGTGGATAGCCTTATAGAATAGATAATTCATTTTTTCTTTGCTTTTTTTTTTTTTCAATTTACATTTTGTATGATGGTCAGAATGCCAATTAAGAGCCTTGTACACCAATCATGATTAATGAAATGCTTTTTGTATATACTTGTTTTCTAATTTTAATTTCTTTGTTGATTAAACCACAATAAATATAATTTATTCTTTGGTGCGTTTTAATGTAAATTCTGTGGAATAAAGTGTAATAGGTCGAACTAATTGTTTTAATGCAAAATCCACGCACTAAAGTTTAATAGGTCGGATTAATCATTTTAATGCAAAATCTATGCACTAGAGTATAATAAGTTGGACTAATTGTTTTAATGCAAAACATGCACTATAGTATAATTGGTTAGACTAATTAGTGTAAGTACTCAGACATTTAGGAGAAGTCTATTTATTGAAAATATGTAAACTAACTAAAGTAAATAGGTTAGACTAATCAGTGTAGCTGCTTAAACATTTAGGAGAACTTTTATTGAAAATACGTTAACTGACTAAAGTAAGTTAAACTTATTGATGCAATTACTCAGATATTTAGGAGAACTTTTATTGAAAATATGTAAACCAACTAAAGTTGGTCAAACTCATTGGTGTAGTTGCTTAAACGTTTATGTGAACTACCTTTGTAGAAAATATGTAAACCAACTAAAGTAGGTCGAAGGTATTGCTGTAGCTACTCATATGTTTAGTAGAAATCATTTATGCAAAATTTAGAAACCAACTATGCTAGGTCAGAATAATTGGTGCAGCTGCTTGGATGTTTAACAACTCATTTATGAAAAAAATGCAAACCAACTATACTAGGTTGGAGTAATTAGTGTAACTGTTTAGATGTTTAGCAGAACTCTTTTTATGCAAACTACATAAACCTACTACAATAGGTCGGAGCAATTGTTGTAGATAGTCGAATGTTTAGCGGTACTTGTTTATGTAAAATACGTAAATTAACTTCACTGTCTTGGATTTGCTTATCTACAATTAGATGGTCATCAATCTTAAATGATGCATAAATCCAATGCTTACTTGTTGAAGTCTGGAATAAATTTCAAGTGGTTGTGGTGTTTTAATTTTAGAAAGAAATGGTAATAAATATTTCAATAGGTAATGCCACGATAAAGTATTTTAATGTCTGTTACCTCCATAAATGGACAGAGACACTCAATCCTTCTTATTTCAAACTTCTGATCACTTAATTGCATATTTTCCAACTATACACACCACTTTTCCAAATTTTAAAAATATAAACACTTATGTAGCCATTTTCTTTACCAAACTCTCCCAATCTCTCTTTATTTGGTGGAACTCGTTTGACCCCTTTCCTTTCTTTTCTTTCTTTTTCTTCTTCCCTTTCATTGTTCTCTAGTATAAATTATATCACCTAATCTCTCCTTATTTGGTAGAACTCGTTTGACCCCTTTCCTTTCTTTTCTTTCTTTTTCTTCTTCCCTTTCCTTGTTCTCTAGTACGAATTATATTTCACCCCCAAAACTTCAAAAAAAAAAACAAAAAAAAAAGGTATTTGATGTGCATTACTTCACAATGTGTGTTGGAGTAGTAGTAAGAAATGTGAATTGTGGTAGCCATAGAGGTTTAAAACTTGTTAGAAATTATATTTTCTTTAAATGCATGGATAGAAATAGTCAACATTAAGCAATAGGGAATTGGTACAATTTTACGTAAGACTAAACATGCCAATGTCGTGTAGTTAGGTTCGAAATGGCTGAGGTGGTGAAATTTATTGTGAACATAAGAGGAAATGTTGTGTAAGGCAATGATGAGCTCGATTATGAGAATACATTGGTGAAGAAGTTGAAGCTAAGGAGAAATTCAAACTATGCAAAATTCTTACACAAGATTTGTAGATGCAATGAAGTTAATCTAACTATGGTTCATGTTAAGATACTACATAGGCATCTACATTACTTCCCTGGAGGAGTGAGATACAAGTTGATGCCAATTACGGATGATGGTGATGTAGAGAATGTAATTGAAATGGCTGCAACTTTCGAAGAGGAGTGAATACAAGAATTGTATGTTGAAATCCATGAATAATTAGAAAATTCAATTAAAGAAGCAGAGGCCTTCGAAGCCAATACCTCATCACCTTGACATAAAGAAGGCCTAAGCATGGTGACTAATTCACTAATGTGTGATGAAATGGCTCCGATGCCAACTTATAAACCTTTGTATAATGAATAAAACTCTAATGATCTAAAATTAAATAATGCCCTCCACTCTCTAGTGGAAATTGATACTATTGTGGAGCACTTTGCAATGCACGAAGAGTATTCCAATGAGGATGAGCATTCTATCGAAAATGCTTTAAATGACATACATGCTACATATCTACCATTGCACATGCATGTAAAGTAAGCTCATTGATTTCAAGAAGCAAGTCATTTGGGTGACAACAATGAACTTAGGGACGCTATTCCATTTTTCAACATAAGGGGAGATAGTAGTTATATCACCTTCAAGGAAAATATCACTACTATGTATGGAGATTTTGATAGTGGTGATGAGCTTAGAAAGGGAGTGAGATTTAATAGCAAGGAAGAGTTATTGCAAGTTGTGAAGATGCATCATATAAAGAACTATTGTAACTTTGTAGTTGTAGAATTGAACCCGACCTTATGGTCAATTTTCTATGCCAACAAAGATAGTGGTTATAAGTAGAGGCTTTGAGCTTATAAGAAGAAGTTAGAAAGCCTTTTTATAATCATAATTCTTAAGGGACCTCATATGTACACAAACGCTATAATACACTAGGATCATCTAAGGTTAGATTCACATATGATAGCTAGAATCTTCATTGAATATGTAAGAAAAAACCCGAATATAAAGGTTACTGAACTCGGTTCTATAATTGGAGCTAACTTCAGGTATATAATCTCAATAAGGAGAGTTTAGGATGTAAAAAGAAAAGCTGTTAAAGTTGTGTATAGTGATTGGGACAAATCGTACAATGAATTGTTGAAACTTCTAAATGTAATTTAGATTAATAATCCTAGAACACTAGTCAAATGGGATTGGCATGATTCGATAGTTGTTAAGGAGTGGATATCAAAATAGGTCTTCTAGACATTCAGTCCATGTGTTGAGGCATTTAAGTATTGTAGGCTTGTACTTAGTATTGACAGTACTTTCTTGTATAAGAAGTATACTTATAAGTTGTTGATTGCGTGTGCTATGGATGGAAACAACTACATTGTCCCCTTTACATTTGCCTTAGTAGACAACGAACCAGCGAAGACATGGGGATGGCTTCTTCGAAAGCTAAAGAAGCATGTTGTAGGTAACTGTTAAGAAACTATTTGTCTCATTTCTAATAAACATACCAGTATTGGCACTACAATTGAGTGACAAGATAATGGATGGAGGCCTCCCTCTATGATGTGGTGCTTTTGCTTATGCTATGTTGCAAGTAACTTTAACACCACTCACAAGAATTTGCAATGTATGAAATAGGTGACGATTGTTAGAATGAAGGCATAACCTTACAAGTTTCAGCATTACATAGACTTAGTTAGGTGAATAAAACCCAACACCTTGGCATGGTTTAATGGCATCCCACTTGAATAATGGACACCTGCATATGATGGAGGGTATCGTTTTAAGTACACGACTTCAAATATTGTACAAAGTTACAATTCTATTTTAAAAAAGGCAAAAGGCCTACCTGTGATTCCCTTAGTAAAAAAACTATTTTATAATTGTGTCAAACATTAGGATAAGATGACCAAGGACGTGCATACAAGAATTGCAGCAAACTAGGTTTTCATAAAGTACTCTAATGATAAAATAGAAAAATGGAGATGTAAGGCTAGTGCCCACAAGGTCATTAGGTTCAACAAACTCAACCAAATATTTGAGATCCTAACTAGGCCTCGGCATAAGGTGAATGGGGTTAAAGGAGGAGGAAAGATGCAAAATGTAAACCTCAAGAATCACATGTGTATATGCAATAAGTGGTAAATATACAAAATTCCATGTTTACATGCTTGCGCTGTAGTAACATATTTAAGGCTTGATAGTTCGTTGATCATTGGCCATTGGTGTAGACGGACACATCAGTTACAATGTTATTAGAGCCACTTCTATCCCATTAGAGATGAACGCTACTAGTTAGAGGTAGATTTTCCATTCATTCGCCCTGACATTACCAAACTTCAACATGGAATGGGAAAACTCATGTTAAAATGATACCATATGGAGATAGACCTTATAAATCCCTTGTTTAGAACTAGGCGTTGTAGGTGTAGAAGGGAAGGGGCACAATAGGAAGAAGTGCCTAAAGAGAAATAATAATGGTATAGGGCTTGTAACAAAAAAACTTCCTTCCTTCATTCATTAAGCCTTATTTGATTAAGTTTACATAATAACCTTCCCTTTGCTAACCAAATTTTGCTTTCATGTCATAGCATAAATGGATCCTGATACGAACCACGCCAACCCGTGACGAAACCCAATACCAATACGTTCGGAAATTCGTTACCTAAGACGCCCAAACACCTAAAGTGGAAACCGCGACCCGTTGTCTATAAGCGAGACAAGAACCTTGGTATAATGTGAAGACGCCACAATCGGGATGAAAGACCGATTGATAAGTCGAGATGAACGCCACGGAAATTAATTTGATAAGTTCTAGTTAGTTCTTGAAGAACCAAGAGAGGAGCCTCTCAAAGATGTTTTAATGTTCTAAGATGTATGTTCTCTATTCTAAACCCTAGGAGCTTTATACTAGGGTTACAATTCGTAAAAATACAAGTCCAAAACGACGTCACTTCAATAAGTGCATAAAATAACAAAACAACACAAAAGGCCGGCGTCGGGGAGATACATGGCCATATACACGACCGTGTACTTTGGCCGTGTACTTTTCTGTGCAAATTCTGGCAATATATACGACCGTGTACTTCTGGTCGTGTATCTTTCTATGGATTTTCTTGACTCCATACACGGCCGTGCCTTTAGCCGTGTATATGACCGTGTATGATTCTGTGTAACTTTGAGATTCCTACACGGCCGTGCCTTGTAAATACACGCCCTCTTCACCCCGTATCCGGTATAACTTGTACAAGAGCAAAGGTCTTCCTATGGTTGTTCCAATCCGTTCCAACTTCATGATTGCTCCAATTCTTTCCGGCTTCATAGACATCCTTTATCAACCCATTAAGTGCTTCCTTGAGTCGTTTCGCTCGATTTCTTGTGATCGGTCTAGGCGGCACTTCAAGAGGATCCACATTCCTTCTTCTGGCTTGACTCTCATTATAGATCTCATCAGATCCAAGACCTCTTAATCCATCATTGTTGATGCAATAGGCCATACATTGATTAAAATCTATTTGGTAGGGATAAAAGTGGCTCTGATAACATTGTAATTGATGTGTCCATCTATACCAATGGCCAATGATCAACGAACTGTCAAGCCTCAAATATGCTACTAGAGCGCAAGCATGTGAACATGGAATTTTGTATATTTACCACTTATTGCATGTGCACATGTGATTCTTGAGGTTTACATCTTGCATCTTTCCTCCTCCTTTAACCCCATTCACCTCATGTCGGGGCCCAATTAGGATCTCAAATATTTGGTTAAGTCTGTTGAACCTAATGACCTTATGGGCGCTAGCCCTACGTGATGTGCTTCACTTGTAATTATGATATATATAAAGGATGACACAAAGAAGAACCAAATTCCAATCAAATTAGGTGTGAACCAAACTTGAAGATGGAACCCTAAATGGCATGAACCGAATTATGATGTGCAACAATTGGATTCTAATACCAATTAAATAAAAGAGGAACAATTCAATTCCAACTCCCACAATTGGCGTGAAATCAAGCAATAGAAAGAACCCTAATTTGGCATGAACAAGAACCAATCAAACAATCCCAATTACACACTAGATATGACACACTAGTAATAATTGGAAGAAACTCAAGAAATATTGATATAACTCACAATAATTCTATGAGCCCACTCGCCACAATTTTAACAATGAAATTGACAAGAGTAAAAGTTGCATGAGGAAGAGCTCTCCACAGCAAGAAATGATAGATTTCTAATTGTTCAAAAGTCTTTTACAAACCTTACTTTACAAGTATTTATACTTGTTCTAAATAAGGCAAATTTAAAAAAAGAAAATACAAGTAAAAAAAAAAACATATGTGGCCTGTTTCTAACAAAAGGAAATTACAAATAAAACCCTCATATGTGGCTTGTTTCTTTCACTTCCATGGAGCAATGTAGGATTGGTTCTTCTCAAGATAAAAATGCAATTGAAATGAAGGTCGGTTCCACTTGACTTTGTAGGTTCAATTTGATTCTTAATGGACTGTGATATCTTCTTGCAAAAGCCGACAAAATGTACCTGCTACAATGTAAAAACAAATTATTATAAGATAAATAAAGATAACATGTGGATGTCTGGGCTCATTTTTTCAAATTGGCTTCCCACTATTGGATTCAGAGGTTTGATTCCCATCATTAACTCAAAGTGCCAACTCATTTATCACCTCTCATAAGCACTCTATTAGTGATCACATTCTTAACCCACCTACTTCGTGAAGGTTATGCTACTATTGACTAGATATTGGTGACAACTCCTACTCTTTGGTACGATGGAGTCCAGTTTGTCCACGTGACTTTAACGAGTCCCTGCAATTGCTTGTAACACAAGAGTTATAGGCTCCTCCTACCTTCGATGTGAGATGAGCTGAGCATAGATCTATCATGGCTAAAATCCCTAAACCATTTATTAAGAGTTGGAGTAAGATGGAATAGCATTATTTGTGATTTATTTTGATCATTTCATTATATATTAGAAATGGTGTATATTTTAATGAAAATTTCTTTTTTTTCTTCTTTTTTTTTCCAATAATTGTGGGGGGGGGGGGGAATTTGCATGTGTTTTTAGTAGAAAATTTTCTTTATACTAAAATAGCATGCACTACATGTGTTTTCAATACAATTTTTTTTTTTATAACGAGAACACATGCGGTGCATGCATTTTCAGTAAAATATTTCCTATATTAAAAATGTATTCACTACATGCATTTTTGGTATCCTATTCAATATTTTTTCCCTTTATCCTATTTGTGTAATATTTTTAAAAAATTACATTATTTACATATTTTTCCTAAAGAAATTTCCCAATTTATAAAGTTATGCCCTCATGTGATATTTATTGTAACATTAGTTTTCGTGTTAAAACCTTTAAAGTAGGGAGATAATTTTACAATAGGAATAAGGTAAAATGAAAAAAAAAAAAAAAGAGTAGGAAAAAGAAGCCTAATATTATTTATTTCATGAAGCCAAGAACAACACTATTGGCAATGTAAAATATGTTAGAAATGCCCTATAGGCTCTTAAGTTTAATTTTTTTTTTTATGAACCAGTTAAATTGCCCAATGTCCTAGTCTTCTTAATAGGAAGTAATAAATGCACTCATGCAAGAGCTTGATCCTCTAATTCTTAAATTTAAACATGGAGATCCTCATTGCAGCGGTAGCATAGTGTTTATGGAGGACTATGTAAATACTATGATTGTAAGGGAGAACACAGCTCCTAGTTCAAATCAATACTTCGTTCCATATTTATCTCTAACATAATAATGTAAGCTATCAATAACCAAATCAAAACGGAGGCTCATCTTGCAATGTGCTTAATTGTTCCAAGCACATGAACAAAAGCCAATTGAAGAATATTCAACCAAACCAAGTTCACAAAAATGGCTTGATGAACTATAGCCACATGAACCCTAATTGTATGAAACAACTTGCTCTAATACCAAAATATGATGTGCTCAAAATCCAAAGCACATGAACACCAGTACAAATGCGTGAATAACCAAATTCCTCAATCAAAATGGCTTGTCAAAATCACTTCAAGTTAGAATCTAATTCACGAGCTTGTACACTAAATTGATATATGGAATAAACAATTGTATTAATACCAATAGAAGACAACGGAAAAGAATTAGAATTCAATCTCAAATTGACTTAATACAAATATGAAAATAAGAACCCTGATTCACGTAGATATGGATAAGTAACCAACAAATTGCACCTAGATATTACTCACTAAACACAATTTGTAAATCAACAAGAGATAATTTATATTATTCACAATCACTTTGGTTAGTTCTCGCCACAATTTCACAAATGAAATTAATAAGAGATCAATTGCAATGGAAGGAAACCCCTCATAGCAACAAGTGTATTTTTACCAAAAATGTCAAAAGCTTTCTAAAAACCCTAGTTAGCAAGTATTTATAGTTGCTCCAATTAAGGTAAAACAAACAAAAAAATTACAAAGTTGCCACTAGGTGACCGATTCCAAAAATCAAAATTACAAGTGCAAAATAAACAACATAGCTAGTTCTCATAGCAACAATTACATATTCAAATGGTCTTCAATTGGTCGGTTCTTCAATTCAAGTGAACAATTTGTTGGACTAGATCTTCTTTAGTTTATGTCGGTCCATGAATAACTCACAAGCTGAGCTTTAGCGAGTTTATCCATCGCCCTATAAAAACTGACAAGTATACCTATTGTAATGCACAACAAATAAGTAATAGAAAAGAAGTTAGTCTACAAATATTTTTAGGGTCAGTTTGTTCAAAGAGGACCCTTATCATCAAATTTTGTAACCCTTTGGCTCTTGCCCTAATGATACGTCCTATAGGATTTTGATTCCTATCATCTCCTTAGGCCTCAAGAAGATTTGTCCTCAAATCCGATAGGTCTTCATGAACATCATTGGGTAGATAGAATGACAAGTCTGTAACATCAAATGCAGCAGAAACTCTGTATCCTCCTAGCAAGTTATCTATAAAAATAACATTGTAGTCTCCCAATACCCAAGATACCATAGGGGCTAGTTGCTCTCGCCCCTCCATCTTTAAGATATATCTCATCTACAACATATATAATGGTCTATCATCCATTATGACCTCCCCTAACTCAAACTGTCCCACCAATATTGTCTTCTTCTTCCCTGTTTCACTTATATGTTTTTGAACCTCTTGGCCCTTTGATTGTTTACTCATTTGCCCCTGAACCTTTTGGACCTCTGATGGTTGACACATCTACTTTTGAACTGCTTGATCCTCTAAAGGTTGACTCATCTAACTATGAACCTCAGGAATTTCCAATGGTTAACTTATCTGTCTTTGCTCCTCTTAGACCTCTGATGGTGACATAGGGCTCAATACTATACGTTTACCCTCTAGTTAGAACATATAAGTATTTCTATAGCCATCATGTAAAACCCTCTTGTCATACAACTACGACCTACTAAGCAATATATAGGATGCAAACATAGGAAGAATGTCACATTCTATTTCATCGTAATATTTATCCCCTATACTGAAAGGTACACTAATCCTCTGGATCACATGGAAACTTCCTTGCTCACTCAGCCAATGTAATTTATAAGGTTCTTGATGTAAAGTAGTTACAAGTTGTAATTTTGATACTAATGAGGTAGCCACAACATTAATATAACTACCACCATCAATAATAAGAGCACATAAATTACCTTGTACTCTATGAGATATATGGAACAAATTTTCTCTCTTCCTATCATCAATGGTTGGAAAAAAAGTCAAGGCTCGACATAGTGTATTAGTAGATAAATATAAATCATTTGACATGGTTTCTTACTAATTTCAACAAGCCAACAACACACTTCACTACATACACACTTACACACCATGTCACAATCAACACACCTCAACCTTGCACCACACCTACACTCATGGTGCAATACACACAATGGCGCTTCCACGGTCCTCATACACCTACGGTGCACTACATAACCAAATGCAACACACACTTCCCTACACTTCAATTATGGCAACAACAAGTGAAACAATAATTAAACAATTCCAAGTATTAAGTTATTAAAGTCAACTAAGCAAGTGTTTAAGTATCAATACTCAATAACTTCCACACTTTAATGCTTGTTTTGAAATTCAAATTTTACCACTACATTTCCCTTTCTAATCACAGCACATACACACTCCTACTTCCACGTGTAGCACCTTCTTTACACAACACAACTCCACAACAATTTACAACACTCTTCACTATACACTCACAACACCACACGTTGTAACACCCCTTCAACTCAATACACACTTACACCACTACACATACACAACACAATTACGACAACAATTCAAAATTACACCCTTAATGCAACCTTCTCCACAAATGGTAAGAATCAATTTCAAATTCAAATAGAATGCAATCAATATCACTCAATAACTTCTCCAAACTTATTTCTTTATATCTTTTCAAGCAACATGCAAAATAATTACCTTTGCCATGTTAATTTCTAAGGAGAGAAGTAAGCTGGTTTTAATTTAAACCCATGCACAAAAAAAAATCTAAAAAAGAAAAAAGAAAAAAAGAATTGACAAAGTTTATATGACTGGCTAAAAAAGATGATGTAGGCGAAATTGCATTCCTTTGGAAATTCAACGAATAGTTGAAAGAGAGACAATTTTGATTTTCCCAAAAAAAATAGAGAGAAGTATCTTAGCAAAGAGCTTATGGAATCAATTTTTAGTTGTTGGGTCACAAGTTACTAATGTCAATAAGGTAGATAAAAGGCATTTAATAAAAGAAAACAAAAGCATAGACTTGATCAACTTTCAAAACCATTTTGAATCTTGAAATTTCAAAGAAGAAACAACAACACTAGTAAAATAAGTAATATCTACATTTTCTCCCTTATCAATAAATTTTGACCAATACAAAGGTTTTTTGATAGAGTTGTTGTATCATGACAAGATCCCCCACTCTTATGCTGAGATAAGTAGGGCATAAAGCTAAGGTTGATCTAGAGCTCATAGAGAATTTTGGAGAGAGAATTTTCTTGAATCAATGGAAATGAATTGTTCATGTTCTTGGACATCTTCATTGAGGATCTTTTCTCTTTTTTTCTGTATTTTTATGGGGTAAAATTCATTGAGGAAATAAGCTAGGTGAAAGAAATAATCTTCTTAGTTCTTTAGTCATTAGAATAGTTAAAGGTAAATACTAAACAGTTAAACCAAACCATACATCTTAGTGCATGAATTAAGGTTTAACTACAACTTTACCTATAAGTTTAACTTATATATAAGATGGAGCAAAATGATGTTGCCTCGAAATGCCAACACTCAACAATGACTATGATATGGAAACATCATAATCTCCAATTTGCTGGAATATCAAAACCTAATAACATTGTATTAAAAACCCTAAATACCTACGCATTTATTGTACGGAATTAAAGAAGTGGAATATAAGATGAGGTGGATTCTAGTGTTTCAAATAGTAGAGTTTGAGAAGATAATGAAAATTCATGAAATTTTCCTATGTTAGTGAACTTTTGTTTGAGGTAAACTTACCCCTTATCATTAAAGAACGAAGGATTTTTCCATAAGACTTTCAATAATTGAACCTTGTAACATCTATTATTTTCTAATATCCTAAGAAGAAAGCCTATAGTTTTTTATGTTCAAGTCTTCTCCAATAACATATGTATAGATCCTTTTAAATTTTCCTTTAGTAGCAAAATATGTGGATATCAAAGAGTCAATTCGCTATGTAGACATGATTTTGCCTATGGAAAGAATGATCATATTACAATGTTTGTGCATAGAAGGTGACTTAGACAAGAACAATTTCAGATGCATGGGTATTGATACACATGTTATCACAAGGAAAAAGAGTTTGTGTTTAATAAAAATGATAGGAATTAGATTCCCACAGGATTAATCACCAAAGCTCGAGCTAAGGGTTTACAAAACCTAGCTATAAGGATCCTCCATGAACAACTAAACCCTAAAGATGTTGATTTAATAACTACTTTTGTATTACATAATTGTTGTGCATTCTAGCAAGTACATTTATCGGTTTTACAAGAGGGTGAATAAAACACGCTAAGGATCAAATTGGGGACATTCTTGGACTCACATCCAACGGTCCACAATGTGTTCACTTGACTTGAAGAACTGGGCACTTGAAGATCATTTTTGCAATTGTCATTGTAATTTTTTTTTAACTAGCCACCTAGTAGCAACTTTGTAATTTTTTTTTTATTTGTTTTACCCTAATAGGAGCAAGCATAAATACTTGCTAACTAAGGTTTTTAGGGAGTTTTTTTATAATTTGAAAATACACTCTGAGCCATAAGGGAGAGCCTTGCAAATCAAAGATCTATTATCAATTTCTTGTGAAATTGTGGCGAGATTTAACAAGAGGAGATTGTGAGTCATATCAATCTTGCTTTTGTTGTTAACAAATTATGTTTAGTGAGTCATATCTAAGTGCAATTTGCGGTTACTTTTCATTCATGTGATTTAGGTTGTAATTTTCAGATTTGGTCATTTTCAATTTTGAAATTGCTTCCTAGTGTAATTGCGTGATTTTCCATTGAAAAATCACATACTTATTAGTTCAAATTTTTTTTAGTCATTTGCTTAATTGGGATTTCAATTTCATCACGCCACTTTGTGGAATTTTCTTAGTTGATTCTTCAATTGCAATTGTGTGCTTGTGATTTGGATTATAAAGCACATCAAGAAACTCATTAGCAAAAAGCTCATGGTAGGTATTCTTCATTAGATTCCAACAAGCTTAAGTTTAAAAACTTATGTGATATGTCTTACCCCCCCCCCAAAAAAAAAAGGGTTTGAAGACTTAGGTGAGGTGGCATAGTTTGAAAAAAGACGTCCATTCATCCTCTGCCCATTTGCAAATGATCTAACTATGTTTTAATTCACAAATTAGATAGCTTTAAATGGTGGATTTGAGGTGTTGTAAGGATTGGTGATTGTTGGAATGGAAGAGGGTTGAGCGAGGAAGAAAATGAATGAGTTTGTGAGTTTTTGACAATTACATGGACAAGGTACATGGCCATGTACTCGCCTGTGTTAAGAGTTAAAGAAAAATCATGAGTTGGGTCATACACAACCAAATACATAGACGTGTATCTACCCATCTTAAAGCATACAGAAAAATACACAGTCGTATTCTTGGATGTGCTGAGAAGGATTTTCGTATAATAAGGTACACGGTTATATACATGGTCATGTTCCTACTTGTACTCTTCTACATGGCCATGTACATGGCTATGTTGTCCTAGAACACTTATTTCTTTCTTCTATTTTGGTTTTACTTCATTTTTCAAGCCAATTTTACCTACAATAGAGCAGCAATAAAGGAAAATAAATAATAAACTCTTAGTTGAACAATCTAGTGAAATTAGGCTATGTTGTAGGATAAAACTGAAATTAACTTATTGCTACATGATAGGTCTAGAGATACTTGAAAGTTGTAGATAAGTAGATTTTGAAATTGTTCTTCTAGGTACCATGTATGTTCAAAATTAATAATTATAATGAATGAACCTAATGAGTAAATAGCTAATACTATGTATGTTGCTTGTGTGTAGTTTGACCTAGAGGTTGGAGGTGGTAGATCTCTAAAGGGCACCCGTTGATCAATATTGAACATTGACTTTCATGGAGTTGCATATCGACATGATTCGAATAGATTTTAGGAGTATTGAGGCCAAAGGTGGCAATATATATATATATATATGTACAGTGTAGCGGGGTCATGAGTATCCCTATATTGATTGTTGGCTAATTTAAAGATAAGAAACAAAATGGTTATGAATTATCCGTTACATTCTATATGTGCGTATATTGTGATCATTATGGCATGCGCATGTGTTTGGGTATTTACGTACTGAGCTTAGGCTCAACCTTTTTCTTTTTCATATGCAATTGAGTATGACAAGTATGCAGAATATGATGAATCCAAGGACATGTACAATTATTATTAGGATGACATTAACGGAGATTATTATTACCGTTATGATGACAAATAGTTAAGAGAGAAATAGAAACTAGATGACCTTTTCACATGACAATGATTGGAGACTTTGAGATTATGTTTTTATTATTATGAACCTAATATGTGTTGTGGCAAACTTGCTTATGGAGATAGTTTTATTGATGCAAAGTAGTCTCATTAAACTTTAAATATAGTATGGTTGAAATAACTCCCTTGTGAGTCATTTGTTTGGTTCTTTAAATATATATGTAAATATAAAGTTAAAACAAGTTTGAAGTACATGTGTAGTCTTGAGTCTTTGCATGTGACTACCTAGTAGTAATTGTAACAGATTGTGATATTTTAGATTATGGAATATTATAACCTAGATGGTATCAGAACTTAGGTTATAATTAATAGGACCTAAATTTGATGATTCATAAAATTTAACTTTAGTAGATGATTAATAAGATCAAGTTTTGAGAGTGAAAAGTAAGATGTTGTAGAGCCCACCTTTCCCCTTTTTTAAATCATTAAGTAAAATAAGAAATTGATTTGAAAAATATTTATTAGCTCAGCGTCTTTCTTTTCATCAAGTAAAATAAGAAATCAAATAAAATACTCCATGACACCTAAGTCTTGTTACTACATTTTTTTGTTTGTATTTCGGTATCTTTTTACAAATTCATTCAAAATTTCATTCCAATTTCATTTATTTATTATTTTTACAGTGTTTACAAGTCATTACTCAATAAAAAAAATGAAAAATGTTCTACATATTTCACCGAATAGCAGACGTCGTGTTTTTATTGGATGAGATAGGGTTGTAAATACAAATTCGAGACAGTAAATTTTTGTTTGTATAAAACTAGTTGGAAAAATAATTGTTATTTGTAATTTTCTGTTTGAAGTATGTTTTTTTTTTACCTATGATAAATATATATTTAATAAAGAAATTAATATTTAATCATAAAATTTTATTTTATTAAATTGAACATGTATGTACAATTAATAAGGATGGATTTGAAACACGGAATTAAGGACAATAGATATCTATCTTACCATATGTTATTATATTGTGTCCTAGAAGACCAGATTCCCAAAAAGTCGAAACACGAAACAATATTACCCCGTATACTTTGCATTTCTAATTTTAATTTTAATTTTTCTTTCATTATTTTCAAACAAAATTTTTCTAAATATTTGTCCGAAATTATTTTTTAAAAATATTTTTCCTCTAAATATTTAAAAAATTTCCGTATTATTTTATAACATTGCAACAATTATTTCATGTTTTACATATTTCACATTTTTTTACAAAAACAAATCCCCATTCTAATACAAAAATTAATATTGCATGTTACATATTGTAATATCTATATAAATCATATTTAATAAATTGTAATCTAACAACACCTGGTAACATTTTCTATAAAATATACAATTATACTAATATTTTTCTAAAATCTTATATCAAATACAAATACAAATAAAAAACCTTTAACACAGATAGAAAAACTTCAACTTTTCTAAAAAAAAACATTTCATAATTGATTAGTTGTTTAGAAACTAGTTAGATTTGGGCAAATCATTTCTTTCATGTGCAAAATCACTTCTTTTTCTTCCTCTTTCCTACATGCGAATGAGAGGAAAACTAGATCTAGGTGGGTATTTCCTATGTGTTGTGTGTTTCTATGTGCTTCTAACTATTAGTATATTTATATTTTTTTTAGTTTGTGTATTGTTATCACGTGATTTTTGTTTCTAAATCTACGGTGAGTGTAAATAAAATATAAAATTGGACTATGGGAATGGGGTGTAATTTGTATTAAAGGCACAGACCGGGTTTACAACTTCAACGTACAATTTTTCAGTATCCTTAAAGTCGTATACGTGATCTATGTTTTCGAAACCCATTTTAGTAATAATTTTTACGGGTATAGTATTTACATAATTTAAAAAAAATGAAAATATTTAACTATGTAACCCATGAAACTTATCCAAATGTACAATGTACTATAAGTTCTCTTGTTGAATTGAAACAAGTTTCAATTTTTGGCCTAGTTGCTAATAAGATTAATTAAAACATGAAACGGTTAAAATATCGGCATCATCCAAGTGCACTATGATATTTGACTTTTTTTTTTTTTAGGCCATTGTTTGTGCTTTTGAAGTTTCATTCCGAAATCATAACGGAAATGATCAATTCTAATAAGCTTGCTTTCTAATTTTCAAAAATCAATATGAAGTAATGTTTTACCACTTCATTTTCCAATAACACGGAATACATTGCTATTGACCATTGGATATACTAAGAAACAGTTACAAATAAAGAAAGCCTGCACTATAAGTGGGTTCGATTTGAAAGAATTATATATATTCACGAAAAATGATATATTTTTTAAAAACATTACTACAATTAATACATTAACAACGTATACTCATAAGTTATTTAAAAAATGCATAATTACTATTGTTGAATTTAAACTATTAGTTTTATGTGATGTTGCTAGTCTTTAATGTGAAATATTATATCATTTTAAAAAGTTACAACTATTTAAAAATAACAAAAGTCATATCATCAATATGATGAGAGTATGATGAGAGTGGGTAGTTAATGGGACCAATACTTACAAATAAATATTCACTCTAGTTGTACTTACTATATTACTAATATAGTATGATATCTTGAAACAACTCCCGTTCATTTTGTAAAATGCCTAGGAGAATCTCAAGACTAAGATCAACATCAGGAGTTGGAGGTGATGCTCCTGATAGCTAGATGCCACCTAGACTACCTTAGCATAGATAAAGAGGAAATGAAGTTAATGTTGCTTAGATGCTAGAGGCCATTAATACTTTAGCAAGAGTGATGGCACAATAGTAACAACAAATATAAGAACTACAATTACTGAGCCTTTGCATATCTTCACCTAGTGAGGATACGTGATGAGTTATACTCATCTCAGGTTCTGGAGTATTACAAAAAAATAATAATAATAACAAAACTTTTCAAATATATATATATATAGTGCCTTTTGAGAAAATACTAATGCAAACTATAATAAAAAGTTATTATAACAAAAAGAAAGCAATGGCAGCTTATACTCATAATTAAAAGTTAAGATTGAAGAGGTACTAAAAAAGAAATTAAATTGAAGAGGTAGTACAATAGAAAATGGTTTTAAAATTACACATTACCAATAAATGTGCACTTGCAATGTTTGTGCAAAAATTAAATACCAGTTAAAATATAATATAAAGTAAATAATTAAATTGTTTCAAAAAAAAATAAAAATTAAATCAATGTGGAGACAATAATTTCATTTCATCCCTTGCTATACATTAGTATTAACTTGACTAAACATATTATATCATACATTGGGAGCACAAAAATAGAAGAAAATCAAATTTTAAGGGTATGCAATTTTTTTTTTTTGTCACATTGCTAATAAAAACATATGTCAAACTTAAAAGGAAAAAAAAAAAGCTATAATTTAAAAGTTTTTACCAACAAAAACACAATGTGAAAGGGGGGGGGGGGGGGGGGGGGGGGGGAAGTTTCTACTTATTATCAATGAAGGGAACAATACCAAAGCTAGCTTATCTAAAAATCAATTTATATAATTTTGATGATGTGGCCATGATGCATGAGCAAAGGGTAAATAAGCGATACAATAAAATTTATTGCATACTAAATAAATTAATCAAATTATATATATGGCTAACGACTCCAAAAATTGTAAAAAAGAAAATAAGAATACATAAACAGTCTAGAAAATGTGTGTAAATTAAAAAAAAAAAAAGGAAAGGAAAAAAGCAATACACTAACAATATGCTAATAATGACTAATTTGCCATCTTGAAAAAGTCATCATTTGCCTAAAAAATTAATAAAAATTATATTAAATGAGGAACTGTGAATATAGAAAAGTATTTTTTTTTTTTTTGGGTATGAAATGATAGTATATCATAATCCTCACTACTTAGCCAACAACACATAGTAATGTGGTGCTCAAATTGATAGTTGGTGTTTTACTTATTATTAAGATCAATTATAAAAGGTAATCAAATCACTTATCATGTAGGTATAAGCAATAGTTGTGCCATTCTATATTAAATCATATAAAAGTTGTAACTATTAAATGTATATATATATATATATATATGAAAGACATATCTCTTCTTTCGAAATAATATATTACTAGGTATGAGCTGATGCAACAAGAGTTTCAATTACATAACAAGAACGATCCTTGAGCCTAAAAAACCTTGCAAAAGAAATGACCAAACATATCAATTAGTCACCTGTGAGGTCCTCCAATTGATGGGTGGTTTGATTGGCTAAAAGAAAATGAAAATACCGCATTTATGGTCACAGTAGGTAATTTCGTTTTAAATTACTGCAACACTTAAACATTTCCAATCATATAAGCATGCTTTTCTCTAAGTAAATGGGCGTAATAAGCCAAAAACCTTTCTTATCTAATGGCACATATGTTGTTTTCTTAATGGTATGAAATGCTCAAATTCTCCTCCCTTATTGTAATCACACAAAAAAAAAAGAAAAAAAGTATAGTAAATGTCTTTAAAGACATCATAGCTCTAATAATATCTCCATTGCCTTTTTATTGTGTAAGACTTTCATTAAATCCATCAAAAAATGGATCTTTTAAATTTGCTTTCTCTAAACAATGGTGATGGTAGCATCTAAAGGACAGCAACAGCAACTATGATGATGACAGTAACCAAGACAGCCACAACCCCAACAGCAACAACAAAGAGACAGCAACATCAACCACAACGACGATAGCAACCATGAAGGCATGTGAGGGAAGAGGATGAGAAAAAAAAAAAGGTGTGTGTGTGTGTAAGTGATGTGCTCAAAACCACTTTGAAACACAATCAATTGACTCAAAGAAAACAAGTCTCAAGTCAATCACAAACCGGTCCACTAAGGAGACAATTCACGTGAACACCTTGGAGATTTAGATGGAAAATGTTAATCAAATGATGTAATTATAATCCCTATTTGTAACATTCACCAAGTAACCTCAAAAAAGGATTGAAAACCACATGGAAACCAGATCAAAGAAAGCAATAAAACCGTGAAATCCACTTCCCCCCTTCAATCCCAAATTCACGCCAATCACTAAAATGATATATGTAATTCAAGTGCTCAAGGAACAATCAATCTTACAAGATTGTTGTCCACGAAATACCACCACAAGTATGTCCAAGAAAGATTCAAATCTACCCTAGATATGACTCACTAGAGAAGAAATGAACATACAACAAAGATGGAATCGATATGACTCACAATTCCCCTTCATCGCACTCACCACAATTCCAATTCTTAGGTTGAAATTGATAAGAGTTTTGAACTAAGGAATGAACCCTAATTCCGCACGTGAAAGTGTATCTCAATTCTACAAAATATGGCCTCCTCAAACCCTCTCTTAAGCAAGTATTTATACTTGCTACTCCTAGGGTTAGAAAGTGGTCAAAATTACAAGTTTGCCACTTTTAAGGTGGCTAGTCCTAAATGAAAATTACAAGGAAATAAAAGTGTCCCAAAACCAAAATAGTTCATAAAAGAATAAATATATGAAAGAAATGGTCCTGCATGATGCTGATATTCAAGAAGCTTTTGAATTAGGTTCCGTTGACAACCTTGATTCGCTCAGTAGTATAGGTGTTTTTGCATCCTGTAGGACTGACAAATGAACCTACTGAAATGCATCAAAATTATAGTGCAAAGATGTAGGAAGTAGGTTAGTTTTCTCAAGGTTAGGTTTCTCTAGCAAAACCCTCAAAGCTAGATTATGGAGACCCTTATCTCGGGCCCTAGTGATAGGTCCTGGAAGAGTTTGATTCCTATCATCTCCTCGGGCTTCTGAAAGATTTGCCCTCAAATCTGATGGATCTTTGTGCACGTCATCTGCTAAGTATGGTGAGAGATCCGAGACATTAAAAGTGTCTAATACTCCATATTCTCCTGGTAACTCTATGCGATAGGCATTGTTGTTGATGCGCTTTAAGACCCTGAATGGTCTGTTTGATCTAGGAGATAGCTTCTGTGACTTTTTATGTGGAAACCTATCCCTACTAAGATTAATCCAAACTAAGTCACCTGGATTATAGAGATGAATTTTCCCGTGTCTGTTTCCCTAGATCCTCTATTATTCCTAGGTCTTCTGAAGGTGTTCAGTGGTCCGATCATGGATGTGTTAAATTTGTTGTGCTCGGTCAACTCCACTAAGACTTTCTTCCTTTGTCGCTGGTCCAACTATAAAATCCAATGGAATGGAATGGTTATAGCCATAAAAAACTTCAAAGGGAGACTTACTAGTTGAACTATGAGTAGACCTATTGTAAGCGAACTCAACAATAGGAAGACACAAGTCCCAATCAGTAAGATTCTTACCAACTGTTGCTTTAAGTAGATTCCCAAGCGTGCGGTTGACAACCTCTGTTTGTCCATCGATCTGGGGATGGCAAGAGGTACTGTACATCAATTTAGTACCCAGTCTTCTCCATAGTGTTTTCCAAAAGAAACTAACGAACTTAGTATCTCTGTCTGACACTATGTTGTGTGGAACTCCATGTAATTTGACAATTTCCTGCACAAAAAGGTTAGCAATAAAAAGAGCATCGTCTGTTTTGTGGCATGGTACAAAGTGTGACAATTTGCTGAATCGATCAACAACCACCATAATAGAGTCTTTCCCCCTTTGTGTTCTAGGTAATCCCAACACAAAATCCATGCTGATATCCGTCCATGATTTAGATGGTATAGGTAAAGGCATATATTCACCCTGCACACCTTTCCTCCCTTTGGCTCTCTTGCAAACACCACACCTTTCTAGTACCCTATGGAAATCCTTTATCATACCTTTCCAATAGAAATTCTCCCTCAATATGGCTAAAGTTCTCTTCTCACCAAAATGCCCTAATAAACCACCTGCATGTGCTTCCCTCACCAATAATTCTCTCACAGATCCAAATGGAATACATAGTTTTCCTGATTTATATAGAAAACCATCTATCACACAATATCCATCGTACATCCCGCCTCCAAGACACCTCTCCATGACAGTTTTGAATTCCTCATCACATACATATTGTTCTTTCAACAACTCAAAACCCAGCAATTTTGACTGAAGAGAAGTGATAAGTACATACCGTTGTGATAAAGCGTCAGCAACAAACCGTTGTGATAAAGCGTCAGCAACAATATTCTGATTGCCCTTTTTGTACTTAATCACATAAGCAAAACCCTCCAGAAATTCCACCCACTTGGCCTGGCGCTTAGACAAATGATGTTGTCCCCTGAAATGTTTTAAAGATTCATGATCTGTATAAATAATAAACTCCTTCGGGAGGAGATAATGCTACCACGTCATGAGAGCCCTCACTAAGGAATAAAATTCCTTATCATATATAGAATAGTTCAAAGTTGCTCCACCCAACTTTTCACTAAAATATGCTATAGGTCTCTTCTCCTGCATTAATACAGCAACAATTCTAATCCCTGAAGCATCACATTCAAATTCAAAAACTTTGTCAAAATCAGGTAAGACCAGTAATGGAGCATAAGTGAGTTTTTCTTTTATCTCTTCAAAATTCCTCTGGGCCTTTTCACTCCAAATAAAAGGAACACTCTTCTTAGTCAGTTCTGTGAGAGGACTGACAATGCTACTGAAATTTTGGACAAAGCGTCCATAAAAGGATGCAACCCCATGAAAACTTTTTACCTTAGTAACTGAAGTGGGTGTTGGCCATTCTCTGATCGCCCTCACTTTCTCCTTATCCATCCTAGTACCTGAACCTGACACAACAAAAATAAAAAATGTTACCTCAGTTTGGAAAAAGGAACACTTCTGAATATTTGCAAATAGCTGTTGTGTCTTCAATACTGAAAATACTGCCCGAAGATGCTCCACATGTTGTTCAAGGTCTTTGCTGTAGATTAGAATATCATCAAAATAAACAACAACAAATTTTCCTAAAAACTCTTTCAATACATGGTTCATCAATCTCATAAAAGTACTAGGAGCATTACTCAAACCAAAGGGCATAACCAACCATTCATACAGTCCATGACGTGTTTTAAAAGCGGTCTTCCATTCATCCCCTTCCCTCATCCGAATCTAGTGATATTCGCTTTTAAGATCCACTTTGGAGAAAATCTGTGAACCATGCAGCTCATCCAACATATCATCAAGTCTAGGAATAGGATACCTGTATTTAATGGTGATTTTGTTTATGGCTCTACTATCGATACACATTCTCCAAGTTCCATCCTTCTTGGGAACAAGAAGGGTGGGAACAACGCATGGGCTAAGACTCTCTCTAACAAACCCCCGTTCCACTAATTCATCTACCTGACGTTTCAATTCCTTAGCCTCCTCAGGATTCATGTGATATGCAGGTCGGTTTGGTAACACTGAATCGGGCATAAGATCAATATCATGCTCTATCCCTCTCAAGGGTGGTAATCCTGCCGGTAAATCATCAGGAAAAATGTCAGTATACTCATTCAATACCTGAGAAACTGCTGGAGGTAGAGGCTGTGGTTCCCATAACCCTAATACACATCTCAAATGAAGCAAGTATGTTGGAGCCTCTTTCGTGATTAGCCTCTCCATCTCACCCTGCCCCATCAACAATACCTTTTTCCCCTCAGAGACGTCATTTTGTATCAAAGCCTTCTTATCCTCTGATGGTCGATTAATCTGTTGCTGGACATTATGGACCTCTGAAGGTGGCATAGGATTTAGAATAATTCATTTGCCCTCCTTTTGGAACAAATATGCATTTCTGAAGCCATCATGTAAGACCCTCCTGTCATATAACCAAGGTCTGCCAAGCAAAATATGGGATGCACACTTAGGCAAGATATCACACTCAATTTTATCACAATACTTGTCCCCTATACTAAAGGGTAACCTAGCTCTTTGGGTAACATACAGACTTCCTTGATCATTAAGCCAATGTAGTTTATATGGTTTAGGATGTGGAATAGTTGAAAGCTTTAGCTTCGATACCAACAATGCAACTACTGCATTAGTACAACTACCACCATCTATTATAAGGACACACAAATTTCCTTGTACCCTACAAGAAGTGTGGAACAAGTTTTCCCTTTGTTCTTCCTCTTTACTAGCAAATGTACTTAATGCACGTTGCAATACATTAGCATATTGAAGCAGTTCACTAGACATTGTGGAATTCAAACTCAATCAACACATGAACAATATTTCCCACTTCTTTCAAGATCACGGTGCAACAATTTTTTTTTTTTAAGTTCCACAAGTTAATCCCACGACAACACACAAGTGACAACAACAATAAATATGCTTCACTTCCACAGCAACAACACAAGTAACAATAATAACAAGTATGCTTCCACTTTCTACGGCAAGGATGATAACAAAACAAATATGCCACTTTCCACAAATGTAATCCGAATATCCACAATAGGTAGCAACTCCAATTTGAATTTCAAACCACTTCACTAATTGCAAGCCTTCCTCAATTGGTAAGTAATGAATTTCAAATTCAAATAACACTCATTAACTCCCACAACTTAATGGAATGTATTTGAATTCAAATAGATTCCTTACTACTCAACTCAATGCAAATCTGTAAATTGCACTTCTCCAATTCAGAATTACACAATGGAAATCACAACAACAAACTTCACAACCTCTCTCACGCCACAACTAGTCATAGCAAGAAATTGGTGAGTTTTCAAGTTCAAAAATTGTTGAATTAAACAACACTTCTATGCTTCTTCCCTTCCACGAAAATTATTAATCACAAGAAGATACAACAACCTTCTAAATCCAACTCTAACAAACAGCAAATTAAAATTCCAATCAAGGTAATTTCGCAACTCATAAACTACAACAACACAATTTGCAGTTCAAAGTTCATTAACCCTAATTAAAGATGATAATTCATGGAATCAAACAACAATCAATCCCTTCTCTCAACTGGTGCTCTAATACCAAAAGATGATGTGCTCAAAACCACTTTGAAACACAATCAATTGACTCAAAGAAAACAAGTATCAAGTCAATCATAAATCGGTCCACTAAGGAGACAACTTACGTGAACACCTTGGAGATTTAGATGGAAAATGTTTATCAAATGATGTAATTATAATCCCTATTTGTAACATTCACCAAGTAACCACAAAAAAGGATTTAAAACCACATGGAAATCAGATCAAAGAAAGCAATAAAATCGTGAAATCCACTTCCCCCCTTCAATCTTAAATTCACGCCAATCACTAAAATGATATATGTAATTCAAGTGCTCAAGGAACAATCAATCTTACAAGATTGTTGTCCATGAAATACCACCACAAATATGTCCAAGAAAGATTCAAATCTATCCTAGATATGACTCACTAGAGAAGAAATGAACATTCAACAAAGATGGAATCGATATGACTCACAATTCCCCTTCGTCGCACTCACCACAATTCCAATTCATGGGTTAAAATTGATAAGAGTTTTGAACTAAGGAATGAGCCCTAATTCCACACGTGAAAGTGTATCTCAATTCTGCAAAATATGGCCTCCTTAAACCCTCTCTTAAGCAAGTATTTATACTTGCTACTCCTAGGGTTAGAAAGTGGTCAAAATTATAAGTTTGCCACTTTTAAGGTGGCTAGTCCTAAATGAAAATTACAAGGAAATAAAAGTGTCCCAAAACCAAAATAGTTCATAAAAGAATAAATATATAAAAGAAATGGTCCTTCATGATGCTGGTCTTCAAGAAGCTTTTGAATTAGGTACCATTGACAACCCTGATTTGCTCAGTAGTATAGGTGTTTTTGCATCCTGTAGGACTGACAAATGAACCTGCTAAAATGCATCAAAATTATAGTGCAAAGATGTAGGAAGTAGGTTAGTTTTCTCAAGGTTAGGTTTGTCTAGAAAAACCCTCAAAGCTAGATTATGGAGACCCTTAGCTCGGGCCCTGGTGATAGATCCTAGAAGAGTCTGATTCCTATCAGTAAGTGTGTGTGGCAGCGTATGGGATGTAGGAGGATGTGCAATTTGTGTGTGCGTGAGAGAGGGGGAAACTGTGGGATATAGTGGTGCATGTGCGAAAGAGAACGGCAGTAATGTCGACAACGATCCAACAACGGCAGCAAACAATTGTAGTAGGAAAGGAGAGAAAGGAAAAAAGAGAGGGGAAGAAAAGAAGAGAGAAAAGAGGAAGAGGGAAGGCTAGCATGGAAGAGAGGAGAGAAAGAAAGAAGAGAAGAGAAGAGAAGAAAAAGGAGTCGACGGGAGAAGAAGGAAAAAAAATGGGAAATTAGATGTAAATGTTAGTATGCGGGTATATGTGTACGTGTAAGAGATGGTGCGTGGTGTATTCGGGTATGCATGTATGTGTATGTGATGTGTGAGGTGTATATGAAGTATGTGTGTGTGTATATGAAAGGTGAAGGTGGTGTATGCGGAGTATGTGGGTATGTACGTATTGGTGGTGTGAGGAGAATGTAGAGTATGTGCGTATCAATGATGTGGGATGTATGTTGAGTATGTGAGTGTGTGTATGGATGGTATGTGGTGTGTGTAGTATAAGTGTGTGTATATAGATGGTTTGTGGTGTATGCGGTACGAGTGTGTATATGTGGACAATGTGTTGTGTGTGCGAGAATATGTGTGTATGTGTGGATGATGGTGTGTGGTGTGTGTGTAGGAAGGAGTGGTATGTGTGGGTATGTATGTATGTGCGTGAAATAGTGTATGGTGTATGGACACGTGTGTATGTGTAAGTATGGAAGTTGAGGATGGTGTATGTGGGATATGTATGTACGAGTATGAAATGATGTATGGTGTAGATATGTGAGTATGTATATAGGAGGTGTGTAATGTGAGTGGAGTATGTAATTATATATTAGGGGTGTGAAGTGTATGTGGGGTATGTGTGTATGTGCGTGTTAGTGGTGTGAGAAGTGAAAGGAGTGTGTGTGTGTGCATGCGCGAGTGGTGTATATGTATGTGTAGGTGCATACGTGGTGTGCAAAGTGTGCATGTATATGGATAGGAGGATGTTAGTATGTACATAGTGTGTGGGGAATGGTTGGTGTACGTATGGTAATGGAAGCATGAGTGAGGATGAAAATCAGTAGAAAATATGAGGAACCCCGTAGGTAAAAATATCAATAAAGGAGAGAAGAAAGAAGGCGATACAAAACCTTTAAGGACTACTAAATCCTGCGAGTCGTCCTACAAGTAGTTCGTTGGAAGATATTAGGGACAAATTGATAAATGAAAGGTTCGAGATGCTTCATGGAAAGGAGAAGTGTCTATGATGGCATAGATGGTGAATGAGATGATTGAAGCAACATCCAAGATGATGGCCTAGGGAATATTTGGAATGAAATGCATTTCATAATGGAATGTTCAAGGGATGTTGAGGAAGATAATCTTTGGCCAAATACCTTAATGCAAGATCTTTAGTTGTCTTTTCCAAGGGTATCTTGCATACGCGAAAGAAGGAATTCTAAATTTGGCAGGTCGAAGACATTCCATTGCTCGACTTCTACATAAGGAAAGTAGACAATCGATCACAATAACTTGGGGTGCTGGAAGCAAAGATTCAAAAGGTCAACATTCAAATCTTGTTCACCCAAAGTTCCTTAAGGAGGAAACTTCATGCCTTACCATCAGATGGCCTTTGCTTAGTGTGGTGAGTGTGAAATGAAATGTTTGGTAGTTACTTCAATGTCTTGATTGTGATTGCATATGTAGTTTGATCACTCTAAATCAATTAATTAAGGAAGTGGACCTGATTAAAACTGGACATGCATTTCCACAACATTGTATGAGATTGAAGGCCATCACTATTATTGGGCTCGTCGGGGTAATCAAAAGGATTACTGTTCCGCCAAGTGTGAACTAAGTGACTAGGGGATTGACGTGCCTTGATGGTTCTGAGTCAATCCGCTGTTTGGGGTTTTGCTTTGTCTGGTGCAGAGAGGCACATGTGCGTTCACTATTGAGTTAAGAAAATATTATAATTAACAAAGTGATAAGATAAATAAACCAGGTAATGACTTTGGCACTGATGGTGGCTTCAGAATCCCTAACCCAAGGTCAAGGGGGCGTAAACCCTAGACTTTACGCCGGTTATAGGAAGACCATGTGAGATGCTACATTCATATGGTTGTTCATGCATAGCATATGTTTAATATTTTTATTTGAACTTACTTGTGTGTGTACGTAGCATTGAAGGTGTTACCATCCCATTCACTGAGCCATAATGTGCTTACCCCGTCACAGACTTTTTGCAGGTAACGAGTACGAAAGCTTAGGATGGGATAAGATGTGAAGTGATGAGAGTTTTGGAATACTAGAACAACAAAGTAAGAATCGTAAAGGATAGATTGTTTAGATGAAATATAAGGACCCCTATGTAAATAGAATTTTGAAATTTAGAAACCTAGGATTTATCCTATTTTACTGATTAGTAAGGGATATTGATTCTCTGCTATCATGGTTGACCGTGAAATTCGGGTTCCATAGTATATTTTATTATTTAATTATATGTACTATAACTTGATTAAATGTAATTATTTACTTGGAATCTTACAATTTCTGACTTGTAAGACGATTATCTTGTAATGGGTGCACATGTGCCATGATAATTTTAGTAGAGACTTCTAGGCCCCCTTTCGAAGTGTGACATACAACGTATAATTATGGATTCCTTTGATTAATTTCTATTGGAAGAAAAACTCATTGGTTCTAACATTTCATTATTATATAATGAGTAATCATAATAAAAATTATAAGCTGCAATCAAAAAAGTAAATAAAATATTGTGTTAAAAGGTAATATCATAAATAAATAAAAATAAAAACATTAGCAATTTCTTTTTCATTGTTTTGGAACTACTCACTTTTAAAGTTTGTATTTCAAATCATTTTACCTCTCTAGAAAGGCTCTATAGGAATCTCGTTTATTTGTCTAACACTAGCCTTCATGGCCACGAAAGTTATTGGTTCAAGCCTAATAAAGGAAATCATTAGAAAATAATAAGGGTTATTCACAGAGAATGTTGCATTGTAAAAGATTTTCGATGAAGATATCAAACAAAACTCATAAAACATCATCCATCCTTAGATAATTATCAAATACTCAGGGTATGTATGTGTATGAATTAGTGTGTGGTGTATGGGCATGCGTAGAAGTTGAGGGTGAAGTATGCGAGATATGTATGTACGAATATGAGATGATATACAGAGTGTGAACATGAATGTGTGGGTATGGGAGGTGAATATAGCGTATTTAAAGTATGTGGGTGTGTGTATTGGTAGTGTAAGATGTATATGGAGTATGTGAGTAAGTGTATGAGATGATATATGGTGGGGTATGTAAGTATGGATATGAAAAGTGTGTAATATGTGTAGAGCAAATGGATAAGAATATGTGTAAGTTGGTGTGCATGTGGTGTGTGGAAAAGGTTGGTGTATGTATGGTAGAAGCGTGAGTGAGGATGAAAACCGGTAGAAAGTATGAGGAACTCGTAGGTGGAAACATCAACAAAGAAGAGAAGAAAGAAGATGATGCAAACCTTTAAGGACTGTTAAATCTTGCGGGTTATCCTACAAGTAGTTTGTTGGAAGATATTAAAGACAATTGGATAAACAAAAGGTTCAAAGATGCTTCTGGACGAGAGAAGCATCTATAATGATGTAACTGGTGAAGGGAATGAATCAAGCAATATCCAAGATAATGGCCTGGGAGATAGTTGGAATGAGATGGATTTCACAATGGAATGTTCAAAGGATATCTTGCATAGGTGGAAGAAAGAATTCCAAAATTGGCAATTCGAAGACATTCCATTGCTCGACTTTTACACAAGGAAAGCAGACAGTCGATCACAACAACTTAGGGTGTTGGAAGCACAGATTCGAAGGAAGTTCAACATTCAAATCTTGCTCGCTCGAAGTTCCATAAAGAGGAGACTTCATGCCTTGTCATCAATCACAAGATGAGCCAAGTATACATATCGGGTGCTAGAAGATTACCAAAATCAGGTGGAGATGCGACTTTATGATTGGGTTGAGAAAGCATCGCAGAAGGATACTGACTTCAAGAGGAATGCAAAGGAGTTACCCGCTGGAATCGCTCGACTCCGGCTAGGACTATAACAATCCTAAACAAGTGAGTGAGAAACTTAATGATATGCTACTATGTTGTGTTATATGTGGAATGTTATGTGTGTGGAATTGTTGTTTGTCATATTTGCTATTTAATGTGATTATTGTTGAGTTATATGATAGGAATTAACGAGTTAGGAAATAAGTCGTAAAGAATGTAGGGGAATGAATGGTACGAGTGTTTAGATGTCATCACCTAAAAGATAGCATCTAGCGCCATATCGCTAGTGCTATAACCATAAGCCTAACCCATGTTTTACAAATTGTTTTCTTCTGAATCAACCAAAATATAGAAACTTATCTTTTCCTTCTATAGCTATCAAATATGAATGCTTAGTTGGAATAGGGTATATAGGTACCATTATGTATACATGTCAGAGTTGGCTCCTGAATGTGTATACATACACTTAACAAACTTATTTTCTTATTTTAATTACGAAACACACTTATGAACACAACCATACCAAATCATGAGTGCAACCTTAATTTTTACAAATCAATGATCGTATTTTCTTACCCTTTTAAGTATGCAAGGGGAAATGTTTAGCAATTAGTCCTTAATTGAGGAAAGGTCCCAAACATGTATATGTATAGATATGTATATATATATATATATATATGTTATACATAGTGTCCTGAAAACATTAAAAAGGAAGATGCGAGATGACCTTGTTAGCTCTCGAAAGTGTGAAAAAGATAGAGCACTTGAGAAGTGCGATGACACAGAGGTGTCAGAAATGATTGTAAGTCAACCCGAGCGGTTTGACATTTAAAAGAATTGGCACAGAGAGGTGCCGAGATAATTTAATCCATTATAAAACAGGATAGGTCTACGACTACGGGGTTTGGGTTTAGTGTCGGTGTTGCGTAACAAAAAATGCATAACCCATGCTTGTGATGAGTGATAAGAAGAACATGATGTGTGCTTGTTGTGATGAGTGAAATGAAATGTTTGATGTTTACTTTAGTGGTATGATTGATTGCGATTATAAATATTATTTGATCACTAAATAAATCAATTAAAGTATGAATTGGACAATATCAAAAACTTGACATGCATTTTCACGAGGCATTGCATGAGATTGAAGGCTATCACTGTCACAGGATGCGTCGAAAGTGATCAAGAGGATCGTTGTTCTGCCAAGTGCGAACTAAGTGATTAGGGGATTGATGTGGACTCGGTATGCTCTGATACCAAATGATGCGAACTCGGTATGCTCTGATACCAAATGACGCGAAAATCGGTATGCTCTGATACCAAATGATGCGGGATTTGGTATGCTCTGATACCAAATGACGCGGACTCAGATACGAATTCCTTCACACACAACCAAATCGTCAACAACAATCAAATAACTCCAACTTTTAGGGTTTCCTGGATTTTAGTACTAATGCATAAAATCAAAGATATGGATAAAATTATCAATCTATAGATGCCAAGAATGATAAGATTAAACTGTTTCGCAATCAAATCATAGAATGATAGAAACCACGTTCTATAAATCAATCACTACGGTTAAAGAATTCTAAGAATTCAATAACGATGCTCGCCATAAATTCTATATGAACCAAGAATTTGATAAGAACAATACGAATATATTGAAATTCGAATCTCGATATTCTCAAACCTCCAAAAGAAGACTCAAACACTCAAGTGTCTCTGTGTTTACAAACAAAATGATTCTCTATCCACGAAAAAAACCTTAAGGTCCCTATTTATAACATCCTAAAAATTTGGTGCAGAAACATTCAAGGTCGACCAAAGGCCGGCGGCCTTCACTTAGGACGGCAACAAAAGCGGACGGCCTTCTCTTAGGCCAGCAATTAAAGCCAGCGGCCTACTTTTTAGGCCGGCTCCAAGGTCGACAGCCTTGAGGTGAACTCGGTCGTCCTTTATTCAAGGCCAGCTTAAGGCTGGCCGGACTTCACCTTGGGTCCTCTCAACGCCTATGTCCTCCTTTTTTTGGTGCTCGTATTTTCTCTCTTGGAATCGTATCAGGGATTGTCACGCCTTGACGGTTCCGAATCTAGCCTATCCTTAAGGGTTTGCTCTGTTTGATGCAGAGAGGCACGGTAGCATTCACTATTGAGTTAATAAGATATCATAATTAATCAGTTGATAAGATAAATAAATCGGGTAATGACCTGGGCACTAATGGTGGCTTCGGAATCCCCAACCCAAGGTCAATGGGTGCGTAAACCCTAGACTTCACGTCGGTTACCAGAAGACCACGTGAGATGTTACATTCATATGGTTTTTCATACATAGCATATGTTTAATATTTTAAATTGAAATTGCTCGCTTGTGTACTTAGCATAGGTTTAATAACTTAATTTGAATTTGCTTATGCTTGTATATAGCGTCTGTCTAATGTTTGATTTGAGTTTGTTTGTGTATGTATACGTAGCATTGAAAGTGTTACCATCCCATTCACTGAGCCATAGTGTGCTCACCCACTCACAAACTTTATGTAGGTATCGATAGCGAAAGCGCGGAATGGGCTAAGATGTGAAGTGTTGAGAGTTTTAGAAGACCAAAACAACGAAGTAAAATTTGTGAAGGATAGATTTACTTAGATGAATGATAGGACCCCAATGTAAATGGAAATGTTTAAATCGAGAAACCTAGGATTTATCCTATTTTACTTATTGGTAGGGGATACTGATTCTCTGCGATCATGGTTGACTGTGGGATTTGGGTTCTATAGTGATATTTTATTATCTAATCATATGTATTATAACTTGTTGTAGATGTAATTATTACCTTAGAGTCTTATGATCTCTAACTCGTAAGACAATTATCATGTAACAGGTACGCACGTGCCATGATAATTTAGTAGAGGATTCTAAGCCTCCCTTTGGGGCATGACAAATATCTTCCAATGAATTACTTATAGGACAAACCGTAGGATTAGCAATCGCTAAAGGTTTTGTATCACCTTCTTTCTTCTCTCCTTTATTGACATCTCTACCAACAGGGCTTCTCATCCTCTCTACCTGTCTCCATACCTACTCATGCTTCCATCACTACACATACACCAGCCATCCTTTACACATGCACATACCCACCTCCGTCGTAATAACATCATACACACACGTACACACAAGTTTTACCTATACACATACATAGGATCAATACCCTCTTGACTTCATCTTCCAGCTCTTCTTCTCTTTTCCTCACCTTTTTTTGTCTTCAATTCCTACTTTCTTGATCTTCTAACTTTTCTTCTCCCTTTCTCCTTATTCTTTTCTTCCTCTTAGCTCCCTTACCCGTAACTTTCCCCCTTGCCCCCTTGCTAGACTCCCTTTAACCCTCAGACTTCTCCACTTTCTCACTTCTTCTTCTTCTCATTTCCTTTTACTCCTCTCCAGCCCACATTTATGTATGTATGTATTTCAAATCTTTCTTTCTAATTCTCCATGTTTTTCTTCTTCCTAGACATCTTTTATTTTCCATTTCTTTTTCTTCATTTCCCAATCCTTTTTTTTTTCCCAATTCTTTTCCCTCTTCTACTTTATATCTCCTACACACCGAACACCACATATACACCATACACACACACTCCACACACACAATCATACAATGCCCACAAACACACACACATACAGCTACTCTTCGCAACTCTCTCTTCTCTTCAAGTCCACACGTGCACAAATAAAGAAAAGAAACTAACACATACACTCTATCCAGATATAACACACATATAAACACACACACACACACATATATATTTTCCATGCCAGCCTCCACGTCTAGTAATAACACATATATAAACATATGTATTTATCTTCTCACGCCGGTCAATACCATGGAATTCCAGCCCCTAGCTTCTCCTTTCATCAATTTCACGGTACACGCACACACAAATGAAAAGAAGGAAGCCAGCACCTATATTTACATACATGTTTATGTGACTTCCCACATCAAGCCCCTTCTCTCCCTAGACATTCTTCACCTTCTTATTCCTCTGGCTCCCCTTTAATTTTCCATGTTTTCTTTTCTTTTCTTTTTTTCTTTCCCAAGCGTCTTCCATTTCCTTGCTGCTAAATGGCTTTCTCCTTCCCTGTGCTGACATCCTTCCTCTCCTTGCCAATCTTCTATCTATATATATATATATATATATATGATGATGATGATGATGATGATGATTTGGACAAATTAGTTTCCCCTAAAATACAGGAAAAATTATACTATTACATGCTATTTATGCTCAAAATACTTCTATCTAGTGTATTTCTAGCTATTCTAATAATTTTCTAAGCTAAATACTAATTTTAATATGATTTGATAATTGTATCTAAATTTTGAAAAATAAATCTATTTCATGTAAAATTGGTCTAGTTGAGTTGCACTCATCTCAAGGAATATGCTAGTGAGCACGAATCATCGATTAGAGGTCGGATGTGTGAGATATGAATTTTTTTGTCCAATTTTTCTTTTTCCCTTTCTTCTCTCCTTTTCTCTCGTTCTGTTGCTGTCCTTGGTCTCTCCCTCGCTCTTTTTGTTTCCTTCTCGTTTCTTTTGGCGTTTTCTTTCCACACCATCATATATATATATATATATATATATTATTTTATATTATAATTATCTATATTTTAATATTTCGCACACATACGACGATATTTTTAAATTTTGTATTTTTAGTATTTTATTACGAAACTTTACGTTTAAACTAATTTGATTATTCTAAACATGAATATTTACTTTAAATTTTTACTTAAAATTCCTAGATCTATAATTTCATTATTTAATCCAATATTGTTCATGATTTATTTTTCGATGAACTTATTCTTTAAATTGCACGAGCTACAATTAGGACTTATAATTATTTATATTTTTATTAATTTTCTAGATGCCTATACACATATATTTTTTTATTACTTCGTTTCCTAAATTTATTTAGTAATATATTTCATATAATTTGAAATTCTACACTCGCTATCTTTTCCTTTGCATACGATTATTCTTTTCAATTGTTTTAAATATCTATTTCTTATTGTTTATTATATTTATTAAACGGGTTTCATGTCTTACTTGTTTTTCTATTTTAAAGCCTGTTATTATTTTTCATAAATTTTTTGTTATTCGTAAATTATTAAAATAATATTAATGTATCGCGATGTTTTAAATTTTTCATCATAATTTCTCAAAATTTTAATATTGCAAAATTGTGGTTCTTGCTACTCCGATCTAGAAGTATCTATTATTTTACTTATTTTCTTTACTTTTTATATAATTTTTCCAAATTTTCGGGACATTACATGTGTTGTCCCCCATCCCCTGCTTCTCTTCCTTCCTTCTTTCTTCTTCTGGCTATCGCATCATCCCACCTCACCGCCCCAGACACAACTTTACTTTTTCTTCCCTTCTCCTTCATTCCTTCCTCCTTTCAACCTTTGTCTTCTTGTCTTCTTTTTTTTTTTTTAGACATCAGTCGGATTCCCTCTCCGTCCACACGACTGACCATCCTAAACCCTCTCATTCTCAGTCTCTCTTCTCCTTGGGAAGTCCTCCCTGCATTATTGTTCTTTCTGGTCTCTATGTGGATGTGGCTTAGATTTGCTTGTTGACGACCTTCTCAAATTGTTGCTTGGTGAAGGTCATGGGTTATCATCCACCACTATTGCTTCTTTCAAGTACATATTATGTACCATGGTATTAAAAGCACCACATGGAGACTTATTGACTTGTATGGAATTGGGTAAGGTACTAAATTGCCCTTGCGTCGCCTAATGTTGGGTTGTAGCTGATCTAATTGCATTTGTGGCATCCGCAAGTTCTGCATGTGAAGATAGTTTGTCTTACTACATCGACTTGTTTGGAAACCAAGGCCTCTCAGTTTTTATGTCCCTTGGTTTACTTAGTTCCGTTGTCTTGATACGTGATCTGCCTGCTGAAATGAGAAAGAAAAATGATGCCAAGAAGATGTGCATTTCTAGCCTCTCTCCTGAGCTTCCTGAGGACTACAAATTTTTTTCCTTGCAGATAATAATGATGAGTTGCATAAGTTCTTGTGGCTTTTTAAGGAGCTAAGGTCTATCTCAACTTCATGATAATGTTCCTACAGCTAAGCTCCAAAGTGCTGTGGATCAACTCTCTATTTTGTACAATGTATTTAAGGAGAGGAACAGAACAGTACGAGCCCTGTTTCGGATAGAAGCCATTCGATCGATGGAGGACTCGTCCATGCATCACAACGAGGTGCCACTTATTTAAGCGATTCTGATAATGGGAACCGGTGCAACAACAGTCTAGGAATTCTTAAGTCTCCTTTCCAGCCGGCATGACAAACATGGAATATCACCCGAGCTATATTCTCAGCCGATGGGAGGAGACACTCGAGTAAGTGGCTTGTGCGATACTATGGAGGAGCAATCTAAAGAGCATTATCCAAACCCATTCCAGTTGTTGGGAGAGATGGAGCAGAAGGATTGTGCTCCTAATGTTTTCACGTATAATACTTTAATTCACGGTCTGTGTAAGTTAAGGTTGCTGGCCAAGGCGGTTGAATTGTATGAAGCGATGAAATCAAATGGTATGAAGCTAAAGACGACTTCATATGCTACCTTGTGAGGTGTCTTAGTAGAAATGTTAAGGTTGTTGAGGTAACACACCTCCAGCTCCCAGATTTGACCATGTAGCAACTATGCATGGTGACTGCTACCTTCTAGTCTTTGGTGGATGCTCACGCTCAATTTTTTTCAATGATCTTTATATATTAGACTTGCAAACTAATGAATGGTCCCAACCTGAGATTCAAGGTGATGAAATTACACCTCGAGTAGGCCATGCTGGTGCTGCCATTGGAGAGGACTGGATGCTTAGATACTTTTGTCTTGAATATGTCAAAATTAGTCAGGTTAAAGTTGGCATCTGTTAGTGAAAGAGATCCACTTGCTAGTGAGGGACTTAGCATTTGCTTTGCAGTCATTATAGGGGAGGAGTTTTTGGCTGCCTTTAGTAGCTACAATGGCAAACATCAAAATGAGTGAAATGAAATAGGAGATGTGCCTCTAAGCTCGTGCTCAACACTTTTAGTAGACTTATTTGGCAGCCAATGAGGTGGTGGGGTTGGTGACATAGGAGATTATGATGGTGTCAAAACTACCATTGCCGAAGTCTCTAGTGGAATATTAAGGTAAAGGAATGGGAAGAAGAAGTGGAAGAAGAGAAGTTAAAGTAGAGAAGTAGGAGCTAGCTGTGTTTGTGGAAATGAAAGATGGAAGGGGAGGGAAAGATTGGAAATACATATACATAGATGTGGGGTGGAGACACTTGATGTGGGCTAGAGAAGAGAGAAGAGAAACGAGAAAAAGAAATAGGAAAGTGGAGAAGAAAAGTTGGAAGATGGAGAAAGTGAGAATTGAAGACGAAAAAGGATGAGGAAAGGATAAAAAGAGCTAGAAGATGAAGTCAAGAGGGTATTGATCATGTGTATGTGTGTACGTGTGTGTATGATGTTATTACAATGGAGGTGGGCATGTGTATGTGTAAGGATGGCTGGTGTGTATGTGTAGTGATGGAAGCGTAAGTGGGGGATGGAGACCAATAGAGAGGATGGGAAGCCTTGTTGATGGTGATGTCAACAAAGGAAAGAAGAAAGAAGGTGATACAAAACCTTTAGCAATTGCTAGGGTCTGTCATACAAGTAGTTCGTTGGAAGATATTAGAGACAAATTAATATAGAAAGGTTTAAAGTTACTTCATATAAAGGAGAGGCGAATTCAGGAAATTCCAAAAAGGAGAATAATAAGGGAAAAGAGAGAAGAAGGAATGGAACGGTGAAGCTGAGGAGGAAAAGGGAATCTTATGAAGAAAGCAAGTGTGTATGTGTGTGAAATTAATTGGAAAGAGAATTTATCATCCATATAGAAATGACAGCTCATATAGCTTGATCAAGTGATCAAATTATAAAAGCAAGTCCTGGAAGTACGTACATGCTATTGGTGAAATGATTGTGTATGTGAGTGTAGGGAAAGGCATTAGAGAGTTTAAGAAGAGATAGGAGTTAACAGGAGATCGAGAAATCTAACGAAAATTGTGTGGAGTCACTATAGCTAATCCTTCGATACTATGTTCAGTGAAGGGACCACACGTCGGAATCACTTAATGATGATTAGGACTATGACGACCATAAACAAGTGAGTGAGAAACTTTATGATATGCTACAATTTTATAATTGGTTTTGATATGTTGTGTTGGATCTTGGTATGTTGTATATGTGTCTTTCCTTGTTTAGTTGTGATTGCAATTGTTGTAATTTTTATTGTTTCCTTAGTAAAAAATAAGGTAAAGAAGTTGAAAAGGAAGTCATATGAAGAAACTAGTAATTAGGTAAATTACAGATAAATACTATTGTAACAATATAAAGAATAGAATGGGCTAAGGGCGATTGTCTTACTATATTTATATAGGTTACATTTATACCTACAATTATATAAATCATAAAAGAAAGTCTTTATTTTTCAATGCAAAAATTACATCCTCTTACATCTCTTGAGTACATGAGGAAAAACATTTAACAAATTTATCCTTTAGTTAAATATACATTTAGAAATCTATATATATATATATATATATATTGTATGTATGCATATTCTTATATACATAGGTATTTGAGGACTTGGTGATAAGGATCAACTAGCATCTAAGAGAAAGGAGCCAAAATCCCAAGATCCATTGTATGGTATTGGAGGTCCAATGAGCCAAGCTAGAGTTAAGAAGATGAATAAAGCTTTACAAGAATTAGTCATGGACCTACAAGCTAAGGAACCAAGTTACACTAAAGGACAACCAACATTTATCAACTTGATTCATGTTTCCATAGAGGGATGCAAAGATGTAGAAGTCTTAGAATAAATTATTTTGAAAAGGGAAAATTGAACCGAAAAAGGGAGAAGTACTCTCGTTTTATTTGTTATGTCTTATTGTATTTATTTGGTTTGTGTTTTAGTATTTTGAGTTGGAATTTTCGGTCATTAGGAAGATAAGGTCGGTTGCTATGTTAGGAAACTTAGGTTATTATTTTCATGGTGTGATATCCTTATATCCAAAGTTGTAAAAATTGCAATTTTATGTAGAATCGCTAATTAGAACATAGAAATGTAAGTTTCTACAACCTATGTAAAATAACTTTCAAATATTGTAAATTTACTTACAATAGTTATTAAAAAATATAATGGATAATAGAAATAAGGAAATTCGGCATTTATTTTGATACAAAAGCTAAAAGATAATGGATAAAATTTAAAAATCAATTGTGATTTTAAGAAATTACTAATAAATAAAAGTTGATAATGAAGATATGCTATTAGAAAAGAGTAATATAAAAAAATGACAAATAACTACTAACCAAAAGTAAGTAACAAAAAATATACTATAACAAGAAAAGCCTTCAAAATTATATATTACTAGGTAAATTTTTTCATTATTTGTGATTATTAATTGAAAATATATTTACTTAACAATATATATTTAAAAGTATTATAACTATGGGATATTGAAAAGATAGACATATAAATACACAAACATGAGTGGTTAACACGAACATGTAGTAGAAATGTAAAAATGTTAATAGAATCACGATTTTACTGATTCCACGTATAGAATCACGATTTTACCTCAAAAACGTTTTTACATATGAGTTGACTAGGAATGGGCTCACCAACTTGTAAAATCGTAGAAATGTGCAAGTTAACTCACGATTTTGACAACTATACTTATATCACCAAAGAGAGGGGATGGCAACACATCATTTTTATTATTTCCATATTGAAATTACATCATTTTCTTTTTGAGAAAGAAAAACCCTCTTGTTCTATGAGAAAGAACTCCAAGGTTTTCTTCAACATAATTGCTTGGGGAAAATCTCTTAATAACTTAGGTTTCAGTCAACAAGTGTGATTGGGGTCTAGTTCTGTTCTACTTGTTCGAGATGTTCCTTGGGAGTTTGATTTCAATGACGATCGCAAGGTTACGGTTTGACATACCTAGGGTTTGCACATCATTTGGTATCAAAGCCTCGACTTCTTGAATAAAGTAACCTCTATCCTTGTTAAATTAGTTGTTTGTTCAATTCCATATTTCTTATTCATGCCCTAGAATTCGTATAAAAAAAAATTGATTCGATCATAGGAGATCTATTGGTAACCAACAATAATAATTGTTATCTTAGTTAATTGAAATTCAAGTTGTGATTCTTGTTCTATCTCTTTAAGAATTCGTATTAAAAAAAAAAATCATGTTCGGCCATGAAAAGATCTAATTGCCAAAAATCACAAGATAAATTCTTGCTTTGCAAATCACATAATCAACTGTTACAATACACTTTCCAATTCCTATTGTAATCATATCCTTGTCTTTCCAATTTTGTATCCGAATTGCATTCACACTCTTTGACATATTCGGTGCAATATTGATTCTTTCAATTTCATGATAGGGATTGCTTGGGCTTGGGCTTCCAAATTCGATAGTGAGTCCTTTTCATATCAATTATCATTATTAGTTATTATCCATTGTTTGTCGTGACTTGGAACCGAATAAGTAGTCAATAGATTTACCTTAGTGGTTATGTTGAGGAGGTTTCCAATCCGAGTTCATATCAAAGAATTGTAAGAGTGGGTTGTGAGGACATTCTTGTTGAGAGCTAAATATGAGTAAATTGTGAGAGCATTAGTACTTGAGAGCAACACACGATGAGTTGTGAGAAACATATTATAATTGTGTTACTAATTATTTTCTTGATTGTAGAGATATGTCGGGGCAAAACCAAACTGGAGGTGAGAATGGAGGAGGGGAGAATAGGGTGATGTTTGATACGTTGATGGCAGAGATGAAGAGAATCTTAAGTGGTGGCTTGAACAAATCCATAAGAGGATGGATAAGATGGAAAGGAGTAAGGAACCGTCTAGTAGTACCATTGTTAGGCGAGGCGTGAGTAGACCGATGAGGGGCGGGATTAAGATAGAAGAAGGCGAGTAAATGGATTCAGGAGAGTATAATTACGTGAGGGAGAGAGGGAACACCTAGAGGCGAGACAATAACTTAAGAAGTATTAAGATGAAGATACCTTCATTTCAAGAGAAGAATAATCCAGAGTTGTACTTGGAGTGAGAGAGGAAGATGGATCATGTATTTAAGGTAGCGTTTGGTTGGCATTGAAATTCGGCATTGGACTGGACAAAATTTTTTGTCCCTCGTTTGGTTGCCACACATAAAGGAAGTACTGGACTAAACACCAATTACGTACTGGACAAAATCCGAAATTTTAGTACCGCATGTAATTCGGTACTAAAAATTACATACTGGACTAAATGTAATTTTTTTTTGAAATTCCGAATTTGCCCTTCATACTTACCTTGAAAGAAAATAAAAATAGTAAGTATAATAATAAATGATAAAAATGTGAAAATTCATAAAGAAAATAATAAAAAGATTAGAAAAATAAAAATAAAGATTTAGATTTTGAAATAGGATAGATAAAAATGTAGGAGAAAAATTTTCAATAAAATTAATAAATTATAAATTAAAAATAGAAAATTAATAAAAGTTAATAAAAATTATAAAAATCATAATAAATTAAGTAAAAAATCAATAAAAATTTATAATAGTAGAAATGAGTTGAAAAAAAAAATGAATTTTTATCACTTAGAAAAATCATTTTCTTAAGTAAATCCAAATTGGTGTTTTTCCTTAAAATTATCATTTTCAAAAAAATCAAATTATCAAGCCTAGGTTTAGATTTTTTAGAAAAATCCTAAAATGGTAAAAACATAAATTAAAATAAATTTCATAATTAAAATTCACAAACACACTAAAGTTTTTCAAGAAAAGCGAACTACAGCTTGTTTAATCCTGAATAGCAGGTACGTAGGCACCCATTTGGGACAACCCTAAAAAAGGAATAAAAATCATTTTCCTAGCATAATTCACTTAAAAACACAATAAAAGACGACAAAAAATAAAATAAAAGACATTTCGAGATAAAGTAAATTTTAGGAGATTAGGTGGTAACCTTAGGGTTTTAATAGGTTAGCCTCCGAACTTAGAAACTCTGGTTTTCCTCTTTCCTCTTTTCACAAAAAAACGAGAAGAGGAAATCACGACGACTAGTGGTCCAAATTAGGACTAATCCGCTCCATTAGTTTTAATTCAATCTTTCCCAACAACAGTTGGGTAGCGACTTCAAAAATAAAACGAAATTCCTAACTCAAGTCGAGGATCTACATTAGATGAGCATAGGGTCTAGTATAGATCGGATTAGGAATGGGAAAACAAAAAATTAGACTCAACAAGTATCTTGTATGGTTAAACTGGTTTTCATATTTTGTAGAAGTTGTAACCTCATGAATCTCCTGCAATAGAGTTGGCAGGTTTTCTATCAGATATAGTTGGTAGGTCATAATCATAGAAACTACTTTAACTATGGAAACGTATTATTATTATCTTATCTATGTCATTTATGCCTTGTCCTTATGAAATATAAAAGTGATTGATGTTCTAATCTAATCGATCTAATTTGTGGATGGATTTAGTAATTTTTTCGATCTAAATGACTTGTTCAAAGTGGTTGATGGATATGTGGATGTTTCAGTGTAAAAGTGTTTCATGTCTTCAGTGACATATTCAAAATCATAAATAACATATTATTTCATTAAATATAACATAATTCTTTTCCCTATAATATTTAATATAATATATTAAACCTTCAAATCATTTTTGTTATAATAATATCAAATATATATAAATAACTATGATATAAATAAAAGGGCAAAATTGTCAATTTTACTCTGTCCAGTCCAGTACTTTATAATTTCAAACACTGCACAACACAAAAGCCTTCTCCAGTAATTAAAAAGGGCAAAACTGTCAAATTTACTATGTCCAGTCCAGTACTTTGCAATCCAAACACTAGACAGCACAAAAATCCTTGTCCAGTACTGAACAAACCAAACGTGGTACAAAAATATTTTTTGTCCAGTCCTTCTTTTTTAGTACTGTCCAGTACTCTTGTTCTGTCCAGTACCAGTAACCAAACGGTACCTAAATGCCACAACTATAGTGAGGAGAAGAAAATCAAATTGGTTGCAGTTGAATTCTCAAACTATCTTAGTGTGTGGTGGGACCAGCTAGTACGTAATAGGCACAGATATGGAGAGTGACTTGTTAGTACCTAGGATGAGATGAAGACTATTATGCAGAAGCGGTTTATCCCTAGTCATTACCATAGGGATTTGCTTAAGAAGTTTCAGGGATTGACACAAGGGTCCAAGAGTGTAGAAGACTATTATAAGGAAATGGAAATAGCCATGATTAAAGCTAGAGTGGAGGAGGATGATGAGGTGACAATGGCTCATTAATGGGCTAAACCGGGAGATTGCTGACATGGTGGACTTACATCATCATTTAGATATGGAAGAATTGTTACATAGGGCAATCAAGTAGAGTAGACAATTGAAGTATAAGAGCAATCCAAGATCTAGGGTGACTTCCAACTCTTCATGGAAGTTCAATTGGAAGAAGAATTCTACATATTCGAAGCCTAAAGACGATGTGAAGGCTAAGAGTCTAATTGCTGCATTTAAAGGTAAAACTGACACTAAACTATCTTCTAAAACTCGAGATATTAAATGTTTCAGGTGTTAGGGATTTGGACATATTGCATCTTAGTGTCCAAATCAAAGGGCTATGATCATTCGTGACAATGGAGATGTGGAGAGCATCAGCTCTAAGGAGGATGATGTATCACCGTCAGAGGAATATGAGGATGTTGATTTGGAGGGACCCGTAAGTAGAGAGTTATATGTCACTAGGTGAGTACTCAGTGTTCAACCGCAGGACGGTGAAGGGATCCAACGTGAACACATCTTTCATACACGGTGTCATGTACAAAACAAAGTATGTAGTTTGATCATCGATAGTGGCAGCTGCACTAACGTTGCTAGCACCTTATTGGTTGATAAGATGCAGTTGAAAGCTGTAAAACATCTAAGGCCATATCGATTACAGTGGTTGAATGAGTGTGGGGAAGTGAAGGTGACCAGGCAGGTTCTTATAGCCTTCTCCATAAGGAGTTATAATGATGAAGTGATGTGTGATGTGGTTCCTATGCAGGCTAATCACCTATTATTGAGGCGACCATGGCAATTTGATAGGAAGGTGAAGTATGACGAGTACAAAAACTAATATTCTTTTGTTCTAAACAAAAGGAGGGTGGTTCTAACTCCACAAAAACCATGGGAGGCTTGTGAGGATTAGGTTAGGATCGCAAAAGAATTCAGAGAGAAACACATGAGTGTGCAAGAAAAGAGTGAGAAGAAAGGAAAGAGTGAGAAACAAAGACTAGTGAGCAATGAGGGAAAAGATTCTAAAACATAGAGAGGAGAGAACATTACGAGAAAAAGTGAGGTCAAGAGTGCAATGTTGGCAAGGAAATAACTACTTGTACTTATGCATAAGGATGTATATTTTACTAATAGTGACCTTAACCCTTTATTGCCTAGTATAGTGGTGTCTCCATTGCAAGAATATGAAGATTTATTTCCTGAAGAAGTACTGAAGGGTCTACCTCCACTACAAGGTATGAAGCACCAAGTTGATTTCTTGCTAGGCGCATCTATTCCTAATCGGCCAGCATACCGAACTAATCCTAAGGAGGCTAAGGAAATTTAGAGGCAAGTTGATGGATTAATGGAGAAGGGATTTGTTAGAGAAAGCCTCAGTCCATGTTCAATTCCTATCATCTCGGTTCCCAAAAAGGATAGAATGTGGTGAATGTGTGCCGACTGCCGGGCAATTAACAAGATAATAGTTAAGTACAAGCATCCTATCCCTAGGCTAGATGACATGCTTGATGAATTGCATGGTGCGCACTTATTTTCTAAAATTGACCTAAAGAAGGCTATTATCAAATTCATATAAAAGAAGGGGATGAATGGAAAACAGCATTTAAAACTAAACATTGATTATATGAATGGATGGTAATGCTTTTTGGGTTAAAAAACCCACCTAGCACTTTCATGACGTTAATGAATCATATTCTGCGTCATTTTATTGGAAAGTTTGTTGTTGTCTATTTTGATGACATCTAAATTTATAGTAAGACATTAGATGATCATGTTCAGCATCTGCAGTGTGCGTTTAACGTTTTAGGGGAAAACCAATTATATGCCAATTCAAAGAAGTGCACTTTTTTGTATGTAAATTGTGGTTTTTCTTAGATTTGTTGTAGGTGCAGATGGGATAGCTGTGGACAAGGAGAAGGTGAAGGTGATCTGAGAGTGGCCAACACCAAAGAATGCAAATGAGGTTAGGAGCTTCCATAGCTTAGCAAGCTTTTACAGGAGGTTTGTGAGGGACTTCAGTTCCATAGCTTCTTGATGGGAATCTACCCTGCGGTTCTAGTAGTAGGAGAACCTAACTTGGATGCATAACCGCAGACATCCACATATGGCCACATTTTATCTAATAATGTTTGATTTTACACTTTAGTAGGTACATTGATCGATTTTATAGGATAGCCAAATAACATGCACTAATGATCAACTTGTGGGACATTTTTATAGTTACATCCAACGGCCCACAATTGAAGTGAAGAACCGACCACTTGAAGACCATTTGTATTTGTAAATGTTGCTTATAAGAACTGGCCATTTTGATTTTTTATACTTGTAATTTTGATTCTTGGAACCGGCCACCTAGTGGCAACTTTGTAATTTTTTGATTTGTTTTACCCTAATGGAAGCAAATATAAATACTTGTTAACTAGGGTTTTTAGGAAGCTTTTGATATTTTTTTGACAAATACAAACACTTTGTACCATGAGGGTGAGCCTTGTAAATCAAAGATCTTTTATCAATTTCTTGTGAAATTGTCGCAAGAATCAACAAGAGGAGATAGTGAGTCATATCAATCTTGCTTTTGTTGTTAACAAATTATGTTTAGTGAGTCATATCTAGGTGCAATTTGTAATTACTTGTTCATTCTCGTGATTTAGGTTGTAATTTTCAGATTTTGTCATTTCAATTTTGAAATTACTTCTTAGCATAATTACGTGATTTTCCATTGAAAATCACATACTCATTTGTTCATAGTTCCATTTGGTATTTTGCTTAATTGGAATCAAGTTCATCACACCATTTTTTAGTTCCAATTGATTAGTTGATTATTTAATTGTACTGTGTGCTTGTGATTTGAATTCTTAAGCACATCATATTTTTGGTATCAGAGCACGATTTTGAGAAGGGAATCACGTGAGCTTCATTTGACAATTAAGGTTCTTGAAGTTGATTTCTTGATCTGAAATAATTGAAGTGAAATTATAATTGATTGTGGTTTTGTTGCATTCTAATTGTTGTTGTTGAAGTGGACGTGGAGTACTTGTAGTAGCATTTGTTTTTCTTGAACTTGTCATAAGGGAAGGAGGAGTGTTCCTTTATGCTGATTCAAAATTGAAGCTACTTCCATTGAGATAAAGAAGAGTGGATTGCTTGTTGTGTTTTCGAAAATTTGAAGATTGTCATTTGCAATTTCCAGATTTGCATTGTGTGGAGATTAGGAAGTTATTTGAAATTTAAACACATTCATTAAGATGAAGAAGTTATTGTGTAATAATTGATTGAATGTTATTAGAATTTGAATTTGCTTCTTACCTTTTGTGGGAAGGTTGCATTAAGAGTGGTATTTGAATTTTTTGTCATGAGTGTAGTGAAGTGAGTGTTTTGGTGGATTGAGAAAGTGCTGCATGTGAAGTGGAATTGTGTTTGAAAACTTGCACCGTGTTTGTGTTGTATGTGTGGCGGAGTAAGTTGTGTTATGAAGGTGTTACAACATGTGGTGTTATGTGTGTAGTGGTGAAAGGGTGTTGCAAGTGAAGTGGAGGTGTGTGTTTGTGTCGTGATTAAAAGGGAATCATAGTGGTTAAATTTGAATTTCAAAACAAGCATTAAAGTGTTGAAGTTATTATGTATTGATGCTTAAACATTTGCTTAGTTGAATTCATTAACTTACTATTTAGAAGTGTTTAATTATTGTTCCACTTGTTGTTGCCGTAATGGAAGTGTGGGAAAGTGTGCATTGCATTAGTTGCTTGTTGCACCGTATTTGTGCAAGTGTGTGTGTTGCCATAGTGTGTGAAGTTAAGTAGAGTTTTTTGTTTACTTTTATAGGTGATTTGATTGTTTTATGGCGGGTGAAGTGTGGTTGTAGTGAAGGGAGTGTACTACATTGTTTTAAACTATATTTGTACTTTAACAAATCAAATCCACAACTATATCTAATGACAATATGAATGGGGGAATTGGCAATGTGGCTAATAGCTAAGTTAGTGGAGGGCAGTGTCATCGTAATATAGGTGGGAGAACCTTGGAAGAATACCTTCAAGACCTTAACACTATTGTTTCTATACTAGTAACAAGGATTGATAGGATGACAATGCCACAACCACTAGTGGTGAATCCTCAGGCACCACCACCTAGAGTAGCTCCTCAAAATGTTTAAAGGGAGGGAGCAATAGGAAGAAATATGGGAAAGAGAGTAGAAGGAGATCATCATGCCTTTAGGGAGGAGAGAGATGATAACTTTAGGGTCAACCCATACCCGAACGAGGATTTTAGGCCACCTAGGGGACTAAAATATATAAAGCTGCAAATATAAATACTTGCTAACTAGGGTTTTTAGGAAGCTTTAGATATTTTTTTGACAAATACAAACACTTTGTGCCGTAAGTGTGAGTCTTACAAATCAAAGATCTCTTATCAATTTCTTGTAAAATTGTAGCGAGAATCAACAAGAGGAGATTGTGAGTCATATCAATCTTGCTTTTGTTGTTAACAAATTGTATTTAGTGAGTCATATCTAAGTGCAATTTGTGGTAACTTGTTCATTCATGTGATTTAGGTTGTAATTTTCAGATTTTGTCATTTCAATTTTGAAATTGCTTTCTAGTGTAATTGCGTGATTTTCATTGAAAATCACATACTCATTTGTTCATAGTTCCATTTGGTATTTTGCTCAATTAGAATCAAGTTCATCTCACCATTTTTGAGTTCCAATTGATTACTTGATTATTCATTTATATTGTGTGCTTGTGATTTGGATTCTTAAGCACATGACTACTCCTCTCAATGACCTTATTAAGAAGAATGTCGACTTCAAGTGAACTGAAGTACATGAGCAGGCATTCTAAACTCTGAAAGGTAAGTTAATTAATGCCCCTTTACTAGTATTAGCTAATTTTAAGAAAGTATTTGAGATCGAATGTGATGCTTCCGAGAAAGGTATTAGTGGTGTATTAATGCAGGATTCCAAGCCAATAGCCTACTTTAGTGAGAAACTCAATGGTGCTGCCTTAAATTATCCTGTGTATGATAAGGAGTTGTATGTCCTAATGAGGACCTTGCAAACGTGGCAACACTACTTATAGCCTAAGGAGTTCATCATTCATTTAGATCATGAGTCTAAAGTACCTGAAAACTTAGAGAAAGTTAAATAAGAGGCATGCCAAGTGGTTGGAGTTCATCGAGACCTTTCCATACGTGATTAAATACAAGTAGGGGAAGGAAAACATAGTGGCCGATGCACTATCTAGAAGGTATTCTCTTTTGACTTCTTTACATACTAAGTTGCTTGGATTTGAATGCATGAAAAAAATTGTATGAGAATGATGTTGACTTTGCTCAAATTTAGGCTGCTTGTTGTGAATCTAGATATGCGGACTTTTATAGGCATGATGGTATTTATTTAAGAAAGATAGGTTATGTGTGCCAAAAAGTTCTATACGTGAATTGTTGGCGAAGGAGACGCATGGTGGCGGTTTAATGGGTCACTTTGGTGTTAGAAAAACTTTGGACATTTTGCATGAACATTTTTATTGGCCTAAGATGAAACACGATGTACAAAATGTGTGTGATAAGTGCATTGCATTTAGAAAGGCTAAGTCCAGAGTGATGCCCCATGGGAAATATCTTCCTTTACCTATGCCTAGTCATCCTTGGACTGACATCTCTATGGATTTCATATTAAGGTTATCATGATTTCAAAGTGGCAAAGATAGCATATTTGTTGTTGTTGATAGGTTTAGTAAGATAGCTCATTTCATTGCCATTCTAAAACTAATGATGTACGACATATTGCTGACATATTCTTTAGGGATATTGTATGGTTACATGGGTTGCTTAAATCATTGTGAGTGATAGGAATGTAAAATTTTTTAGCCATTTTTGGCATACTCTATGGAATAAGCTAGGCACCAAATTATTGTTTTCCACTATGGCACATCCTCAAACTGATGGTCAGACGGAAGTAGTCAATAGGACACTTTCAACATTATTGCGTGTTGTACTTTATAAGAACTTGAAACAATAGGAGACATGCTTACCTCATGTAGAATTTGCATATAATAGGACGGTACATTCCACTACATCATATTCTCCATTTGAGGTTATATATGGTTTTAATCCCTTGACTCCATTAGATATTGTGCCTTTACCCACTAACGAGTTTGTTGATCTTATGGAACAAAAAAGGCAGAATTTGTTAGGGAATTACATGCTCAAGTTTAGACTAACATTGAGAAGAAAAATGAGCACTATGCTCGTCAGGCCAATAAGGGACATGTCAAAACTGTGTTTCATCCAAGAGATTGGGTTTGGGTGCATTTGAGAAAGGAACGATTTGCAAAGCAATGGTAGTTAAAAGTGCATCCTAGAGGAGATGGGCCTTTCCAAGTTGTGGAGCGCATTAATGACAACACTTACAAGATTGACTTACCAAGTCACTATGGTTATGTAAGTGCAACTTTTAATGTTTTTTATCTTACTCTTTATGATGCAGGTGATTTAAGGACAAATCTTTTTGAGGAATGAGAGAATGATGAGGATTAACTAGCCTCTAAGAGGAAGGAGCAAAATCCTAAGATCCATTGCAAGGTATTGGAGGCCCAATGACCCGAGCTAGAGTTAAGAGGATGAATGAAGCTTTATAAGGATTAGTCATGGGCCTACAAGCTAAGGAACCAAGTTACACTGAAGGAGAACCAACATTTATCAACTTAATTCACGTTTCCATAAAGGGATGTAAAGATAGAAAAGTTTTAGAATAAATTATTTTGAAAAGGAAAAATTGAACCGAAAAGGGAGAAGTACTCTCGGTTTTATTTGTTATGTCTTATTATATTTGTTTGGTTTGTATTTTAGTATTTTTAATTAGAAGTTTCGGTCATTAGGAAGATAAGGTCAGTCGCTATGTTAGGAAACTTAAGTTATTATTTTTGTGGTGTGATATCCTTATATCACCAAAGAGAGGGGACGGCAACACATCATTTTTATTATTTCCATATTGAAATTACATCCTTTTCTTTTTAAGAAAGAAAAATCCTCTCTTGTTCTTTAAGAAAGAACTCCAAGGTTTTCTTCAACATAATTACTTGGGGGAAATCTCTTGATAACTTAGGTTTTAATCAACAGGTGTGATTGGGGTCTAGTTTCGTTCTACTTGTTCAAGACGTTCCTTGGGAGTTTGATTTCAATTATGATTGCCGGGTTCTAGGTTTGGCATGCCTAAGGTTTGCGCATCATATGGAAGGGATATATATGTGGCAACCCTATTTAACTCTTCACTATATGTAAAATTGAGCACTTGAGGGGTGCAATGACACAGGGATGTCAAAGACTGAGAATTGTAAATCAATCCCAAGTGATTGATTTGACAGTAAGTGAAATGACACAGAGGTGTCAAGGGATGAGAACCATAAATCGAACTCGAGTGGCTAATTTAACGATCGATACGGTCGATAAGATTAAGCCGTATTATGCTATTATTGAGTTGATCTCGCATGATAACCCGTTTCAAACTTATCAATCGTGATTTGTGTTTGGCTTGACTGGTCCTACTTGGTGATATGTAATGTTTAATATCTCTTATTGTGATGAGTGTGGATGTAAGGTGTAATTGTTTTGCTTGTGGGATTGATTGGGTCCCTAACGGTTGTCATTGGAATTGTATTCTTTAAAGGCTGATAGTTTACTTTATTACCTTGAACGTGGATTAGCATATGATTTTATATTGTTTGATCATCCTAAACTAATTAATTAAAGGATTGGACTCAAATAAAACTAGACATGCATTACACAAGAAGTTACATGAAATTGAAGGCCATCACTACTACAGGACATGCCAGAAGTGATAAGAGGATTATTGTTTCACCAAGTGCGAACTAAGAGATTAAGAGATTGTCACACCTTGACGGTTTCCGAGTCTGGCCTGTCTCTTGAGGGTGTGTGAATGTTTGGTGTATAAGAGGCACCTAAGCCTAGATCGATAAAGTTAAGACATAGTTATAAGAAAGTGATAAGTGTAATTAAATTATGTGTAAGACTCGGGCACTGATGGTGGCTTTGAAATCCCCAACCCAGGTCAAGGAGGGTGCAAACCCTAGACTTCACGTCTATTACTAGAAGACTGCGTGAGATGCTGCATTCATATGGTTGTTTATGCATAGCATATGATTTGGTAACTTGATTTGAAATTGCTTATGTGTGTGTAGCATCGAGAGTATTGCACTCTCATTTCACTGAGCTGTTAGCTCACCCCTCCATAAACTATTTTGCAAGTAAAAAATTATAAAAGCTAATATGGGATAAGATGTAAAGTGTCAAGAGTTTTTAAAAGCTAAGAACGATAAAGTAAGAATTGTGAGTATTAGACTATTTAGATAAAATGTTATTTTTAGGACATTGATGTAAAATTTAAATTTGTGAGACTTAAGATTATATTCCATTTACTGATTGGTAGGGGATTCCGACTCTTTGCGATCTTGGTTGACCGTGGGATATGGAATCCATAGTTATATTTTTATGGTATGATTATATGTAATATGATTAGTCATAAATGTAATTAATTATTTATAGTCTTATGATCTTTGACTCATAAGACGGTTATCATGTAACAGGTGCACACGTGCATGATAATTTTTAGTGGAAACTTCTAGGGCCCCCTTTGAGGCGTGATAACTATTACTAGATGTTAGTTTTAAACTTGCAAGACTTGATATCGAGGGGAAAAGCATGCTTATGATACTGACTACTCTTATCATTTTGCCAACAACATGGCTAAAAAATCTGGGAGTTTTAGCTTATGTTGTCACGCCCCACTTTAAGGGCTCATCATGATAACCTATCGTGATCACTTAACCCCCTGTTAAGCAACTGAAAGCGTCTTATCTTCAATATTGTACCAATTAATCACAGTAATAACATTCTCTGCTCAAAAGGTAATTAATTATAATATTATCACTAGGCCTCAAATGGGTCCCATTACATCACCATAAGTACATCCAAGATCTTACCGGATCTCTCAAATACATTTATATCAATTACAAAATCCATTCTAATGATGTCTACCTCAATCTAGACCTCACGTGCTTCCCGCAACCATGCCCCCAGCTAGGCGACAAGTACTCACCTTGGTTCGTTGGTTCAGCAAGCAATTTAGGCAGTTTTGACCTATAAGGCAAAATCTATAGGAGGGTAAGCTAAGGCTTACTGAGATAGGGTTCAATCTCTTAGTATTGCAATAAACACAAACAAATTCAAGCAAGTTATCAAATAAGTGCTATGCATGAACAATCACATAAATGCAGCATCTCACATAGTCTTCCAGTAACCGACAAGAAGTTTAGGGTTTATGCACCACCCCCCCCCCACCTTTAACCTTGGGTTGGGGATTCCAAAGCCACCATTAGAGCTCGGGTCTTATGCATAATTTAATTACTCTTATCGCTTTATTATGTTTGTGTCTTCGCTTTAATGATCTAGGCTCAAGTGCCTCAATACATCGAGCATTTACACCCTCAAGAGACAGGCCGGACTCGGAACTGTCAAGGTGCGATAATCCCTTAATTACTTAGTTCGAATTGGTGGAACGGTGATCCTTTGATCACTTCCAGTACATCTTGTAGCTGTGATAGCCTTGAACAATGCAATGTTCGTGCAATGCATGCTAGGTTATTAATTAAATCTCATAATTAGTTAAAGTTTTAGAGTGATCATCTAAGGTCAAGTACATGTGCAATCGTCAATCATGTGGACAATTAATTCATAACACATTTAATCATTCCAAAGAGCAAGGCACAAACTTAACATCAATAAGAGGACAACATCCATATGGTTGAAGCAATAGATCGTTAAGTAAGAGAGTTCTAATTCAACTTTCATCGTTACAATCCTCTTTTCTCGCTCATTCCCATAACTTGCATTCATAATTATAACTATATGCCTTATCTTTAAATATGCATGCATATATGCCTATAGCATATGGAGGTTGAATTAAACTCCCATACCTCTTTTGGCCATATACACAATATATGGATATAAGTGTGTTTTATTTGTGGTCATGTGAGATCACCTTTCCTCCCTTACTCCTATATAACCAATATAACCATAGCATACATCGCATGCAACATCTTATCTTTCCATCTCACTTACATATAACATATGTATGTACATGTGTAAGGACTTAGATTATTGGAACCTAGAATTCCTTCCCCACAATTTGTAATGCACGTTTATGCATGTCTATATTATTTACATCAACTACCATAATCTGCATCAACACACATGCCATAGTAAATTCCTTTCCTACCACTAGTAAAATCATGCATACTCACATTAAGGGATAGATCTAACACCTATATGCTCCTATATGTTGTCTCATATCCTCATTCATGGATTTTTCATCCTTCTTCAAATTTCCCAACACACAAGCACATGATCAATGCAACATCAACATAGTTCCCACTTTCATCTCCATGTCATTTTACATACTCAAGTTGAATTTCTATTTCCGCCTTCTTCATCTCACATATAAACATATATCTATATAGCATTCCTGTTAACTTCCCAATCCAACAAGGCACTCATATAAACATATAAATATGCACATAAATACCATCTAGCAAGATGCTATATAGCATCAGGTTCCCAACTTCTCCGTCCTTGGCCAGCCAACTCAATCAAACCATCTCACTTGTACTTATATATGCAAGTCCATACCGCAGCTGTTAGAAAAAAAAAATGGAGACGACCAGTACGTCCAGCAAGGAGAATTCAAATGCACGCACACACTCCGTTGAAGAGAACAGGGCCACAACGTCCTATATATATATATATATATATATATATATTTATGTCCACTACTCTGCAACCGTAAGGGAGAACGCCACAGCCCGCGTAACTGAATATATATATACATGTATATGGATAGCGACCAGGACTCCACACATACATGTCATATGAATAAAAAGGAAAAAAAAAAAAAAAACACAAATGCCCAACACTCCTTAGTCATATTGGTGTATACTCGGGGAACTTCTCCTGCGCATAGGGGAGGAAGGAAAAAAAAATTCTTTCCAGCAGGTAAAACCATAACATACATCCGTTGTGGAAGCAAGGATCAGCAGCCACAACGTTTTACATATATATATATATATATCCTCATTCACAGTAAAGGGACCAATACACGCACGAGGAGAAGGTATCACGTCCTGTTCCAGCACCTATTGTATGTATATATATATATATAATATAGTTACACGGCAACAAATTCACAAGGCATTATAACACAGCACATATACACATAATACAACACGTCACGGAGTCTTATTCACTTTGATCTCATTTTCTCATGGTTTAATCAAAATAATCTTCGAATATCTCCGAACTAAACTTTCTTCACCTAGAAAATTAGGGAAAAATACGTTATTAAACTCCACACATAATCTAGATCACTTTATCTAGTGTTTCTCTAACTATTATAACTAATTTTAGGTAAAGTATTAATTTTTACACCTATTTGTTCTTTACACACAACTTTTAAAAATTAACTATGTTTCGCAAAAAGTTAGTTCTTTTGTTTTGTTTTTCTGGTGTGTGGTCTGGGTCCTCCACGGCCTGCCATCCTCATATATATTATATTATAATACTTTAGGATTAGGGTTTTAAAAGTTCCTAATATATTTTCCATACGCGACGACCTTAATAAAATTTAAGATTTTAACATTTTATTACAAAATTTTACGCTTAACCTAATTTGATTATTTCGAGTGTGAATATTCACTCGGAATTCCTATTTGACAATCCTGTGTCTATAATTTTAATTTATTCTTTATTTAACCAATAATTTCTTATGGTTTGCCCTTCATGTGATTATTTCTTTAATTATGGTTTTATACGAAGTGTGTTTAAGGCTTTTAATAAAATCTTTTAATTATTCCACTACCATACACGACTAAAATTTTGCGGGTTTTACATTCTCTCCTCCTTCAAAAGTTTTGTCCTCAAAACTTTAAGATGTACCTGGTTCTCTGAAGAGTTAGGGATATCTTTCCTTCATCTCATCTTCTTTTTTCCCAAGTAGCCTCTTGTTCTGAGTGTCAACTCCACTGTACCTTAACGAACCTAATGGTCTTATTGCGCAATTCTCGAGTTGAGTACTAAGAATTCGAATAGGGTGTTCTTGATATGTCAGGTTTGGTTGAATCGCAAGGATGCCCATCTCGATAGCTCGATTAGGGTTTGGGATGTGTTTCTAAAGTAACAACACATGGAAGACATCGTGAACCCCTGATAGTTGAGGAGGTAAAGCTAAACGATAAGCCACTTCTCCAACTCGTTCCAATACTTCGTATGGCCCTATGTATATGGGACTTAGTTTCCCTTTCATTCCAAACCGTCTTATTCCCTTAACTAGAGTGACCTTTAAATAGACATGTTTTCTTAGCAAGAATTCAATCTCCCTTCTCTTCATATCTGCCCAGCTCTTTTGACATTCTTGGGTTTCTTTCATTCGCTGTTTAATGGTGGCAACTTTATCCATTGTCTCTTGTAGCAAATCTAGTCCAATTGTTCTACATTAGATCTCGTCCCAATACAACAAAAATCTACATTTCCATCCATACAAGGCTTCATAAGGGGTTATCTTGATCGATGAATGGTAGCTGTTGTTGTAGGCAAACTCGACCAATGGCAAATGTCACTCCCAACTATCCTTAAAGTCTAATAGCTTAACATATCTTCCAAAGTTTTGATGGTCTGCTCAGATTGTCCATCTATTTGAGGGTGATATGCTGTACCAAATTGCAATTTAGTCTCTAGAGCTTGTTGTAGACTTCTCCAGAACTTTGATACAAACCAGGGATCTCGATTAGACACTATACTCCGTGGCACCCCATAGAGCCTCACAATTTCCTGTAGATAGATCCCAGCCAGCTTTTCCAACGAATAAGTCATATTAATAGGTAAGAAATGGGCGGATTTGGTTAATCGGTCCACGACTACCCATATTGCTTCATATCTAGCTCTGGTCCTCGATAATGTCGTAACAAAGTCCATTGTGATCCGTTGATAAGATCACATTATACTTATATTTTCTTTTGGACTTATATTAAATTTATTTCAATATTATAAAGAAAATATAAAGAAATGATATTTAATGGTGTTTATTGTGAAAATTCAAGTTTTGAGGACCCAAAAGTAAATTACAAGTTAATTGGAGGAGTTTTTCACAAAATTGAAGAAGCGAGCGGAGGATTGCACGGAAGGCCGCCGGCCTATATTAAACCGGCCTCAAAAAGCATTAAAGCCACCGGCCTTAAAGCCGGCCTTCATTACTCCCTGGATATCCATTGCGAAAATCTCTCCAAAATCGTATCTTAATTAAATTGCTGACTCAACTCCTCATCAGATCAAGCTTATCCTCCTCCTCTTTGGATCTATAAATAGGCCCCTTGTGTGAACCTTGGAGGCATCCCTTTTGTTTAGCATCTTTTGTTTAGCATCCTTTGTTTTTTTCTTCTTTATTTTAGCATCATTTGTCTTTCTTTTGAATCATTAGAATTCCCTTAGGAACTTTAGGATTTTACATTCTCTTTAATTCCTTTACATTTCATGTTATTCCAAATTTTAGAAAGAATGTTATTTTGCTGAAGTTTGCTTTCAATTGAAGAATTCGAGGAATCATTTTGGAAGATTAAAGTTCTACAAACTCTTGAAGATTATAGCAATTGTTTCATTTACTTTATTTTTTTTTATGCCATTTATTAGTTTTTTCTTGTTGTTCAATATGAATTCCATTGCACCTCTTTATTTCAATTGTTTTTATGCAACTCATACTATAATGTTCTAAATCATCCTTGTGGGAAACATGATGAAGCCATAATTCAAACTAAAATGATCATTGTATTCATGTTATAGGAAATATAGATATACGGAATTTTCATATAAGAAGTCCTGCTATGAATTGCATTTTGTAATTGAAATCAATGCATAGGAATGTAAATGACTCGAAAGAGAAATTTAGGTTTTATCAGGAAATCCTAAGTAAGATTTAATAATTCATGTGGAAGCAGCATTATTGAATTTTATTAGAAATTGACCTAAGTGTTTCATGCAATATTTTTATTAAATTTTTCACTAAGGGATTAGGAGAAATTATTTTAAAGATATTAGGCAATCATATAATTGGGAAATTTATGATTGTGAATTAGAATCCTCATTTGATTTTAATTAGCGGGAGCTATTAAATTAAATTGAGGTAACATTACTTTAACACTTGATAAAGGATTCAAGTTTTGTTAATTTCTTGTGAAAATCCATATAGCTATGAGTTATTATAACATGAAGGCAATATGATTAGTAGAATTAGGGTAGATTCTATTTCCCATCATCAATTCATCATTTTTCAAACACAATTCTCTTTTTAAGCATTTAGTATAATTCATTCAATTCTCATCAAATATCATTGCCTAAATAATAGTAGAAATTGATAAAGGTCTATTACTTAATCAATCTTCGTGGTTTGATACTCTTCTCTCACTATATTACTTGATCCGATCCGGTACACTTGCTGGTATTTATTCACGCTCATTTTATATCTCTTTTGCGTGGATCAAGTTTTTGGCGCCGTTGCCGGGGATTGATTAATATTATACCATCTTCAGATTCTATTGTTAATTTAGGCGCAATTATATTATTTTATTTTATTTTATTTTATTTTCATTGTGTGATCGTTTCCTGTTCTCTTTGAATTTCTTTTTATGCACAAGAGTAGAAGTGCTGAACTTCTACCAATTAATCTTGAGATAGAACGTACCTTGCGACAACTTAGAAGAGAGTAGAGAAGAAAGGAAGAAGAGAACATGGCAGATGAGAACAACAATCGGATTCAGGGTGTTGGTAGAGCACTTCGGGAATACACGATACTTGTTGTTTCAGGTCCTGCAATAAGAAGACCGACAATTCAGGCTAACAATTTTGAGTTAAAACCAGCACTCGTTCAAATGGTTCAATCAAATCAATTTGGAGGATATCCAAATGAGAGTCCTGATGAGCATATTGCAGTATTTCTTCAATATTGTAATACAGTGAAAATGAATAATGTATCTGATGATGTAATTAGGCTACAACTTTTTCCGTTTTCACTTAGAGAAAAAGCTAGGGCTTGGTACAATTCATTGCCACAAGACTCTGTAACCACTTGGGTTGATCTTTCATCTAAATTTTTAAGGAGATTTTTTCCACCATCTAGAACTGCTAGGTTAAGAAATGTCATCACAAACTTCACTAAGTTTAGTGGTGAATCACTTTATGAGGCATGGGAAAGATTCAAGGAGGCAATTAGAAAATGCCCTCATCATGGATTACCAGATAATCTCCTTATTGAAATATTCTATCTCAGTTTAGATGACACACTGAGATCTCTGGTAGATGCTGCTTCTGGTGGTGCACTAATGAGTAAGACATATGATGAGGCTAGTGCTTTGATAGATGAAATGGCCTCTAGTGCACATAATTGGCAACATGAAAGAGGTAAGTCTAGAGTGGCATCTGTCAATGACATGGACACCTTAACAGCTCAGATTTCTGCTCTTACCGCCCAGGTAAGTAAACTCACCTCTACACCTTCTTTCAATGTTAATCAAATTTCTTGTTGTGAGTTATGCTTAGGACCACACTCAACTCTTGAGTGCCCATCTGGAAACTTTTCCTCCTCATCCCATGGAGAGCAAGTAAATTTTGTCAACAATTTCCAAAGAGGAAATCAAGGACCTTATTCAAACACCTACAATCCAGGGTGGCGTAATCATCCAAATTTCTCATGGAGAAATGATAACAATGCACTTAAACCCCCTGGATTTCAAAAGCAAGGTCCTAATCATAATACTCCCCATCAACAATATCCTAATCGTAATACCTCTTCTCAGCAAGGTCAGTCTAAAATGGAAGAACTCATGATAAGTTATATGCAGAAGACTGACACAATGTTGCAAAATCAACAAGCCACCATTAGGAATCTTGAAAATCAGCTTAGTCAAATGTCTCAACAGTTGAGTAATAGACCATCTGGGTCTTTACCAAGCAATACTGAGCAGAATCCTAAGGGTGTAAATGCTATTATGCTAAGAAGTGGTAAGGAATTGGTTGATAAGAAACTTGAGGAAGAGGAGGTTAACCTGGAGAAAGATAAAGGGAAACAAAAGGAAGAGGAACCAAAGAAAAATTCACCAAAAGTGCAAGCATATGTTCCTCCTATTCCTTTCCCAGGAAGGCTGAAGCAACAACAATTGGATTCACAATTTGCTAAATTTTTAGAAGTCTTTAAAAAATTGCAAATTAACATTCCTTTTGCAGAGGCACTTCAGCAGATGCCATCATATGCTAGGTTCATGAAGGATTTACTCACAAAGAAGAGGAAGATTGAAGGGAATGAACCAGTGATGCTTACAGGGGAATGTTCTATGATCTTACAAAAGAATTTATCCAATTTGCCAAGAAAACAAAGAGATCAGGGAAGTTTTACTGTGCCTTGCACTATTGGTAATTTTCATTTTGATAAAGTACTTATAGATTCTGGTGCAAGTATAAATTTAATGCCTTTGTCCATTTTCAGAAAACTAGGACTTGGAGAATGTAAGGAGACGCACGTCACCTTACAACTTGCGGATAGAAGTGTCAAGTACCCAAAGGGTATAGTGGAGAATGTCCTAGTAAAAGTGGACAAATTCATCTTTCCAGTTGACTTTATAGTCTTAGAAATGGAAGAAGATAGAGAGGTACCCATGATCTTAGGAAGACCATTCTTGGCAACAGGTAAGGCATTGATTGTTGTGGAACAAGGTAAGCTTACTTTGAGAGTTATGGATGAACAAGTCACGTTTAATGTGTATGAGGCTACAAAGAAATTTGATGACTGTAAATCCTGTTACACTATTGATAGTGTTGATGAGCTTTCCTCTTAGTTCATGGAAGAGAATGTAGGTGTGGACACGATGGAGTCAGTCCTTAGGGATTTAGATAATTGGAGTGATGATGAGGATGAACCCCAAGAAGAACATACTGAACAAGTTTATGAATTCAAGACTCGACACTATGAGGAGCTGGGCACCACTGAGAAGAAACCGATGCCGTCATTGACACAACCCCCGGTGCTTGAACTTAAACCTTTGCCCGGTCATTTAAAGTATGCTTATCTTGGAACAAATGATACTTTGCCAATAATCATTTCTTCTTCTTTGACAGGTGATCAAGAGCAACAACTTTTGGATGTTCTAAGAGAACATAAGGAAGCTATCGGGTGGACCATTGCTGATATTAAGGGAATTAGCCCTTCAATTTGTACTCATAGGATATTTCTTGAAGCTGAGTGTAAACCTACAGTACAACCACAAAGAAGACTTAACCCAACTCTTAAGGAAGTTGTAAAAAAAGAAGTGCTTAAATTGTTAGATGCAAGCATTATTTTTCCAATTTCTAATAGTAAATGGGTTAGTCCTGTCTAGGTTGTACCAAAAAAAGGTGGTATGACTGTAGTACAAAATGAGGCTAATGAATTAATTCCCACTCGCACTGTAACTAGTTGGAGAGTTTGTATAGACTATAGAAAACTGAATGATGCTACCCGCAAAGATCATTTCCCCCTCCCTTTTATAGATCAGATGTTAGAAAAACTTGTAGGGCATGATTATTACTGCTTTTTAGATGGTTATTCTGGTTACAATCAAATCCATATAGCACCCGAGGACCAGGAGAAAACCACCTTTACTTGTCCCTATGGCACATTTGCTTTTAGGAGAATGCCCTTTGGTCTTTGTAATGCACCCGCTACATTTCAAGATGCATGATGTCCATATTTTCTGACATGATAGAAAATTTCATTGAAATATTCATGGATGATTTTTCTGTTTTTGGGAAGTCATTCGAAACATGTCTAACAAATTTAGGATGTGTGCTTAAGAGATGCAAGGAAACTAATCTGCTTCTTAATTGGGAAAAATGCCATTTCATGGTAAGAGAGGGAATAGTCTTAGGGCACAAAGTATCTAAGCAGGGAATTGAGGTTGACAGGGCAAAAGTAGAGGTGATAGAGAAGCTACCACCACCTACTACAGTGAAAGGAATCAAAGCTTCTTGGGACATGCTGGCTTCTACAAGAGATTTATCAGGGACTTCTCTAAAATCTCAAGACCTCTTTATAATTTACTAGAAAAAGATTCTGCCTTTATTTTTTATGATAATTGTTTACAGGCATTTAATCTATTGAAGGAGAAGCTCACTACTGCACCAGTGATTGTTGCACCTGATTGGGAGCTTCCCTTCGAGTTGATGTGCGATGCCAGCGACTATGCAGTAGGAGCGGTACTTGGGCAAAGGAAAGATAAGTCATTTCATGTAATATACTATGCGAGTAGAACCTTAAATGAGGCCCAAAGGAATTATGCCACAACTGAAAAAGAACTTTAGCAGTCATATTTGCATGCGATAAATTCCAGCCTTACCTAATAGGTTCTAAAATCATAATATATACTGACCATGCTGCCCTTAAGTATTTATTTGCTAAAGCTGATACTAAACCTAGGTTAATTCGATGGATTCTACTATTGCAAGAATTTAACCTGGAAATTAAAGATAAGAAGGGAACTGAAAATGTGGTGGCTGATCATTTATCCCGTCTGGAATCTAATTGTTTTGATTTACCTATTAATGAAAAGTTCCCTGATGAACAATTGCATGTAGTAGAAGTTCAAGGATTACCTTGGTATGCTGATATCGTTAATTATTTGGTTAGAAAAATCACTCCATATGGTTTATCCTACCAACAAAAAAAGAAATTTTTACATGATGTGAAGTTTTATTTTTTGGATGAACCATATCTCTTTAAAAATTATGCTGACCAAATAATTAGACGATGCATACCTGAAAGTGAACAGCTTAGCATTATACAGCATTGTCATTCTAGAGAGGTAGGAGGTCACTTTGGTATGGAAAAAACGGCAGCAAAAATTTTATCTTGCGGATTTTATTGGCCCAGTTTGTTTCATGATTGCAGGAACTTCATTATGACTTGTGCTCAATGCCAAAAGACTGGCAATATTTCAAGAAGACATGAATTACCACAAAATAATATACTTGTAATTGAACTTTTTGACGTTTGGGGAATCAACTTTATGGTCCTTTTCCCTCATCTTTTTCAAACAAATATATTCTTTTAGCTGTTGATTATGTTTTGAAATGGGTAGAGGCAGTTGCTCTACAAACTAATGACAGCAGGGTTGTCATTAAATTTTTTAAAAAGAATATATTTTCAAGATTTGGGGTACCTAGAGCTATAATAAGTGATGGGGGAACACATTTTTGTAACAGGCAATTTGAGAAATTATTATTAAAATATGGAGTTACTCACAAAATTGCCACCCCTTATCATCCACAAACGTGTGGACAGGTTGAGGTATCCAATAGGCAAATTAAGCGAATCTTAGAGAAAACTGTCAATGCATCCCGAAAAGATTGGTCTTTAAAACTTGATGATGCATTGTGGGCTTATAGAACAGCTTTTAAAACACCTATTGGAATGTCCCCCTACAAGATTGTTTATGGTAAATCATGTCACCTACCCGTAGAGCTTGAGCACAAGGCATACTGGGCCATAAAATACCTTAACTTTGAGTTGCAAGCTGCAGGTGAAAAGAGGTTGCTTCAATTGAATCAAATGGCCGAGATGAGAGAGGAAGCATATGAAAATGCGAGAATTTACAAGGAGAGAGCAAAGCGATGGCATGATAAGAACATCTTACAGCGAGAGTTCTTGCCTGGTCAAAGAGTCTTATTGTACAACTCTCGATTGAAGCTATTCCCAGGTAAGTTGAATCACGATGGTCTGGACCATTTGAAATTGTTAATGTGTTTCCTTATGGTGCAGTTGAGTTGAAGGCAGAAGACAACCGTACTTTCAAGGTAAACGGTTATCTTCTCAAACATTACTATGAAGGGGAACATGTTGATAGAAATGCCACAATTGTGGATTTAGGAGATTTGAGAACTTGAACTGGAAAAGTCGGGCTAGCGACTATAAACTAAACGCTTCATGGGAGGCAGCCCATGCTCAATAAGTATATACACTAGTGTTTTAATTTCGTTACAAAAGAAAAAAGAAAAAAAAAATTCAAGGCTGGATAAGAGCCGCCGGTGCATTCAAGACACTCCAAGGATGACAGATATTTTGGGAGGAATTTTCTTCCTGATGAACAATTTTACACCAGGGAAGTACCAGTATTTCAATTTTTGCATTGATATTCTTTTCCTTAATTTTGTGCTATATTAGGAACAATGAAGACATTGTCCAATTTAAGTGTGGGGAAGGGATTATAAATGTAGAAGTATAATGATTGCACACATCATGAGCTTACAAATCCCATGCTTTATTTATGTCCTTAAGTGTTTATCATCAATGAAATCCTGAAATTGATTGGTGCCCTACTCGCCAACTGTTGTGTCTAGTTTACATAGTTAAAATTTAATAGTAAAATCTCTAGAGAACGGGGTTTACCCTATGTTTAGCCTTTGAACTTGAGATTGAGTCCTTAAGTTGAAAAAACAAGCAAGTTTACTTCAAGGAAAAATTGGTTGGGATAAATCTCTCTTGAAATTTCTTTGAGAATACCTTAACACCTAGTGAAAGAGGTAAAGGAAATATTTTACTTAGTGATCCCTTAATAATAATAACAAAAAAAAAAGAGCCTTTACTCCAATAACTTAGGAAAGTGAGTTAAGAGTATCCAATCTTAAATGTTAGTGTAAGGAAGAGTTCGTAGGGGTCCCTTTAAAACCTGGTCACTTAGGCGATGAGCCCAGGATGTGCCGACTCAATGAACTCACAATAATGAGAAGGGCGGAAAGGCAAAAATTTAGTACCTTAATGAAAGCCAGGTTGACATGGGCGAGCTTTGGTCCCTCAGAAGAGTGAAGTCTCACTCCGCTGTCAATTAAGGCAAAAAAAAGGGAGAAATTCTAGGTAAAAATGGATACCATATGCTTTCACTTCTTGTTATCTTGTTTAGAGAAGTAAAATTGAGGGAGATTATACTTGCTAATAACCAATGAAGTTTAAATGAATGTTTTTCCTTAGGGACTAAGTATTGTTTTTTTATTGTTAAACACTGGGATTAAAAATCTGTTGTATTTAGATTAACTACTAAATTTCAACTAGATATACTAGTTATAAATTTCAGTATGGTCAGAACAATGGGCACCAGAAGTTCAATGATGGATTTCTCTTGTTTAAATCAATTATTTTGCTTGAGGACAAGCAAAAGTTCAAGTATGGGGATGTTGATAAGATCACATTATACTTATATTTTCTTTTGGACTTATATTAAATTTATTTCAATATTATAAAGAAAATATAAAGAAATGATATTTAATGGTGTTTATTGTGAAAATTCAGGTTTTGAGGACCCAAAAGTAAATTACAAGTTAATTGGAGGAGTTTTTCACAAAATTAAAGAAGCGAGCGGAGGATTGCACGGAAGGCCGCCGGCCTTAGGCCGGCCTACATTCAAGGCCTTCGACCTTGAGCCAGCCTATATTAAACCAGCCTTAAAAAGCATTAAAGCCGCCGGCCTTAAAGCCGACCTACATTCAAGGCCGCCGGCCTTGAGCCGGCCTTCATTACTCCCCGGATATCCATTGCGAAAATCTCTCCAAAATCGTATCTTAATTAAATTGCTGACTCAACTCCTCATCAGATCAAGCTTATCCTCCTCCTCTTTGGATCTATAAATAGGCCCCTTGTGTGAACCTTGGAGGCATCCCTTTTGTTTAGCATCCTTTGTTTTTTTCTTCTTTGTTTTAGCATCATTTGTCTTTCTTTTGAATCATTAGAATTCCCTTAGGAACTTTAGGATTTTACGTTCTCTTTAATTCCTTTACATTTCATGTTATTCCAAATTTTAGAAAGAATGTTATTTTGCTGAAGTTTGCTTTCAATTGAAGAATTCGAGGAATCATTTTGGAAGATTGAAGTTCTACAAACTCTTGAAGATTATAGCAATTGTTTCATTTACTTTATTTTCTTTTATGCCATTTATTAGTTTTTTCTTGTTGTCCAATATGAATTCCATTGCACCTCTTTATTTCAATTGTTTTTATGCAACTCATACTATAATGTTCTAAATCATCCTTGTGGGAAACATGATGAAGCCATAATTCAAACTAAAATGATCATTGTATTCATGTTATAGGAAATATAGATATACGGAATTTTCATATAAGAAGTCTTGCTATGAATTGCATTTTGTAATTGAAATCAATGCATAGGAATGTAAATGACTCGAAAGAGAAATTTAGGTTTTATCAGGAATTCCTAAGTAAGATTTAATAATTCATGTGGAAGCAGCGTTATTAAATTTTATTAGAAATTGACCTAAGTGTTTCATGCAATATTTTTATTAAATTTTTCACTAAGGGATTAGGAGAAATTATTTTAAAGATACTAGGCAATCATATAATTGGGAAATTTATGATTGTGAATTAGAATCCTCATTTGATTTTAATTAGCGGGAGCTATTAAATTAAATTGAGGTAACATTACTTTAACACTTGATAAATGATTCAGATTTTGTTAATTTCTTGTGAAAATCCATATAGCTATGAGTTATTATAACATGAAGGCAATATGATTAGTAGAATTAGGGTAGATTCTATTTCCCATCATCAATTCATCATTTTTCAAACACAATTCTCTTTTTAAGCATTTAGTATAATTCATTCAATTCTCATCAAATATCATTGCCTAAGTAATAGTAGAAATTGATAAAGGTCTATTACTTAATCAATCTTCGTGGTTCGACACTCTTCTCTCACTATATTACTTGATCGGATCCGGTACACTTGCCGGTATTTATTCACGCTCATTTTTTATCTCTTTTGTGTGGATCATCCGTTCCCACTTCTAATATGGAATCGGCAATAGTTGTAGCAATCCCTCAGGTTTTTTACGTTTGGCCTTAACTCGTTGATAGACAAAACATTGAGAAACGAACCGTGCTACATCTCTCTTCATCCCTTTCCACCAATAACCTCTCTTAAGTTTCTAGTACATCTTATTCCCCCCGGGTGTAGGGTGTAACCAGAAGTATGGGCTTCATCGAGGATGTCATTTTTTAACTGTGGATCCAACGGTACGCACCATCTACCCCTTAATCTTAAGACTCCCTCTAGATCCACTTCGAAGTCAGTGCCGAACCCCTATTCCACCTTTCCCCAAAGTTCTATAATCTTTAGATCGACCTATTGCATTTCCTTTAATCTATCTAAAAGCATAGGTCGTACCTCCAAAGCAACTATTTAAGCCCGTCTTTCCTCATGCCACTTGAATTCAATCCTAAGCTTTTCAAACTCTTGTATCAACTATTGTTGTTCAATTAACAACGCGGCCTGTCCATCCTCATGCCACTGAATTCAATCCTAAGCTTCTCAAACTCTTATATCAACTATTGTTGTTCAGTTAACAATGCTACCACTTGGCCATGGTTCCTTCGACTCAATGCATTGGCCACTACATTAGCTTTTCTCGGGTGGCAGTTGATATTGAGTTTGTAGTCCTTAATGAGCTCAAGCCATCTCCTTTATCGAGCTCTTTCTGAGTAAATAGATACTTTAGGCTTTTATGGTCGGTGTATACTTCACACTTCTACCTATATAAATGATGTCTCCATATTTTCAAGGCAAACATGATTGCAGCCAACTTTAGATTGTGGGTAGGATAATTTCTCTCATATGTTTTCAATTGCCTGGAAGCATAAGCCACAACTTTCTTATTTTGTATTAGCACACAACCCAATCCATTTTTAGAAGCATTACTATATATATTGAAAGGTTCTTTCGTGTTGGGCAATGTTAAGATCGGGGTAGTACCAACAAAAGCTGTCACACCCCACTTTGAGGGCTCCTCATCACAACCCGTCACAATTGCTTAACCCCCCCCCCCCCCCGTTAAGCAACTACGAAGCGTCTCATCTTCAATATTGTACCTATTAATCATAGTAATAACGTTCCTTGATCATAAGGTAATCAATTACAATATTATCATTAGGCCTCAAATGGGTTCCATTACACCACCACAGGTATACCCAAGATCCTACCGAATCTCTTGAATACATTTACATCAATTACAAAATCCATTCTAGTGATGTCTATCTCGATCTAGACCTCACATGCTTCCCGCAACCATGCCCCCAATTAGGCAACAAGTACTCACCTTGGTTCGTCGGTTCATCAAGGAGTATATGTAGTCTCGACCTGTAAGGCAAAATCTATAGGAGGGTAAGTCAAGGCTTAGTGAGATAGGGTGCAATCTCTCAATGTTGCAACAAACACAAACAAATTCAAGCAAGTTATCAAACAAGTGCTATACATGAACAATCACATGAATGTAGCATTTCACATGGTCTTCCGGTAACCAACGTGAAGTCTAGGGTTTACGCCCCCCTTGACCTTGGGTTAGGAATTTCGAAGCCATCATCAGAGCCTAGGTCTTACACACAAGTTAATTACTCTTATCACTTTATTATATTTGTGTCTTAGCTATAATGATCTAGGCTTGGATGCCTCAATACACCAAGCATTTACACCCTCAAGAGATAGGTTAGACTTAGAACTGTCAAGGCGCGACAATCCCCTAATCACTTAGTTCGCACTTGGCGAAACAGTGATCCTCTGATCATTTCTGGCGCATCTTGTAGTTGTAATGGCCTTGAACAATGTAATGTTCATGCAATGTATGCCAGGTTATTAATTAAATCTCATAATTAGTTAAAGTTTTAGAGTGATTATCTAAGGTCAAGTAGATGTGCAACCGTCAATCATGTGGACAATCAATTCATAATACATTTAATCATTTCAAGGAGCAAAGCACAAACTTAACATCAATAAGAAGACAACATCCATATGGTTGAAGCAATAGATCATTAAGCAAGAGAGTTCTAATTCAACTTTCATCGTTATAATCCTCTTTTCTTGCTCATTCCCATAACTTGCCTTCATAATTATAACTATATATCTTATCTTTGAATATGCATACATATATGCCTATAGCATATGAAGGTTGAATTAGACTCCCATACCTCTTTGGCCATATACACAACATATGGATATAAGTATGTTTTGTTTGTGGTCATGTGAGACCACCTTTCCTCCCTTACTCCTATATAACCAATATACCCATAGCATACGTCACAGGCAACATCTTATCTTTCCATCTCACTTACATATAACATATGTATGTACATGTGTAAGGACTTAGATTATTGGAGCCTAGAATTCCTTCCTCACAATTTGTAATGCACATTTATGCATGTTTATGTTCTTTACATTAACTACCACAATCCGCAACAACACACATGCCATAGTAAATTCCTTTCCTACTACTAGTAAAATCGTGCATACTCACATTAAGGGATAGGTCCAATACCCATATGCACCTACATATTGTCTCATATCCTCGTTTATGGATTTTTCATCCTTCTTCAAATTTCCCAACACACAAGGGCATGATCAATCCAACATCAACATAATTCCCACTTTCATCTCCATGTCATTTTATAGCCACATACTCAAGTTGAATTTTCATTTCCGCCTTCTTTATCCCACATATAAACATATATCTATATAGCATTCCCGTTAACTTCCCAATCCAACAAGGTGCTCATATAAACATATACATATGCACATATGTACCATCTAGCAAAACGTCATATAGCATCAGGTTCCCAACTTCTCAGTCCTCGGCCAGCCAACTCAATCAAACAATCTCACCTATACTTATATATGCAAGTGCATACTGTAGCTGTAAGGAAGAAAAATAAAATGGAGAACGTCCAACATGTCCAGCAAGGAGAATTCAAACGCATGCACACACTCCGTGGAAGAGTACAAGGCCACAACGTCCTATATATATATATATATATGTATGTCCACTACTCTGCAACCATAAGGGAGAATGCCACAGCCCACGTAATTGTAAATATATATACATATATATGGACAGTGACTAGGACTCCACACATACATGTCAAATGAACAAAAAGAAAAAAAAAAAAAACACAAATGCCCAGCACTCTTTAGTCAAACTATACATGTATACATACATACATATATATATATATATATATATAAGTCAAGTTGGCGTATACTCAGGGAACTTCTCCTGCGCATAGGGGAGGAAGGAAAAAAAAATTGTTTCCAGCAGGTAAAACCGTAACATACATCCGTTACGCAAGCAAGGATCAGCAACCACAACGTTTTACATAGGTATATATATATATATATATATATATATACATGTCCTCATTCACAGTAAACGGACCAATACCCGCACTAGGAGAAGGTATCACATCCTGTTCCAGCACCTATTGTATTATATATATATAGTTATAAGACAACAATTCACAACGAGCACCATAACATAGCACATATATATATAATACAACATTATGGAGTCTTACTCACCTTGGTTTCATTTTCTCAGAGTTTAATCGAAATAGTCTTCGAGTATCTTCAAGCCGAAACTTTCTTCACCTAGAAAATTAAGAAAAAATACATTATTACACTCTATACATAGTCTAGATCACTTTATCTAGTGTTTTTCTAGCTACTACAACTTAATTTTAGATAAAATATTAATTTTTACACTTATTTATTATTTATACACAATTTTTAGAAATTAACTCCATTTCTCGAAAAGTTAGTCTAATTGAGTTGCGCTCACCTTGAGGAACACGTTAGTTGTTTCAGATCATCGATCGGAGGGTTCATATGTACGAGTTATGATTTTTTTTTTGTTTGGTTCTCCATTTCCTTTTTCGTACTATGGCTTCGTCTGCTCTACCCCTCGCTTTTTCCCTTTTCTTTTGTTTTGTTTTTTTGGTGTGCGGTCGTAGGTCCTCCACGGCATATATATATAATATATATATTATATATATATATATATATATATATATTATTATTAATTATACTTTATTAGGATTAGGGTTTTAACGGCCTTGATAAAATTTAAGATTTTGACATTTTATTACAAAATTTTATGCTTAACCTAATTTGATTATTTCAAGCATGAATATTCACGTAGAATTCCTATTTGACAATCCTAAGTCTATAATTTTAATTTATTCTTTCGTTTAATCAATAATTTCTTATGGTTTGCCCTTCGTGTAATTATTTTTTTTATTATGATTTTATACAGAGTTTGTTTAAGGCTTTTAATACAATCTTTTAATTATTCCACTACTATACGCAACTAAAATTTCGCGGGTTTTACATATGTTTCATTTGGAGGTGTGCTGGCTTCAATAGTTTTTGTCATTTGTGTTTTCTGGATCGGTGTATTTGATGGGATGGGGTTTCACGGGAAGGGATTGCTATTAAACTGGAGAGGAATTCCCACCACCATAAGCTTATATACGTTTTGCTATTGTGGTCATGCAATGTTTCCTAATCTGTGCAACTCGGTGAAATATAGAAGCTAGTTTCCAAGGGTAAGAGCCTAAATCTTGGGATTTAAAACTTTTAGTCTATTTACCCTTCTAATTGATTTTCGTTCCTATTTCCACATTTATTACATTTTGCGGGTATTATTGGTTTGCTTTATCACGAGCGCCATCAACTATGGTTTGATGGTTGTTCTAGGCTACTTGATGTATGGTGAAAAGGTTAAGTCACAAGTAACAGTAAACCTACCTACAGGAAAGATTAGCACCCAAATAGCAATTTACACAACACTAGTGAACCTCATAACAAAATATTCGATTTACATCAGTTCCGTTGCCAATGCTATTATAAATGCATGCCTATTTCCCAATATGTGATTTATTAATATCTTTATACGGTTGCTAATTCTTATCACTATTGTCATTGTGGCATTGATGATCCCATTTTTTGCCTATGTTATGGCATTCATCGGTGCATTCTTGAGCATCACAATGTTAATATTGTTTCCTTGCCTTTGCTACCTGAAGATCAATCAAGCTGCGAGGAATAGCAAGATCCAGATGAGCATCATCTCCAGCATGGCAGTAATTGGGGCATCGGTCGCGGTGGTAGGAACCTATTCCTCTGTGAAACAAATCAAAGACCACATCCGAAGCAAAAGTTGAAGTTAACTCAATTCACATCTTATAGGCTAGGGAAAATATGGAAATTTGGGAGTTTCAGTTTCTGATTCCAAGTGTCTACCTTTTAAATGGGTGTTCTTTAGATTGCTTTTTCTGTTCTAGATTTTTATGATGTTTCTACTATTTGTTAATGAAATTTCCTAGTTCCTAGAGGCCGAGTAGACTTCTGATTCAAACTACATATTGTTCAGTATTCGTAATTCAAGGAATGAAAGGCACTTTATATCTAGTTTGAATTGTAAATTACAAGGAAATTATAGTCAATAGCAATTGAATTCTCAATAGGCTTAATCTAGAAATTGAAAGGTACGAACAATTGGATAAGCTGCACCATAAAATGTGTCTGCAATCAAGACAGATTTCATACTTAAAAAGTACGTTATTTTAGCAATATATACATATTTGCAATGTGAGCACTTAAATAGAGGGATGAAATTATATAATTGAAGTGTAAAATGGTTATATAACTTAATTATTTAGAATTAATGAAGTTTATTTTAATTGCATTAGCTCCACCAAGAGTATACTCATTCAAATTATTTTTCACCATAATGGATAAGGCCAAACCAACATGCCCTTTACTTTATTTTCTCACCACATTCTCCCTTTTCAAATGAATCCATTTGAATCTTGATTGTGGAAATAATTTATTCATGTAACAAAATATAATTTTATTTATAAAGTCACCAATAGTTATGCAAGATCAAAGTAAAATTTTATGTGACCTCTAACGCTAAGTAGGAAAAAAATTGATCAAAGGATTAGATTGAATTAAATCAATTTTAAAAAAAAAAATACAATTTCATTATGGCTCTATTTAGATTGAGTTAAATATATTAATTCAATAGAATTTGAACGGAGTTGAACTAAACTAATTTTATATTAGAAGAAAGACAAAGGAAAAAAGAAAAGTGGGTATACTAATAATACATACAATCACAATTCCCTGTTACATAAAATACGGTACTAGCTTTTTAATTGTTCGGTACCATTTATAAAAGAATAAAAAATTCTAAATAAAACATGCATAAACCATCGTTGTTTTAGAAGTAATGCATGCATTTGAATGTTTTTATTGACACATAATAGGGATTCCCTTAAGCCATATCTTAATGACCATCTTTATTTTTTGTTACATTTTATAAGAAAAGTAAAATAAGCTATTGCAAAATATGTTAATTTGCTGCTAACAGCATAATGTAAGATAATTATAAAAGATTTTAAGACATTGGTTATGAAAATTTTCATTGTTATTTACTATTAATTACAACGTTCTTTTTTTAAAAAAAAAAAGTTACAATATGAATTGTGAACCAAATTGAATCAAATTGTTTTTTAATAAATTCATTTTGTCTTCACCATTTCATAATTTTTTTTATTTGATTTTTAAGCTCTCATTTTTGTTCTTTTAATTTTACTCTCTAGTGTTTACACAAGTTTACAAACAAGGACTTTTCTTAACACCATCAATTGTTTTGTTGCTGTATAGCACAAGGTGCAATCCAGTTGGTCCAAATTATTAATTTAATTATATATATGAATTAAGTAAATTAATAAAAAAATAAAAATTTTAGGAAAGAAGGAAAAATTGTAGAGGAGATGGATGTAGCAATGCTAAAGCTCAAAATACAAAGTCATTGATAAGTATTTATAGAGGCTTTTGTATAGGGAGCATCTATTATCTATTATAATGTGTAATTTCGAAAGAAAATATATATCTTTTAATCCAATTTTTGGGTAGTAACAACTGTTACACAATTTAATATTATAATGAACCTAAGTGAGGCCTAGTATGATAAGTTAAAAACTATCACATCTATTAGTCGTTACATGATAATCACCTTACAAATCAAAGTTGAAAGACTCCATGCAATTATTCAATGAATTCATTTCATTCTTATTACATATAATTGCATTATATAAAAATAACTACGGAATCCAATATTTCACAATAAACCAAATCCATAAAGAATTGAAATCCTCTACCAAAAACAGTAAAATGGGTAAGTAACATTAAGTTTTACAAAATATATTTCCACTTGAGTTCCTAAGAATAAGATACTGCATTCTACAACTAGATAATCTACTAAGATACTTCTTCTATTGTCAATCTTGATTCAAATAGTTATCATTCACACTATATCATATCCCATTCCAAGCTTCTATAATATTACCTACAAAAACAATATGGTGGGAGTTAAGTATATACCGTGAATTAGTGAGATAAAAGTGCAATATTCTGATGACTACATAAGCATAAACAAGTTATCAACCATATGTTATACATAAGCAACCATATGTAATGCAAATATCATATGCAATCTTCTGATAATGGGTGTGAAGTTTGGGGTTTACGCCCCCTTGCTCTCAAATTAGGAATTCACTTCTAACCATTAGCTCTTTGGAATTGACCAAATCGAAGTCTCTAAATACATAAATAATTCAAATGATCAAACAAGCTTTTCTCTTAGCATAGTTTCTCCAACAAATAAAAAAAAAAAAAACTTGCAAATCCAAAATGTTAAGGGGTCCCCCTTAGAGCTTATTCAAATGCACAAACAGCCCTTAAGTCAATGGCTTGCAAATGATTTCACAAGATTTCTCCTTAACTAAGCAAACCTATCTATCTACCATGTAGTAATGGTAGCCTTCAAATCAATGCAATGTCTTATGCAATGCATATTGAATTTTATATTAACCCAATTCATTAGTTAATTAGTTTAGGGATGACCAAATAAGATATATCAAATAGTCAATCAAAAAATAAAGTAATAATATTTACATTAAAATAATAACTTATTAACCAGTTCACTTAATTTCTAAGGTGGAAATGGTCACAATGAAATCATAGATTGTCCTTCAATCTCCTAACCAAATCACATTTTATATATCATTCCAGAATTATGATTTATCATGCAAAATTATTTACTTATTTAATTGGTTCAAGACTAACCAACCAACTATTAGGTAACAACCACATTCTAAATCATAAGGCGATGATAGTTATAGCGAAAGTACATTGCACCAATAAATCCACTACATCATCATGCATTTAGCTCACAACACATCCCAATCTTCATTTAAATTGAATTCCCTTGTGCCTTTACTAAATTAATTGAATTATTTGCAAAATTTATATAAATAGGACTATCACCCATATAACATAGTTCGTTTTCTTAGTTTAATGCTTAATTTAGATGTTTGTTTGGTTTTCATATTGAAACTTTTAAACAAGAGTGGTCTTTGAGTTTGCTTTTGTAAGTGGTTAAAGCTAGCTAATGTTAGATTATTTATGTAGTGAAGAGGGCTTACATTACAATTTAACTAAGAAAGTGGGTTATGGAATTAGGTGTAGGTGAATAAGGAAGGAAAATACAAGGGAGGGTTTAACTTACACTACCAATGGCTAGTCTAATGATCAATGTTGTGAAAATGGGTGCGGGCTAGTGGATTACCAACCAGCCAGTATGAATAGGACCAATTGATTAGTAGGGGTCCACATCTCACCATTTTATTGCCGAAGTTTCTACCATTTAAACAACACTTATCTTCAACCCTTAAATACGTACTAATTAACCTTAAAACTCATGTTTCACACATATTTGCTTCATTTTCATCATCAAACTTTAAAATGTCAATATATCTTAAACATATCTATCCAATAAGAAGCAATCACAAGCATTGTAGTAACTCATCAAATTTCCCATTCATTTCGATCTCATAGCTCAAAACTCAAAATAATATTCAGAAAGTTGCAAAAGATCAATTTCTTCACATAAGGTCAAAGAATAGCAAGTTTACAACTATATGAACTTATCGAAACTTGAATAGAATCAAGTATACAAATCGTTCAAACTATACACTATGTGTTCACTTCAATTTAACTCAAAACTTAAACTCAATATTTACCTATCAAGTCCAATTTTATTGTGAAGTACTCTTTACAAGAATCATAACATCACTTTCAATTCTTGATTTGAAAATGCTATAAGTAATTGAAGATTGGGGAGATTTTAAAGATTCAAGAAAGGATTTTGAAGGATGATAAAGTTTTGAAAAGTTTTTAGATCATTAAAATGACTAAAGAGAAGGAAACGAATTTGTTTTATATCCTAGAGTCCTTCATAGTGAAGAAATGTTTAGACTTTGGATGATATCCTTTCACGACTTCAACCAATATGTGTACAAACGGTCTAATTAAATTATTTAAACTATAATATTATTATACAAAAGTTTATGTATAGTCAAAATAAAATATTCTAGATATATATATATATATACACTTAAAAATTTTATTGGACGATCCTAAACCTATAATTTTGATTTCATTTATCTATTTATTTATTACAAATTACGTAGTGAACCCATGATGTGCCTACTTCCCATGCTTATAATTTTATTAGTGTTTAATATGAGGCTTTTATTATAGTTAGTTGCTAATCAAACATTAATTACTATGCAAAGTTTCACAATATAGGAATACTTTTTATGTAAACCATACTATATATAGTTTCATACATGAACATATATTAATATTTAAACATGACACTGTATATCAATTCACAATTGGGAAAACTATAAGTGAAGGGATTAATGTTTAGGGTTAAATTTAAATAGATGATCAAACTTCCAAGTAATTAAAATAAAATATTAATGTTTACTAAGTGATTAAAATAAAATATCAACATTATGGTAAGTATTTCAAATAAGAGATTTGTTATTGTCTCATAAACATGTTAAGTGGTTCAAATAGTGATTTTTTTTGTTATCTATAATGGCACTATAATAGGATCCCCTATTTGAACCACTTAACGTAATATCGATCCTTTATTTTAACCACTTGAAAGTTCAATCCTATATTTGAACTTGACCTCAAATATTGATTCCTTCGCTTATAATATTTCTATTCACAATTCTATTTACAGTATGAATAGGAACAATTGATTAATAGGGGTGCACATCTCACCATTTGATTACCTTTCTACCATTTAAACAACACTTGTCTTCAACCCTTAAATACATATTAATTAGCCTTAAAACTCATGTTTCACCCATATTTGCTTCATTTTCATCATCAAACTTTAAAATGTCAATATATCTTAAACATATCTATCCAATAAGAAGCAATCACAAGCATTGTAGTAACTCATCAAATTTCCCATTCATTTCGATCTCATAGCTCAAAACTCAAAATAATATTCAGAAAGTTGCAAAAGATCAATTTCTTCACATAAGGTCAAAGAATAGCAAGTTTACAACTATATGAACTTATCGAAACTTGAATAGAATCAAGTATACAAATCGTTCAAACTATACACTATGTGTTCACTTCAATTTAACTCAAAACTTAAACTCAATATTTACCTATCAAGTCCAATTTTATTGTGAAGTACTCTTTACAAGAATCATAACATCACTTTCAATTCTTGATTTGAAAATGCTATAAGTAATTGAAGATTGGGGAGATTTTAAAGATTCAAGAAAGGATTTTGAAGGATGATAAAGTTTTGAAAAGTTTTTAGATCATTAAAATGACTAAAGAGAAGGAAACGAATTTGTTTTATATCCTAGAGTCCTTCATAGTGAAGAAATGTTTAGACTTTGGATGATATCCTTTCACGACTTCAACCAATATGTGTACAAACGGTCTAATTAAATTATTTAAACTATAATATTATTATACAAAAGTTTATGTATAGTCAAAATAAAATATTCTAGATATATATATATATATATACACTTAAAAATTTTATTGGACGATCCTAAACCTATAATTTTGATTTCATTTATCTATTTATTTATTACAAATTACGTAGTGAACCCATGATGTGCCTACTTCCCATGCTTATAATTTTATTAGTGTTTAATATGAGGCTTTATTATAGTTAGTTGCTAATCAAACATTAATTACTATGCAAAGTTTCACAATATAGGAATACTTTTTATGTAAACCATACTATATATAGTTTCATACATGAACATATATTAATATTTAAACATGACACTGTATATCAATTCACAATTGGGAAAACTATAAGTGAAGGGATTAATGTTTAGGGTTAAATTTAAATAGATGATCAAACTTCCAAGTAATTAAAATAAAATATTAATGTTTACTAAGTGATTAAAATAAAATATCAACATTATGGTAAGTATTTCAAATAAGAGATTTGTTATTGTCTCATAAACATGTTAAGTGGTTCAAATAGTGATTTTTTTTGTTATCTATAATGGCACTATAATAGGATCCCCTATTTGAACCACTTAACGTAATATCGATCCTTTATTTTAACCACTTGAAAGTTCAATCCTATATTTGAACTTGACCTCAAATATTGATTCCTTCGCTTATAATATTTCTATTCACAATTCTATTTACAGTATGAATAGGAACAATTGATTAATAGGGGTGCACATCTCACCATTTGATTACCTTTCTACCATTTAAACAACACTTGTCTTCAACCCTTAAATACATATTAATTAGCCTTAAAACTCATGTTTCACCCATATTTGCTTCATTTTCATCATCAAACTTTAAAATGTCAATATATCTTAAACATATCTATCAAATAAGAAGCAATCACAAGCATTGTAGTAACTCATCAAATTTCCCATTCATTTCGATCTTATAGCTCAAAACTCAAAACAATATTCAGAAAGTTCCAAAAGATCAATTTCTTCATATAAGGCCAAAGAATAGCAAGTTTACAACTATATGAACTTATCGAAACTTGAATAGAATCAAGTATACAAATCGTTCAAACTATACACTATGTGTTCTCTTCAATTTAACTCAATATTTACCTATCAAGTCCAATTTTATTGTGAAGTACTCTTTACAAGAATCATAACGTCACTATCAATTCTTGATTTGAAAATGCTATAAGTAATTGAAGATTGAGGAGATTTTAAAGATTCAAGAAAGGATTTTGAAGGATGATAAAGTGTTGACAAGTTTTTAGATCATTAAAATGACTAAAGAGAAGGAAAAGAATTTGTTTTATATCCTAGAATCCTTGATAGTGAAGAAATGTTTAGACTTTGGATGATATCCTTTCACGACTTCAACCAATATATGTACAAACGGTCTAATTAAATTATTTAAACTATAATATTATTATACAAAAGTTTATGTATAGTCAAAATAAAATATTCTAGATATATATATATATATACACTTAAAAATTTAATTGGACTATCTTAAATCTATAATGTTGATTTCATTTATCTATTTATTACAAATTACCTAGTGAACCCATGATGTGCCTACTTCCCATGCTTATAATTTTATTAGTGTTTAATAAGAGGCTTTTATTATAGTTAGTTGCTAATCTAACATTAATTACTATGCAACCATACTATATATAGTTTCATACATGAACATATATTAATATTTAAACATGACATTGTATATCAATTTAAGATTGGGAAAATTATAAGTGAAGGGATTAACGTTTAGGGTTAAATTTAAATAGATGATCAAACTTTCAAGTAATTAAAATAAAATATTAATATTATACTAAGTGGTAAAAATAAAATATCAACATTATGGTAAGTATTTCAAATAAGGGATTCGTTATTGTCTCATAAATATGCTAAGTAGTTCAAATAGTGATTTTTTTTGTTATCTATAATGACACCGTAATAGGATCCCCTATCTAAACCACTTAACATAATATCGATTCTTTATTTTAACCACTTGAAAGTTCAATCCTATATTTGAGTTTGACCTCAAATATTGATTCTCTCGCTTGTAATATTTCTATTCACAATTATAACTATTATTTATTAAACTATTCACATGTATAAATAATGAACACTAATATGAAATTATTTGGAAGCATATGTATATTATTGATTTATAAGTACTTGTATCATGTTTTTTAAAATACTGTATAGGTATAGGTTTACATTGTATCATTTATCAAACAAATCAATATGTGATACCTATTTATAGTTATACATCCATAGTATAGTTCTTTTATAAACATTACATATAATATAAAGTTATTACTTAAACCTACATAACTTATATTTACGTGCTTTGGAATTTTCTTGTATGCTTTTGTCAATATCTTAGAGAGTATTTTAAATTTGTATTGTTGACCTCTTAAAAGTCGTTGGTCACAAAAATCCATATATATTGAATTGGAAAAACTATTTAATGCTATTCTCATATTTGATAGGGACGAAAGATGAATATTTCACTAATATTCAATCAATTGTACGTCCAATCATTAACTTCTTATTTATGATATTACCTTTTAACACAATATTTTATTTAAATTTTTAATTGCAGCTTATGATTTTTATTATGACTACTCGTTGTGTAATAATGAAATGTTAGAACCAATGAGTTTTTCTTCAAATAGAAATCAATAAAAGGAATCCATAATTTTTTCATTGCTTTGTGCTAATGATTTTATTCTTAAAATATATAGGGTTAACAATGTGCATGTTGCATATGTCGTATAAACTATATGATCATCTTTGACAAGGTTTTGGTTCTACGACTCTATAATTCTTTTCTAACTATTCGCTTATGTTTTTTTGCGAATTGAGATTTGGTTTATTGGTGCCTTTGTTATTGAAACTAAATTCTTCAAAGTTGGCTTATTAATGACCATTTGTGTTAGAATTAAAAAATGAGATCCTAGGATTAGCGATTGATCAAGCATATTAAGTTTGTCTTATTTTAATAGCTCACGTGATCCAAACTTCCCAATTATACTAAGAAGAGGAAGGTAAATGTATACATGAAGGTAAAGATAAGGAAAGGCATTAAGTGATTTTAGGAATGAACTAGTGGTAGCATGGCTTTTTCTAAATTTATGCCTTTAAAATATTATTATATGTAATAAATATTCTTGATTATAGGAAAGAAGATAATGTCAAAAAAGAATTTTAAAAATCTAAATAATTTTAAATACTGATTTGTAAATTTATATTTAGAGAAAGTAAATTTAAAAGATCCATTTTTTTTTGGGTGAATTTAGCAAAGGTCTTACATGATAAAAAGGTAATGGAGATTTTATTGAAGTTCCGATGTCTTAAAAGACATTTACTATACTTTTTTTTTTTGGGTAATTACAATAAGGGAGGAGAATTTGAACTCAATCCATATTTTTAGGAGACCAACATATGTGCCACTAAATAATAAGGATTTTAGCTTGTTACACCTATTTATTTAGATGAAAAGCATGCTTATATGATCGAAAATGTTTGAGTGTTGCAACAATTTAAAATTAGGCTCATGGATTGTTACTCTTATGTAATTGAAACTCTCGTTGTATAGACTCATATCTAGTAATATGTAATTTCAGAAAAAGAAATATGTCTTATATATATATATTTTAATAGTTACAACTTTTATACAATTCAATATAGAATGGCACAACTATTATTTATATCTATATGTTAAGTGATTTGATTACCTTAGTTTTATAATTGATATCAATGATAAGTAAAACACCAACTATTAATTTAAGCGTCACATTACTATGCGTTTTTGGCTAAGTAGCTAGGATTATGATGTAATATCATTTCATACAAAATAAAAAATAGTATTACTTTTCTACATACACAATTCCTCATTTAATATAATTTTTATTAATTTTTTACGCAAATGAAGACCTCTTCAAGAAGGCAAAGTAGTCATGATTAACACATTTTTAATGTATTGCTTTTTTTCCTTTCTTTTTTTTTTATTTTACACAAATTTTCTATATTGTTTTTTTTTCTTTTTTGCTTTTTTTTAATCGTTAGCCATATATATAATTTAATTCATTTATTTAGTATGTAACAAATTTTATTGTACCACTTATTTACCTTTTGCACAAGCATCGTGGCCACATCATCAAAATTAAATAAATTGATTTTTAGATAGGCTAGCTTTGATATTGTTCCCTTCATTGGTAATAAGTAGAGGCTTTTTTTTTTCCCTTCTCAAATTGTGTTTTTGTTGGCAATGTGACTAAAAAAAGATTGTATAGCCTTAAATTTTGATTTTCTTCCATTTTTGTGCTCCTAATGCATGACATAATAAGTTTAGTCAAGTTGACACTAATGTACAGCAAGTGATAATGAAAGTATTGTCTCCACATGGATTTAACTTCTTCTCTCTTTTTTTTTTTGCAACAATTTAGTTAGTTACTTTATATTATATTGTAACTGCTATTTAATTTTTGCGCAAACATTGCTTGTGCACATTTATTGGTGATATTTAATTTCAAAACCTGTATAAGCCACCATTGTTTTCTTTTTGTTGTAATAACTTCTCAATATAGTTTGCATTAGTATTTTCTCAAAAAGCACAATATATTAGTGATTATATATGTATAATTTCAAAAAAAATTGTTATTATCATTTTTTTCATTAATAATACCTTTTGGTCATTATAAAGTTTTTTTTTGTCAATTTTATATCCAAGAGACATGTACTTTATACAAATAATTATTAGAGTCACATTGCAACCCTTACATGATTGTAGATGAAATAACATAACTCTGTGTATAAATAGTTTATAAGTATACAATGTTAATATGGTAACTACTATAATCTTTAGGTAAATTCATTATTTTCATTAACATGTATGGACTTTGAAATAAAATCCACTCATGGTGCAAGGTGGTAAGAAGTAATACTTTTGTAATTTATGCCTCTTCATTAGTTAACACCTTTTCACTATTTATTATTTTAAATTACTTACCCCTTTTTCACTAATGGTATCTTTTGGTCATTCTTTTTCTCAAGTATGTATTCAAAAGGCATGTACTTCATGAGAATAACATAAATTGCAACACTTACATGGTCATAATATAAATTTGATATACAAATATAAAAAGAACACCAATACACAACTCTATGTATATGAGTATATAATGTTAATATGATAATTGTTACAATTTTTGAGTAATAACATGCATATGCTTTGAAGTAAAATCCGTATATAGCTTAGAGCCTTCACTAGTAATATATAATTTCATAAACTTTTTCAATTTATACCTTTTGATTAGTTAAATACCTTTTCACTATTTATAATTTTAAATTACCTACACATTTTCAACACTAGTATATTTTGGTCATTCTTTTTCTCAACTATGTTTTCAACAAAGGCACATACTTTGTAAGAATAACAAGAGTTGCAACACTTAGATAGTCTTAATATAAAATAACATAGAATTTCATATACAAATGTAAAATGAATACCAATAATTATATGAAACCAATAGTTCAAATTAAGTGATATTAAGTATACTATATTTAAAACCATTTATGAAAATATCTCATTCCTATATTAATTGTGATTTTTTTTAAATAAATTTATTATTTTCATAAATATGCATATTTATATCTTTTATAATATATAATTTTGGAAATTTTTTTGCTATTGTACATTTTCACTATTACCTTTTTTCTATTATATTGTTCAATATTACTTTATCTTTTTTAATAAGTGTTCTTTGCATGTTGAAACAAATATCCATCACTTTATTATTATTATAAAATAAGGAATTGCGATTCCTTTATAAAATCAAATAAATGGCTATTTTAAAATTTTTTGTAGTATGTTTCTATATCTATTCATAAGATTTCAACATAAAGAAAGAATGACTATTACCCCTCTATTCTTAATATTGCAATTCTACTCTTACTTTATTTTATTCTATAAACCAATTGTACCAATTGTGCCACTCAGTGCTCTCATTTTAGTAGAGTAGAAATACAAATTTTATAGAGCCCATCCTACAACATGTGCTCTCTCTCTTCTTCCCTTTTTCACTTTCCAACAAAAAAGAAGAAAAAGTAGAAGAAACCTTAATTGAAAAACATAAGATCCAAACACAACCATCTTCTTTTTTCGTTTCCCTCATCTCCACTTCCAAAGCCCTCTCCTTAGCATTTTCAACATTATCATCTCTATCTCTAGATTTGAGGGACATCGAGAGTCACCTTGTTAGTGTCCATCTCTAACATAAGAGATATAACCTATACATCTTTATTTTATTTTTTTAGAATTTTTTTTTACTTTTTTTTGTTTTATTATTGAATAAAGTTTTCTTATACTAGAAAAAGGAAAGGGCAAAAAAAAGAAAAAGAAAAATCTTTGCTATTTTAATCAAAATTTGCAATGAATCATGCTAATTCATGTATGATTCACAATGCTAAAGGCCTTATAATCTAGTAACATAAACACCAATTTCCCAATAGGATAGATCAGGTTTGATTCCTCCTCCTTTAGTTGTAAATATAGTTGGCTAAAAAAAACATATGATTCACAACATATGAATACTTAAGCCATATAGCTTTACCATTGCCCATATTTATATGGTAAAGTATTAAAAAATTTAAAGTTTAATATGTTTGGGAAACAAAATCAATCAAACTAAATAAATAAAACAAAGGTAAATTGTAAAAATAGTGATATGCATTTTAAGTAATTTGTAAAGAGCTTACTTAGTTTTTTTTTTTTTTTTTACAAATAGGTGACCTATTTTTCATAGTTTTATGTTAATAATAAATAGCAACATGTGTCAATATACTATTGGCCTATACATTATTAATTAAATAAAGTATTATTATTATATATATTTAATTTAATAAAATAAAAATTATAAGAATAAAAAAAAAAAGTCATAATCACTTGTTAGCTACCTGAAGGTTGGGGGGTGGCTAACGATCATCAAGGGCTTAAGTAATCCCCTTAAGGCGATTACCAGCTAAGCCCCTCTCCATACCTTAGGGTGTTAGCTATCAAGTTTGATATGATTCCAAGAGCTAAGATACGAGCACCAAAGAAATCAAAGTCAATCCGAGCAATAGGTGGCAGTGCGGGGTCTAAAAAGGGAGGAAATAAGCGTCGGGAGGACACAATGCGAAGTTCGGCCAACCTTAAGCCGGCCTTAAATGAAGGCCGACCAAATCAACTTCAAGGCCGCCGGCCTTGGTGCCAACTTATATGTAAGCCGCTGGCCTTGAATGGCCTCGCACAATTTTATTAATATGTCCTTAGGTTACTTTTACGCATGATATAAATAGTCGTCTTCAGGGTATTTCGAACAAAATGTTATTTTGTTGAAAAGAAAAACACTCTGAGTGTGTGAATCCTCTTTGGAGAGTTCTTGAATATTGAGAATTTGATTTCCCTTTATTTTAGTTGTTCTTATCAGATTCTTGGTTCCTATAGAATTTGTGGCAAACATTGTTATTGAATTCTTGGAATTCTTTAACCTTAGTGATTGATTTATAGAACGCGGTTTCTATAGTTCTATGTTTTGATTGCGAACCAGTTTAATTTTATAAATCTTGGCATCTATAGATTGGTAATTTTATCTATATCCTTTGTTTTTATTCATTAGTACCAAATACAAAAAACCCTAAAAATATTAAGGATTCTATTATTATTGAAGATTTCATTGTTATTGACTTGCAGAAAAAGGATTCGTAACATTTGGTATCAGAGCAATCCGTATCAAAGTTGGTGGGTCATAGCCCTTATAGGTAAGTTATGCAACCTACACGTGATCCAACTTTGACCCATTGGATTTTCCTTTTTTTTTAAATTAAACTTAAGGATGGTCACCAACCTAGAGTGTGGGTTGCTTGACCCACAACTTTACCAATAATTTTCCAGTTACCCAAAGGTTAAAGGGTGGTCAAGTGACCACATTTGGGGGTCGCATGAATCCCTTAGCAAGTAATCAATATTTCTGTTTTTTTTTTCAATTTTTAATTAAATTATATAAATAAATATGTTTAATAAACTTATTTTATTTAATTAATTATTTATAGATAATAGAATGTTAGCATGTGTTATTTTTTTAATTATATAATCACCACTTTGTAGAAAAATAAAATAAAATTTTTTTAGGTAAAAAATAATAAATAAAATAAAATTTATCTCTTTATAAATAACCTAAAAAAAAGATGATTTTTTTTTCCTAAGATTAAATTAATTTTATAACCCTAAACCCATAAGAAAGAAAAAGCATTGGCCTTGCTCTTCCCTTCTCGTATTTACAATCACCATCATCCCATTTACTTGAACGTAATAACTATTCTATTATGAGTCTATTACATATAGAATAACTATTACATTGTTTACTTTATAGAATAGGAATTCTCACATAATTGCAATTACATAAAATCAGGAATCACTATTCCCTACCCAAACGCCCATAATAGCAATTCAGTGTCTTTTTTTCCTAAACACATCACACAAAGAAGCGGTGGACTCATGTTTCGCCAAATCTACCATTTTGCTCTTGTTGCCAATTGCCATCAATCGTCGATAAAAACGTCGATCAATCATTGCTAGTGGAAACATCGGTGGAAGTGTCAATCTACCCCCATCATCGCACATTTTCGATCATCCCTTGCCCTTGCCGTTGCTGAAGTTAATCATCGCTCGCCTCCTTCATCGTCGTTAGTTGTCGAGTAGCATCTAATCTGCTGGTGGATCCGTTGTAGTTTCTTCCGTCGATCCCTGCCATTGTGGATCTACCCCCATTATCATCCATTGTTGGTTGTCCCTTGCCCCTATCATCGCTGAAGTCGATTGTCCCTTACCTCCATCATCGCCACCTCTATCATAGCTACTTTCATCCATTCCTACCATCATCGATCTTAGTCATGGATCTACCCCATCGTTGTTGATCTCCACTGTTGTTAGCCTCCATCATTTCCGTTGGTTATGGAGTTGTGTCTAATATGTTAGTGGTGGATCTATGGGCTAAAGTGGAAGTCACCAACCAATTAAATTGCTCTCTATTTTTGCTTTGTTAGATTTTGTTGCAAGGGTGGTGTATGAGTTCTTAGGTTTCCCAATTGAAAATAAACGATCAAAAAGAGTAGTGAATCTTAAGAAACGTAAAATGTCGGTACCTAATTTTGATGGTTGAAAATTTATCTCACTTGATTGTATTACATGATGTTGTATTTCCCAGTATCTTGTCTTGAAAGAAAACATAGCAATATGTGTGTAGATAAGGCATTCAGTTTAGTTGAAAGAAACATGTAGAGTTGTTTGATTTGATAGTATGTTTAAACAAGATGCTAGTTTCCAATGCTATATGTGTGTAGACATAGCAATAGATAAGATTGGCTAACCTTACTCTTTATGAGTGTATTCATAAGTATTAAATTGTTTGGCAAGTGATCATTTGTATCGCAAAACGTGATGATCGTTTTTACATTATGTATATTATGTCTATCAAGCATCGTTGCCATTTATTTGATTTTTGCATATGCTTAAAGCTCATTAGTGGTCAATTTCTAAATATTATGGTTACTTCTTCTTACTAGTTGTTATATTATATTTTATTTCTTTGTCAGACCCACAGCGTTTAATTATAGTTATGGAGGAGTCGAACTTTAATCTTCATGTATCACAGAGGAAAAAGAAGATATTCTTTTTTCTTTTAGCATTTTTAGTAGAATACTACGACATTATGCATCGTATTATGTTATTGTTGCATGCATTGGCATTGCATACCCATTAACTAACTGTCCGATCCTACAAATTAAACTTTTATCAATACTGTGAAAAAATTAGGAGACTTGTTTATTGTGATGATATAACTTATGTTGAACAGTTGAGAATAGATAGACGTGCATTTGCAAAACTGTGTAAAATGTTAGACCGTATAGGCAGATTAAAGGCAACTAAGCATCTTTATGTGGATGAAAAAGTTGCAATGTTTTTGCATATACTTGCCTAACACGCAAAAAAATAGTTATTGAGCATAACTTTAAGAGATCTGGATGAACAATTAGTTGGTATTTCCATTCAGTATTACATGCTACCTTGCAACTACATCATCATTTATTAAAGAAGCCTGAACCCATTCCAGATAATTGCAACAATGAACAATGGAGATTTTTCAAAGTAAATTTCGCATTACAAAACTTTCTTAAGGTTTGGACAGAGGTGGAATAATTTTTTTGCGATTATAGAACTGTTTGGGTGCTCTATGTAGGGCGCATATCCAAATCAAAGTGCCCTTTATTGACAAAGGTAGATATAGAACTCAAAAGAATGAAATTTCCACTAATGTTCTCTAAGTAAATACACTAAACATGCTTTTTGTTTATGTTTTGCTTAGGTTGGAAGGATTTGCTGCCAATAGTAGGATTATCTAAGATGCACTCACTAGGAGGAATGGCCTGAAAGTTCCACAAGGTACGATTTGTTTATTGGTTCGTTTTTTAATACTTCTATTTCGCAACAACAATTATATTTGCTAATCGATAATGTATGTTTATGTAGGTTGCTATTACCTCATTAATGGAGGCTATCTCAACTGTAAGGGATTCTTTGCTCCATTTAGGGGACAAAGGTATCATCTACATGAGTGGTGTCAAGGGCATCAACCAAGAATTGCAGAACAGTTGTTCAACATGCACCATGCTTCGACCAGGAATGCGATTGAGATGTGTTTTGGCATGTTGAAGATGCAATGGGCCATTCTTAGCTACCCATCTTTTTATCATGTGCGAGTCCATAATCGAATTACTCTGGCATGTTATTTACTCCATAACTTCATCAAGATGGAGATGAATTCTAATCCATTAGACAATTTAATGGAGAGCACTAAGGATTATTCAGTAGATAATGAGGATGATATGATTCTCACACTTGGGAACAATGACATATGGTCGGATTGGAGACAAAGTCTAGCAAACGAGATGTTCAATGACTGGACTGTATGTAGATGTAGTTAACATTGATTTACATAGATTATTACTGTAACACAACTTGCAAAATGGATATTTGGATTGTATTTCTATGTGCGTTTGACAATACTTGCTATGCCATTTTCACTAGTAATGGTGTACCCCTTAATTTTTCATGTTATATTAAATTTTTATTGCTTTGATGTGATTTTTTTTAACATTGCATTCCACGCTTAAAAGTGCCATTTATTTTTTTCATTAGGCATGGAGAATGTGCAATCTATAAATGTTGATCCCAAGCGAATGAAGGAAAGCAAGCAAAAGTGGACAATGTCAAGGATGATGCATTAGTTGCATGCATGGTTAGGTTGAACCATGGAAGGATACACAATGCTAACATCGGTTTTAAGTGTGGTTATCTAAATGAATTAGAGCGAATGCTCATGAAAAGGATACTGAACTGTACATTGAAAGCAAGACCCTACATTGAGTTACACATTTGAATATTGAAAAAGGATTAGAGCATAGTATATGACATGGTATATGGGAAAGGCACGAGTGAATTCGGATGGGATAATGCAAGGAAGATGGTAGTAGAGGAGAAGCTGGTGTAGGAGGCTTATATTTCGATATGTGCTTCATATATTTCTTTTATTATGGTTTTTTTATGTAAATTCAATAGTGGACTGATGTTACATTTTCATTGTGTCAATTTTACAAAGTCACAAAAACGTTAGTCCCTTCATGACAAAGAGTTTCCCACACCTGAATAAGCTGTCAATGATTTATGCCAAAGATCGTGCAATGGGTCAAGATGCACAAATTGCTAAAGACATCATTGAGAAGTTAAACAAAGAAGATCCCCCAATTCAAACACAAATGATATCATACCCTCGGGAGATGATGTTAATATAGACTCCATCTACCAAAGTGCAACTTGTCCAAGTTTAAAGAGGAGGCGAAGTCAAACAACAACTATGCCTGAGGTAGAATTATCTACGAAAATGGGTCGCTTCAGGGTTGGGATGCAACAGTTGGGGGATACAATACAAACATGTGTCAATTAGTTAACAATGGATCAGCCTAGAGTTGATGCAACCAAATTGACAAGTTTTTTATTCACAATTAAGGGCCAATTTGAGAGAGAATTATATCAAGCGTTAATTAAGTTCCTATGGATGCTAAAGAACATTGACGTCCTCTATAGGCTTGATCCATCACATTGTGCAACATATGTCAAAATGTTTTTAGAGGAAAATTGAAAATGGCATGTTGTTCTCAATTGTTGATATTTGTTTGTTTTTTTTTTTAATAAGACAAAGGAATGGCATTTCCATCATTATTAATATGAACTTACGTATATGACTTATGAAAATGGAACTTATGTATAACATACCTTGTACGCTATTGTACTTAACAATGCTTTATACGACCAACTAGTATTTTGTATTCTTGAAAAAATTTGACTTAAACAAGTTTATTCTAACGTTACTTGCAATAATAGAAAATTATAATAGCACGCATCTCGAAAATATCTACGTAGTTCCTCATCATAATCAACTGAAGATTACAATTTTTCGAAGACGTAATCCAATTTTGGACTTTAATATTATATATCAATATTTAAGGATTCTTTTGTTAAACAATTTATTATTCTATTGTTATTTCCTCAAATAAATAATATAATTATAATTTCATTAAATCCAAATAAATATCATCATATAAATTCATTATAATAATTATTTTTCTATAATAATTATTTTATTACAGTATTATTACATTTAATGGAATAAACGTGCTGTACAGTATACATCAGCCACCTACACCGAATTAGCAACCATCAACTGCGTCGTCCAAGTTATTACTTATTATCCACCTCACTTCTATTTCCAACTAAACGCCATCTTCTCTCTCTCTCTCTCTCTGTGCTAAAGCCCATAAGGCTGGAGGCAAAATCAGATCAGCCTCGCGTCAAACCCAGGTGAGTTCGCTCGACTAGAGTCTAGGCTCGCCTGTTCGTCTGTTTTGATTAAACTTCTTTAGAACTAGCTTGGTTTATTGGATTGCTTCTTTTAGTGTGGTTTTTATTCAAATTGGTTCGTTGGTGGTGGTTTGGTCAAATCTAATTGGTTTTCCTCTGTTTTCTGTTCGAGCAAACAGACTCAGTTTTTTGTAGTCTTTCTGGTGATAACGATTTGACGTTGCCGTGGGTGATCGGAGTAACAGCGGCAATTCCTCTTCTTGGTTTTTCCCTCCTCCGTGAAGGGAAGGCTGATCAGAAGTATGGCTTTCCAAAGCACTTACCTTTACTTCGTCCTATATCCAAAGCGCTATACTTCATTCCAAATACAGGTGTACAATTTTTAACCTAACAGTGACATTATCACAAACAGGTTACCTGCATAGCATATCTCTTCACTTTTTTTTTTTTTTTGATAAGTTATCTCTTCACATTTTTTCTTCTGCTTCTTCTCTCTCACCTCCCCCTATGACCTCTCCGCCTTCTTCACCACGTCATTCTCGTCATAACAACATCAACAATGTTGAAGATAGACCTAGATACTTTGACTCAAGAGCAAAACTGAAGTGTTGGGAAAAGGCAGAAGTTGTACCTGGAAGACACCCAGAACGTTGGCGTAAAGATGCTGCTGGTAACATAGTGTGCAAACGCTTCTGTAATTGCAGTGGTTGTCTTTGCTTCGAGTACGACCACATCGTTCCTTTCTCCAAAGGTAACAACAACGATCACTCGGTTCATGTTTCTCTCTCTCTCCTTTATTTCTTTTCTTTTTTTTCTTGGTTTCTTTAATTAGCACTTGCTCAATAATGTAAGGGAATTTTTGCTTCAGGGAAAACGTTTTGCGAGGAACGCCCTAGTTTTCTTAGATTTGTGTTTACTAGAGTATCTTTACTGATAAGTATTGGGGTGACATTTCCGGGAAACATACATGCCCATGTGATGGGATGGTAGTACAATGTTCAATGACCGAAGAAGGGGAAAAAAGGTGTTTTATTTTCTTAGAAAGGATGTTATTCTTATATTTATCACATTGTCTTTGTATTCAAAGAAGAATTGTTTTCCATTAGCCAATGTATATTTAATTCAAGATCAGGAAAAAAGAAAAAAAAAGTTTCTCTTCAATGGTGGTCCTGAATTTCGAACTTTTGGGAAATTAAGGATAGTGGCAAAGCACTAAGATATTATGAGTGTTCTAGTTTCTGAAATGCGGAAAGAATATTGTGAGGTCTGGTCTATTTGTCTCTTATGTTTTTATTTTCATATGTGCAAAGGTTTTAATTTTTGTTTTAGGTGGTGAATCTACTGCTGATAATTGTCAGATTCTTCAAACAAGAGTGAATAGGCTTAAATCAGACAAAGAACAGGTGGATGCTTCTCAATTAAGAGGCTACTCCTGTGATATTAAGTTTACAGGTACTTTTGAACCATCTTATGCTATCAGTTCATGTGAAATGCTACAACATTCTTAAATGATGGAACGTTTCTTTGGTAATTAGATCACAAGGAATATTGCAAATGACAGCTCTCATCAAGGATAATTCACAATAAACATTAACAAAAACATGTAAACTTTATTTTACATGTTATTTTGCATTCAAAGGGCTAGTGTAACCATTTTGATGGATTGTGGATATTGAGAGAAAGGGTGAATTGGGTTTATTTCTTATTGTCTTGAATAGCTTTTGTAATAATTGTGCCATCCTGGTTTTGCCTTTCGAGTATAGCAATCCTCCAAGGGGGTTGCCGTCTTCTTTTGATATCCTTTTGACATCTTGAGTTGTTGATTATTGAGACACAAGAGGCTTTGCAAATGGGCAGAGGATGAATGGACATCTTTTTTCAAACTATGCCACCTCATTCTGTTTTCACCTTAAGTCTACAAACCCTTTTTTTGGGTAAAAGACATATCACATGAGTCTTCAAACTTGAGCTTTTTGGAATCCAATGAAGAATACCTGCCTCTTTTCAGTTGAGAAATTCATAAAATTTGTTATTATCTGCCATCATTTGCATCATGGTTATTTTTAGTATGAAATTAATCCTTTCAGCCATCAGCTTTTTGCTAATGGGCTTCTATTAAACAAGAACTCTTTTTCCTTGCGATAACGTGTGCATCAATACCCACTCATCCGAAACTGTTCTTGTTTACTAAGCCACCTTCTGTGTGCAAACGATGTAATATGATCATTCTTTCCATGGGCAAAATAATGTCTACATGGCGGATTGACTCTCTGATTTCCACTTATTTTGTTGTCAAAGGAAAATCTAGAAGGATCTATACATATGATATTGGTGAAGATTTGAATATAAAAAACTATAGGTTTTCTTTTTGGGATAATAGAAAATTATTGATTTTACAAGGTTCAATTATTGAAAGTCTTATGAAAAATTCCCTACGTTCCTTAATGACAAGAGGTAATATCTTGAAAAAAAAACTCAATAACACAGGAAAATTTCATGAATTTTCACCATCTTCTCAAACTCTACTATTCGAAACACTAGAATCCATCTCATCTCATATTCCACTTTGATCCTGTGCGATAAATGCATGGGTATTTAGGGTTTTTAATACAATGCTAGTAGGCTTTGATATTCCAGCAAGGTGGAGATTAGGATGTTTCCATGTCATAGTTGTTGTTGTGTGTTTGCATTTCAAAGCAACATTGTTCTGTTCCATCTTATATATAAGCTAAACCTGTAGATAAAGGTGCAGTTCAACCCTAATTCATGCACCAAGATGTTGTTGGAAATGGAGCATTTGGGCTTCTAAATGTTGTCTATCAATGCAAATGTGCATTTATGACTTGTAGAAGTTATCTTAAAATTCGATGCTATAGCTAAAGCCTACACTTGTATGGTTGGGTTTATCTGTTTAATATTTACCTTTGACTATTCTAATGACTGAAGAACTAGGAAGATTACTTCTTTCACCTAGCATATTTCCGCAATGAATTTTAACCCCTTTAAAAAGAAAAAATCCTCAATGAAGATATTAAAGAATGTGAGCAATTCATTTGCATTGATTCAAGAAAATTCTCTCTAAAATTCACCATAAGCTTTGGATCAACCTTAGCTTTAAGGCCTACTTGTCTCAGCATAACAGTGGGAAATCCTGTCATGATACAACAACTCTATCCAAAAACCTTTGTATTGGTCTAAATTTATTGATAAGGGAGCAAAAGTAGATATTACTTCTTGTACTAGTGTTGTCATTTCTTCTTTGAAATTTCAAGATTTGAAATGGCTTTAAAAGTTGGTCGAGTCTATGCTTTTGTTTTCTTTTATTAAGTGCCTTTTATCTATCTCATTGACATGAGTAATTTGTGACCCAAGAACTAGCAATTGATTCTATAAGTTCTTTGCTGAGATACTTCTCTCTATTTTTTTGGGAAAATCAATTTTTTGTCTCGTTTTCAACTATTCATTTAATTTCCAAAGGAATTCAATTTCCCCTGCATCATCTTTTTTAGCCAGTCAGATAAACTTTGTCAATTCTTTTCTTTTTTTCTTTTTTTTTTTATTTTTTTTGCATGGGTTTATCCTAAAACCAGCTTACTTCTCTCCTTAGAAATTAACATGGCAAAGGTAATTATTTTTTTATATTTCTTGAAAAGATATAAAGAAATAATGAAGATTTTGTGACATAGTATAGTGGAGATTAGTTTATAGTTGATTATTAATATTTTGTGTTTTTTGTATTGTTGTTACATAAATTTTAATATCTATTTATGTCTTGTATGATTTTATGATTGGTTTAATCATGCAGACAGAGAGCTTGACATAATTGAAATGGCTGTTTATGGGGATGTAATCCGGCCTGGAAACCAATGCCGGTGTAGGACCATCGCAGAAATGCTTGGCCAGTACAAGTCAAAAGACAAATTGGGTGCTTGCAAGCTTCCATATTCAAGTGGGTCGTCTCAAGATGAGCCTCCATTTTGATTTGGTTATTACTAGCCATTTATAGACTATTAAGAAGATTACACATTGTTATATTACATATAATTATGGAGTGAAGTATTGATTTGAACTGGGAGGTGTATTCTCCCTTACAATCATATAGTATTTACAGAGTCTTTAAACAAAAGAGATAGTAGATCAACAGGAGATACAAAAAGTAGCATCTCCTTCATGGCTTCATCTTCCCTTATTCTTGCAGCCAACCGATTCACTAACATATTCCTTTCTTTGTGGGCAAAAGGTACTCCAATGGCTTCAAAGCAACAAAGCTTTTGCCTACAAGCGCAAATTACATGAGAATATTTATTCAATAAGTTTTGACCTTTGTTTATGAAGCTTATCGCAGTTTGTGAATCCATGTTTACTTCCATCCTCTTGAATCCCATTCTGTTATAGTAGTGCAAACCCCAGTATAGTCCCTAGAGTTCCACATTTATGATATCCACCTTCCCCACTCTTGGAAAATCCTATTATCCAACCGCTACCCTCATCTCCACTTATCCCTCCCACTGTTACCTCTGATAAATTTATAACAGAAGCATCCGCGTTTACTTTCACCCATTTCTCCCTTGAGGGTTTCTAAATAATGACTCTTGATCTCATACGTCGAATATTTGATGTATGACCATGGTGCAAAGCAGAAAATAATTGGCCTTGGTGGTTTGCGTCCATTTCTTGCCTTTTTTTGGGAACTTCCGATTTATTCCAATTCATTGATATATTTTAAGGTGCTGATTTCAATGAATTGTTGATAGTCAAATTCTTTGCCAAACTGTGTACGCTCCTGGGCATGTTCCAGATCATCTAGGGCATTTAGCATTGATCCCAGGTAGTAGCTTTCTCAAGTTTTCTGCTTTTGGCAGTTCATTTCTCTCTTTCTTTCCTTTTTTTTTTTTTTTTTTTTCCATGAGAAGAGCCTTACTTTTGGACGAAAGGGTGATGATGCCCATTTATATCCATTCGTAACTTTCCCTTTGTTGTATGTTACTACATTGCTAGCGCTTCTATTTGTTTACGTGAGAAATAAAGATTTTTTTTTTCATTTGTACTTCCTGTCCTTATGTGTCATAATACTGCTACGGTATAAGAATTATCTTTCCCATGGCCATATGATGATTACATTTTATATGAACATGCTTCGATTGGATATTTGGATTTAGAGGCTTGGCTTTGTCCTGTCCTCTGAAACAAGATCCACAAGCCATCTATACCTGTCTTAACTGCTACTAACAAGATCCACAAGATGCACACTGTTACAGGTCCTACATAAACACTGTACCACGACTGCTAATGAGGATCTCCATGTTTAAATTCAAGGACTAGAGGATGAAGCTCTTGCAATGAGTGCGTTCATGACTTCCTGCCAAGAAGACTAGGACATTGGACGATTTAACTGTTTCATAAATATTAAAATTAACCAGGGTTCGCAAGGCATTTCTTAATATATTTTACATTGTCAATAGTGTTGTTCCTAGCTTCATGAAATAAATAATATTACCTTGTACAATTATCTCTTACTTTGAAGGTTTAAACACAAAAATTGGTGTTATAATAAATATCACACAAGGGCATAGCTTTATGAACTGCGACGTTTCTTTTGAATCGGCATGCAATTCTCTTACCATTTACATTTTGCCAGATGAAATAATTGAGTAATGCAACTTTTTTTATTCTTTTTAGAGAGAAAAAGAAAAAGAAAAGAAATGACCGTAGATGAATAGCAAACTTGTAGGGTTGTTAGATGTGTCAATTTTAATTCTGTTTAGTACTAAGGTGAGGGTGAATGAACTAGAGGACTTACGTAGTTGTCCTATCAGCATAATTTTAAAACTATTACTTTATATTATTAAAGTTTTAAATTATTAAATGATATAATCCATTAAATATTTATTTGTTAAATTTTATATTTAGAGTTTGAAAATTGTTTAATGCCATGTTAATAGAATTTTTATCAATTTTAATGCATTCATCATCTTTAAAAAAATGTGGTAACAAATTACCATGGGTTGAGAAATATTGAGGGAATAATGAGCATCGAAAAAGATAACAAGAAAATAAATTTTAACAAATAAAAATTAATTTAATATAACAATTAGCAAATTGAAATTTGGATCTAATATGAAAACCCACCTAATTTTTTTATAATATCATTGAGATTATAGTGGCTATCAAGTGAACAAATTAATAGAATGTTGTCTTCTTTTATAACTATTGCCAGGTCAATTTATAAATTTGGAAGCTTGCTGACCATTGGAAAACGTAGTCATGACGCTGCGTCTCCATTGATTAACTTTGATAATGCCATTTCATACATTTCTTCTTCTTCTACTTCTTCTATTTTTGTATCTTTTGACATTTTCCTTTTTTTTTTTCCTTTACTAAAGTAGGTCGTTTTACACATCCTGGAATTGGTGGTCACATCCTTTGTTGTCCATGACAAGAGCACGAGACATGTTGCTTTCCATGAGTGTGGGCCTGCCTGGTTATATCATGTGTGGCATCCAAAATGCATTTCTTCAATGTTCTTTCTTCAGTAGATTTTTTGTTTTTCCTTTTCTCTCCCCTTTTTTCCAATGTCCAGCAGATTGTTTGAACACATCTAAAGTAAAAATAAAAATATAAAGATTTGATACTACTGATTATTTATTTTTTTTCCTAATAGTAGATTTCAATAAAAATACATTATAAGGATATATTTGCTTGGTGAAACTTGTTTTTTAATATTTGTTATAATTAAAACTGTAATCAAATATAATCATACTAATCTTAAAGAGATTATTTGTTAGTGGCTATGGAAGATAACAGTTGCAATTGGCCACTAGCAATGACTTCATTTACAATCATGAAAAATTATAACAAAATATATAAAAAAAAAAATAATGTTTTTTAAAAGATAGAAATCAATTTTTGTAATAGTTAATCATTACCACTACCCATCAACTATGTACACTTCATTGCATGGAATAATAGCAATTCTTTTGCTTTCAAGAAGAAATTACATTTTTTTTTATTTGATGAGAATTACAAATGCATAGAGAATTACGATTCTACAAACAAAACACAATAATAACTTTATGAATAAATTGCATAGATTACCCTTATTTTTGCTCTAAATGCGAACAACCCCACTTTATTTGAAAATGTGCAAAAACACCCACTACTCACCAAAAAAAAAAAGTGCAAATATTATTATTCTATCAATTTTTTTTTCTTAATCAAAATGTAGAAATGTGCATCCAAGGGTATTAAAGTTCCAATTTAGCCCTTTTCTTCTACCTTTTAGCATTTTTTTATTTTTTTTTCCTTATTAAAAGTTGTTTTATTAAACATTTTCCAAAGTTTTTTAAGATGGTCTTAAAAGTTATATTATCTTATCGTTACTTCCACAAAATGAACAAAATGTGGAAAAGGATCGACAAAGCTAATTGAGAAAGTTTTGAGTCATGCTCACCTTTATTCCATACCACATGAAGTAATGAAGTACCAAGTGGTTAGACTAATCTATGTGTTGTATTATGTACTAGTCACCTGTGAATGAGGATGTTATCTTAATACTTCCATGGCCAATGACTTGTCCAATAAAAACAAGTTTCGAGAAGAGAAAAATATAAAGATTGTTAAAGATAGAAGAAATGGGTAAAATAGGAACTTTACTACCTCTAGGTAGTTTGATGGAAATTTTGAATAATAGTAAAGGTTGCACATTTTTTTGAGAATAGGGGGATTTTTTATTTTTATTTTTTGCACATTTTTATAGAAAGGAAGTCCATCAGCATATATAGAAAAAAATAGAAAGATTTTTACAATTTATCCAAACTTTATTTAAGAGTTGTTTTATTCTCATCCAATCAAGCATATAAAACATATATTTAACATTTCACAAATCTAACTTATATTTTAGTCAAGAGAATGAGAGAATAATATTAATTTCACCATATATCTTTTAGAGAGTATTGGGAACACAGATCTCAAAAGCCATTGATCTAGCCATGATAGTTTGCTTGTTGAGATTGATATTTTTGTCTTGTCCCTTATTTGCAACTATTTTCAATGGTAACAAAGACAACAATAATGAAGACAGAAAATGGCTACTTTTCAAAGTCGAATATAGAAGAATAAATGTTCCATCTACTCTACTGACTTAAAGTTCAAAGAAAATGATCAAGAAGTCAACTATGGATTGAACAATCTAGAGGGTGGTTAATCATGTTTAGGACTGTCATATCATTTTTTATAGGCAAAATGACTAGAAAAAAGTAATAGGAAGGTAGTGAAAGGATCTCTATGTATGTAGATTTTGGATATCAACCATTTCTTTTCTTTTTAAAAAAAAATTATATAAACTAATTCAATAACAAAAAATTTGGATATTGTTTTATAAAAAAATTACATCATCGTATAAAGTGCATGACTCACACTAACAAAACCTCACATTTATACAAAATAATTAAAAAAGCTTTATATATTTTCTAAAATAACATAAAGTAATGAATGATTAAATCTTGTCTCACTTATACTTTCAATTATATCCGATTAAAGTGTGCAGGGTTTGCTAATGTTTACATATGCATCTCAACATTGTCTTAGTCATGAATGTAAGAGCTACCATCTTATCAACTACTTATTTGTAAGCTACCATAACAAGTCCCATAAAGCAAATTAAGGTGTAGAATCATAGTGGAAGATCTGTCGCTGGAAAGGATTCTATAATGTCATACGAATCTTATAAAGCATCCTTGGTTGGCATGATGTCCGAAGGGAAAATACATAATTACATGCACCAATACATATAATTACTAGTCCTTCTCATTTGAATGAATGCAAGTGATTTCCTAACTTGATAGTTCATATACCTTACATGTGCAAGAGTGATTTTTTTTTTCAGTAATTATAAAAAAAAGAAAAATCTAAACTTGATCTATTCTATTGAAAAATCAACATTCATGCAATTAAGATATAAAAGTCTTACGTAAAAGGTTTTACTTTTATCATCATTGAAATAGCTATCATTTTATTAATTTCCTAATCGATTGCATTATAATGTATAGTTATCTAGGAAATTAAGTATACATGATTGAATCTAGTCATTATATATCATGCACCATAGCAATTTAAGATACCTAAAGATGAAGAAATTGAATATAGCAATTAATTTGTGTATGGCATGTGAATTATTAATATTTTTTCTATGATGTCGGATAGTAATATCAAATGTTGTTAGACGATAAACTGTGATGTGTATCTAAATGGAATACTATATAAAAAAGGTCTAAATTATCACACGTAATAACATGCTAATAAGAAATTCAGTTTATTAGAAATTTAATGGGCTTCATAATTATGTTATTATGTAATTGAAAATTAAAATCAATTCAATAATTATTTTTTTTATGGAATGATAAAAAGATAATTAGATAATTAATTTTATCATAATTTGGAAACTGAAAAAGGACAAACTAATTTTTGAGCTAATTTGATGAACCTACCGTTTTTTTTATTTTTTAAATTCAAAATCATTGCAAGCAATTTATATATATTATCTCATCCCATCTAAAACAATGAATGCGAAATTGATATTTTAACCAAATGAATTAATTTCTAGGATAACTGTTAGGGGATGATCCTTCAACGTAATGATGAGTGTAGTTGGTGCACAATGATTGGAATGTGACACCACCAGACCTAACCTTTGACCTGTCCCACTATTCATTGTTCTCTCTTATGTTCAAGCTTTCATGCCTAACTGCTATCTATTATGGGATTGTTGGTTTTGGTAAAGTTTGAAGACTTTCATGCAAGGCAGCTGAGATCAAATCTGTCCTCGTCTAAATGTGTCATATTTATGCCTATCCAGATCAGTTAAATGTATCACAATTACATGATTTGACTAAACATGATACAAATTGTGTGATTTCAAAAACGATTTGACTTTTCAATATGGAAATCTATTTAAAATACATATAAATCCACATTAAGTCATATTCTGCTGTATATATATTCATATTAATGGGTCATTTCAAATTGCCTATTAAAAACCTATACCCTAATGAAGATATCATGTTATAAAGATGAACTACCAATTGTCAATCTAAATTAATATAACAAAATATTACGACAAATTTCAATGAATTTTGGATGTATATGGAAATTGGAAATACATTATTTAATCAATGTCATATAAACTTGGACACTTGGACAATGACTTATAATAGCTAAAAAGTAACTTCAATCTACTTCATTCGAACAAAGCAGAGTTCATTTTAAGGAGTTATGAGAATCGTAACTTTTCTATTGTGTATATACTAGCATTGTACTTTGTTATGGGATAAACTTCATTCTCTCATAGAAAGGTTGAAAGCTATGGTTTGACACTATCATTTGAGCAAATTAATTACCATTTAAACAAACTACAATATGTTTATACATATTATGTATGGTTTCACGCTAAAAATTTATGTATGTGCAAGTATTACTATTATATCTTATTGGTTTAATAGTTATGTGTCATATCCTAAACTTAAAGGGTATGATCAATCAACCATGTATCCTTTGCTTAATAAGGGCATGTAAGGGTTGTATCTTATGCCCTAAAATTTCAAGTCCAAAATTACTTAATTATATATATATATATACAAATATGTCCAACAAAAGTAAACTAATTTCTTACAATCACAAACATGTCAAAGTGCATATCACTCCATCAATTACTAAATGCATTACACAATTCAATCAGAATGCACAATATTAGCTAAAAAGTTATTTAAGGTAAGAACACCAAACATAAACAATCTTAGCATATGAGATGAATCTGAGCTTTCAAGATCAAAGAACCAAGACCAATAATAAGATCTATAAATCTTAAGCAAATTATCTTATACTAATTTCACACGCTTGTATCGACAATTGAGCAACTAATCCACTATAAATCATTTATAGTAGTATCTCATACCATTAATATGACTCATTTATAAGTTCTCTCTAAAAGACTCCATCCATAATAGAGTAGTTACAATCTACTTGTAAACTTATGACAATTCTGTACTCAATTCATCAGTTACTTCATTTCAAATTATATCCTACTCTCAAAAGGCGATATTCACATATCTACCAAAATATATAGTGAAGTAAAGGTGCGATTTTTATTGGTTGCTTTCATTCCTATAACAGTGAATACTCTTATGTTTTTTTCTTTTTTCATTTTTTTTTGCCAAATATATGTTTATAACAAATAAAAGAGGAAGAATTCAAACATAGTCTAACCCTACACACATCTATTTTCATAGCCAAAACTTGCAGTGTTGAGGAAGCTTGCAGGCTATAATGGAATGGGATTGTGTTTGTGCATTATAATATCTTAACTTTTCATTATTCAATATCCTTGGCACCAGGCACAATAGAATAATGTTGATGCAATAAATCCATCAGTCACATACATGAACTACTGACATAATAATTCCAAGAGGCTCATATCAGCATAATGATCCGTCTAATACATATTTAAACCTATTAATGTTATGCCCTTGAGGTCCTCCCTAACTAGTGCTACATACACTTATTAAATGTTTAATGCCTAATTTAATATATAATATTTGATTTAGATTTCACAACATTATTTATTTAAACATACATTAATTTCTTTTATAATCTTCAAACCGGTGCTTAGAAAAATACTTATAATGAATATCCTACTTGTTGGATGTATTTTATTTTTTACTACCTCCACTTATTTGATTTTAACACCGTGTGCAATTACTAATTATATATTGTTATATGCAAATAGAAGAAGCCAAAGCAAAAAACTTTATATTAATCATTCATCATATGGCAAGCACTTTGTTTGAAAATATATAATCAGCTAAGTAATGATTTTGCATCAACATATAGTTCCATTTGTGTGCAATGAGGAGTTACCGCTTACCTGATTAAGATAGATATGGTTAAATTAATTGCAGCACCTATTAATATTAATATGAAATGAAAAAGGATAGGTTTAGATGAATTATTTAAGTCATTTGATTCTAGGTGGATAGATCCTATAAACTTTCAAATAATGAATTACATGTTTTTAGCTTTTAAAAATAAACAAATAATCCCTTCACTATTACTAAAAACTTAAAATTTTCATTAAAAGAATAAAAAAAAAAGTAAAAATATGAGAGTTATAGGAGTTATAGCAATGGGTTAGGGTTGTGTGCATTTCCAAAAGTTCTATGGAGTAAGATTATATTCTTAAAGCTTAAAGATTCTATTCATTCACTAAGATTTTTACAATCTAATAATATAAATTTAATCTTCTAATGAGATAAATTAAATTCAAATCTTTCATTCCTATTTTAATCACACACACATATATATATTCATACTTGATTATTAAATATGCTTATAATATTTAGAATATAATTTAAAAAGTAGTTTATACTATAGGTGGAGGTTTAATTTTAATTAGTATAAATATGTGCATCAATTGAAATCAAGTGCTTTTTGTACTAAAAGAGGGGGGTCCTGACTAGACCATGGGGCAACAATGATGGCATAGGATTAAAGAGTTAGGAGTAGTGGTGATAGTTGACATCACATGCAAATTGCTAAAAGAATGTTTATTCTATCACAAATTATTCAAGCTGAATGTACCATCGAAACCCACAATAAAAAATTTGCATTAGTATTGATGAAAGATTAGACGGTTTAACCTTTCAGCTGTTGGATTTACCTCTTGCACATTGATATTACACAAGAATTTTTACATTTTTTTTTATGCAATCAATCTTTTTATTTTTTTTTCACTAAAATTCATATTTAAGATTTATCCAAGTACACTTTCCCTTGTATTACATTGCATATCATGTATAAACCATGCGATTTGTCTATTGCATTGATTTTATTTTTCTTTTTCTAGAAAAAAAATAGACTAACTACTATGCATACATCACTCTTTAACATATATTTGGATTGAGGAAATAAATGAGGTGGGAAGGAATTTAAAGGAAAAGATTTTATATTTTCAACACACAAAAGAGAAGGAAAAAAGAGAGAGAGAAAGAGAAAAGTAACTAAAGAAATGGATTTAAAGAGGGAAGCTCTCCTCCTGTTACAAAAAAAAAAAAAATTATCTTTAAAATAAAAACTTACTTTTTAATTACAGGAATTTTTATTATAAGTGATGGGGGTAGCTTTATTAAAACTTAAAACAAGCACTACCTACTTGGTCAAGTAAGCTCAGGATGGATGTTCAAAGTTGTAAAGTAGTTTATATTATAATTTTTAAAATTTGCTTTTATAGGTTGAGTATGGATACAACATCTCAATACCTTATACTGAAACATGTATTATAAGTGGAATATGCTTCCACCTTATAAAAGTCTAAATTAATAATATTGAGATAAATATATATATATATATATATAATATAATATTTAACTCAAGAAGGCTCAAGCTAAATTTGCTCTTTCTAGAAAGTAAAAACACTAAAGTATATTATATCTTCATTTTTTGATGTTGCTTCTCGTTTTCTTCATAAAATACTATTATTAACCCATTAGCTTGACTCTTATTTCTTGTGACACCTCTTATTTTTCGTATGTGTTGTTAGACGATGTGTATTGTGGTGTGGCATATGCATATGGTTTTATGTAATATTTATGTGTTGGGTGTCATCATTTACCCATTTTAGGGTTTGTATTTTCAAATGATGAGTATGGTTTGACTATTGAGTGGGAACTAGAGCAATTTTAGCATATGTAACATTTTTTAATTATAGTTAGTTTAGATTTAAGTTTATATATATATTTCTTTTAGATAATATGTACTTTTGGAGCTTCAACAGGTGAGAGATAAGAAAAAAAATTATAAATTCAAGATAATTTATCATAAGATTGAAAGAAATATTTAATTTGGAATTGTGTATTAATAGTAGTTCTAAACATATTCCTTTTATGTGTAGGAATATAAAGCAGATTCTTTACGTCTCTCAGTTTGATGGCAAAGTTTCTATATTGCTTGCTAAATTTTTAATTTTTAATGTCAACTTTATTACAACAAAAAGGTAATACTTACTGGGACAAAAAAAAAATCCATATTATATAAGAAAGCCTATAAGAGGGATGCGAATTATTGATGCCACCTTTACATACTTTACAAAACTTCACTGATTTTTGTCTTTATGGCTAGTAATTTAATATTTTATATTGCAAGGAAGTATAAACAAAAGTTATAGGAGCTACTACCTAGGCAATTAGATGATCTTTATTGGCTTGTTTAAAGGTTTGATGCATGCCAAATAGTAGTCTTTTATGATGCAAATATAAGTGCGATGAATAATAAATTAGCTAAAACGTAACAACCCGGAATTTATTCTATTATTTTTAGTGGATAAATAACAAATATTGTCCAAATTTAGAAAAAAAAATGCAAATATTTTACCCCTTGTGTGAGATTTAGGGTTTCCTTCTTTAATCCAATTGTCATTTAAATATGACCATCTTAATCCAATCACAAAAACTTTGATAGGGTTGCAATAATGCATCTTTTATATTCAAGATATATATGTTTTATTACATTTCAATATCTTTTAAGAGATATCTATATAAATTATTGTAAAGAAATAAACTTGATTTAAGTTTGTATTCTTCAATTTAAAAGTTCTTTGTATGTTCATATCCTTCAATTTAAACATAAAAATATATTTTCAAAACAGTAGCAACATATCACATGTCATGGAATAGGAAAAGATTCCTTGTGTGAAAATGTAGTTGTAAAATTATTTAATCATATTGTTAAAGCTTCTTTATCAATTGTAGGTATAGCTAAAGGGTTTTGTAGTTATATGATAAGATAATAAGATTATGGCCTAAAAGTAAAAGATAATGAGATTTAGAATATCATGTATAGTAGGCTATCGAAGAATATAATCTTAAATAGATTTAACCTATAATATAATAAGACAATTGAGGGAATTTATATATATATATATTAAGGTGATTCTAGGGGTTCTCTAACTATAGGGAGATATAGGGTAAGTAGAAAAATCAATTTGATTAGTTTAGTCTTGTGAAAGAATCTGTATGATGCTTATTGCTTAGACATCTACTTATGTGAATAAATATACTAAATTTGGTAGAGGTAGGAACAAATGAAGAAATAAGGTTGTCTTGTCTACCAACAAACGCCATTGTTGTATCCTCTTATGTAGTGACCGATCGAAGTGCTAAATCTTGTTTGCACAACACTCCTAACTTCAAAATTTTTGAAAAATTATGCTTCTTAAATATTCTACACCCCCTCTGAGATAATGCTAAATCCACCATTACCTATACAATTTCACATGATGTTAGCTATTTCAAGTCTAAATGCCATATAAATAAGTTAGGATCAAGTTATGAATGTTGACCTAGAAATGCTCAAGTTTAAGACAAACACAATTAAAATACTAATAATAATACATATAGATGTGTGTGTGTGTGTTTATGCAATTTTTTTCATAAGGGGGGAGGAATTGAAGAGAAAGAAAGATTAAAAGACCCTATAATTATTTTAAGTTACTTATAAAATGTAATGGGGGAAATAAGTGAAGAATATGGAAGGGGAGGTTTTGAAATGGTGATAAATTTGAATTTCAGTGATAGCTATAGCTAGTGTATTTACTACTGGTTTTGGGACTCAGACAAGAATAGTCCCCATCACACATTCATTTCACATTCATTGCTTCGATCATCAATTAAGATGTTTCTCATTTTCGGGGAATATACGCAGCCCCATATACAAGCATACGTGCTGAGCTAATCTACCATAGCCGTTGTGGACCCATTATTGGTAGAGACACGTGGCCTAAAGCTCCTGAAAATAAAATAAAATAAAAACAAATTTATAAGTTCCTAGACCCACGATTTTTTTATTAGTTTTGATAATTTGATACTTTACCTATTTACTTGAATATGATACGTGATTGTAAATATAATTTGTATAAGAAAATTTTGATATAATTAATAAATTAATTAGTCCGTTTAGACTTATTTATAAATGTGTTTCAATTAAAATTAAATATTTAAACTCGTTTAATAAATAAGTTATTTAAACATTACTCGTTTAATATTTAACATTATAAGTTAAATATTCATACTCTTATTTCTAACATTCTTTTTTTTTAAAAAAAAAAATACATTTCAAGTTTGTATGCATATTTATTTTAGGCATACTTCTTATGTTTAAACCTCATTTATGAGCCACTTGGTACTTTTAATAAAAATTGAATTGAATGCATTGATCGGTTTTTATTTAATTTATCCATGTAATGCTATCAATTAGCCCATTCAACAATTATGCCATAAATTTTTGTTCAAGTTATTGTATAATACTTAAATCAAAATCAATAACTAGATTCTTAAACTATTATGTTTTTATTGAGCATATTCATACATGTAGCTTAGAGATGAAATTCTTTATAAGCATTAATACAATTTTCAATGTAATTACACTTATAAGTATCAAGCAAACTAAAGACGATACTGTAAACATGTTTTTCAAATAAATACTCAATAGTTATAAGATATCTATTATAAATATTTCTTAGTCAATAAACAGACTCAACTAAATGTACTTATTAAATTAGTCGAATGATAAGTTTTCAAACATAATTAATAAATGGATCAATGTTGAAGGTTAAAGTTTTCAAATACAAACCTATTTAGATCATATGGAAAGAACAATCCATTAAAAAGAATTGCACACATTAAATTTAATTGGTCAAACTTTCAATCAATGGTTGTTTAGACTTACCTATCTTTAATAAAGGTTATGAATATGCATTCCAAAACCAACCTTTTAATGATTTGTGTAAATTACACTTGTAAGTATTCACCTGCACACAACAAATTACAGAATAATTTTCAAATGTCACTTATGATTAAAAGAGTAATAATTCATTCTCATACTTATAGGATTTTCTTGTAAAAATCTTAAGGATGTTGATTGAAAAACTATTTTTTTTAACACTGCTATATATCCTACATTTTCGTTGAATGATGAAAAAGCTTACTAGATGTCTTGGAGTACTTCTTAAAAGGATAAATAAATATTTTTTTTTATATTATTTTTATATGTTAACACATAAAACCTATAATCGATTTAAAAATAAAAGATAAAATCATCCTTTAATAAGCATTTTAAAAATACATGCTAACAACTTAATATATAGTGATTCCAAACAACCAAATGAAATGCATAATGAATCAACATTTATGTATATCAAAAAAGTTAATTGAAGATGTTAAATTTAGGTATAGCTCTTTATATATATATATATATATATATATTATTATATCATTATTCATTATGATATGAAAATAAAGGGTCAATTAATGATGACAACTTTTTGGCATTGAATTAGATATTTGTCTACCAACATGGCCCTAAACCACTAACAATATGAAATGTGCAATTTGCCTAAACAAGTCAAACTATGAGCATAGAGATGCTTGTGATGGATAAAATAAGAAAAAAAAAATGTCTGAAGTGGGAGACCCAAAAAAGAAGGGTAAAACTAAAGGCAAATATATTGAATAAAAAAAGTGGGCATGATTGATTTCATTCTTTTCATATTGCACTTTTTTTCCTTTTTGTTTTTGGCTTTTCCTCTTTATTCAAGAACTTGTGGACTCTCTTTCTATCTATCTATCTATCCATCTCTCCTGTTGTTCCTTTCTCATAGTTTACTTTAGTCCTGAAAGAGTGTGAATAAAGTTTCATGATTTATGATCCCAACATATAATAGTTTTTTTTTTCTTTTTTAAATAAAAATCGAAAAGTACTATTCTATTGCTAGCTAAGTCAAAATTGGAATGCAACTAAACAGATCCAAGAGCTAAGACTTTGACCAAGGAGTTATAGAAAGGGTAAATTAAGATTTATAAATACATCTTAATCTCTCTCTCTCTCTCTCCAAAGCTCTTATTTAAGAGATATATTTTCTTATACAAATGAGGTACCTTTTAAAATAATTGCAACTTCTACATATTTTAATTAAAAATACATTTATAAAGTTTTACTCCTCTATATAAAAAAAAAACTATAATTGTTTTTTTTTAATATCTCATCATTTCATGAAAACCATCAAGCATTCACATAAAATAGTAATTATTGTATTTAAAATAATTAAATAATAGTATTTATCATAATTATTACAAAAATACATAAGCATACATTGTTATAATTATATTAATATGTATATTTTGAATTAATAATAACATGAATAAAACTTTTCAAATTAAAAAAAAAACGTGAATAAAGTTATCAAATGAGTTACATATATACAAAATCAACTGTTATAAATTACATACAATATAATATATGGTATATATATAAAAGTCATGAATCTATTCATAAATTCACTCATTAATAACATAACTAAACTTACTGATAAGTTAAATAGAAATCAAACTTAGCTTATTTAAAAAAATTAAATTTGTTTTAAGTATGAACTTTAATTAATAAAAACATAGTGATATAACTCATTTTCATTTATAGTCTTTAGGCGGTGGAATTTTAGCAAATTAAAATACAAATTTGAAGCGTAGGGGTTGAGGGCCCTGAACCGGAACCCACGCGCCAAACATCGGCTGTATTTAATGAAACCCAACACTCTGCTGTCCTCTGCCACGCCCATAATATTTATATTATTACACTTTCCAACTTACGTACGCACCCCGCAGTCCACGTTCCACATTTACGATTCATGCATTCAAATTTCTCATTTTCATTATATACACGAACATAGATCTTTCAAAATTATTATTTCATAAAGCTTTTAAAATTATAAATTAATAATTAAAATTATTTAAATATTTATAATATTATCATGATATCGTTTTTTTTTAAATATTTACACACCATCAAATCAGAACAAAACGAAATTAGAAATATGTATGCAAGCCACCCATCCCAAGTCTCCAACTGCATACAAAAATAAATAAATAATAATAATAATAAAAAAGGACATAAATCTCTTTCAATCTTACACATCTGTCATGGACTTTTTACGAGTCACGACACAATGAAAGAACAAAATAGAAAAAAAGAACACAAGCCAAAAATAGTTTTATAAATTCGAAAAATTTCTAACGTATGTAGTGGGATGGTCGTACGAGTATGTTTCCACGACAACGTTGTTTTATTTATTTATTTTCTTTCTTTTTTGACGGGTGAGTCCCGGTCTCTGGATGCATGCTCCGTTTACAAGGTTTGAAAAAAGAGAAAACTCTAAAATGAAATAATAAGAAAATCACTACTTGAAACTTTGCTTCTTCTTCTTCTTTTTCTTTTAATTATATTCAGTTTAAATTATTAAATGTTTGAACTTTCTAATATTTTTCAATTTTACATCCCATGTCTGAAGATCCAATTATTTACACTTGTACTCTTAGATTAATGAGTATTTATCAGTTATCTTTTCAAATAAAATAAAATAATAAATTTAATAAGTAAAAAATTTAATTAGGTGCAATATTTAACAACTTCAAACTTGAAGTATAAAATTTAACTAATAAAAATTCAATTGCGTATAACATTTAGCAATTTAGAGCTTCAAGTGTAAAATTTAAAAAAAAAAAAAAAAACCAACAAAATTCAAATAATAATTTAATATTATTTTGGGTTTTTTTTATTTACTTTGTATTACTTGTAATTTAATTTCTTATGCTGTACATACCTATATCTTCATCCATTAAGAAAACATTAGTTACATTTTAGGCATGCAAAATGCTTACGTAACAAATGATTAAAAAAAATTTCCATCTTTCATTCCTATAACATTGCCCTTTTAGGGTTTTTCATTTTTTTTTTTCCTTTTCATATACGTGTTCCACAAAATTATTTTTAAATACAAGTATAAAAGGCATAACAACCCAAAACAAAAATACATACAGTGAAATTTTAATTATATATATATATATATATAAGTACGCTCACTGAAAAAAAAAAATAATTTTGATTACGAAGGATTTACAAATAGTAGAAGAACATAACATGAAGTGTGTTAGGAAGACTTGTTGTAATCTTAGCGTGGATTTCGGTACTCATGATTTATGCAGACAGCACTGCACCTCTCTCTCTCTCTCTCTCTTCTCTCTATATGAGCCGTAATCTTCGCTAAAACTGATAATGATTTCCCAGTTTTTTTTAAAGAAAAAAAGAAAAATAAACAGCAAAAAGAAAATTAAAAATAAAAATTAAAAAAGACCGGCAACAACGTTTGTCAGTTCTTACCTGTTTACGATTATCCACAATCCGAACGTTTTTGTCATATATATTGGTCAATTTGACATTCTGTCACGTGACATGTATCTCTGATTATATGAAAATTTGTTAGTATTAAAAATATTATAATTATGCTATATTGATTTATTAAAATATATTATATATATAATTTAATTTATAAATAAAGAAATTATATATTACATAATATATTTTAATAAATTTACATAATATGATTACAGTATTTTTTATATAATAAATTTTTATTTCATGAGAAAAGGATAATATTTCTAGTGTCCAAAAATTGTATTTAGTTGTTTAATTAAAAATTTCTTTATTTTTTTAAAAACACATCTATTTTTTATGTGAAATGAGTAATTAATATTTTAAATTTAAAATATGGGAATTTTTTTTTTTTTTTTACTTTTTAATGAATGTTGAAGAAATACTTGTTAATAGAATACTATTCAACAAAAAGAAAATGTTGGGAAAAGAATTTTGTTATTCCTATCTATAAAGTGCTTAATCGTTTTTCGAATGATGAAAATGTTCTTGTTTTAACCTATTAATCAATACCTTCTGGAAATCATTACGATGGTACTTACTATAAAATTCCAATTTTCAAATCATAATGTATGTTTAAGAATCATTAGCACATGTCCAATTACACTTATAAAAAAAAAAAAAACTTCTACTCTCTTATTTACTTATTTTTATAGGATGTTTAATTAAAATTAAAAATGTAAAGTTTTATTAGATTTTTATTTTTTTCGCAAGCTATATACCTTGCCTTTTTAATGGTATATTATCTAATGAATATTTTTAAAATACTTTTTTAAGTTAAAAAAAAAGTGTATGGGCTTTAAAAATGTGTATTACATAACAAGAATTATAAAAGAAGTTTAAAGATCATATAATATTAAATTCTAAAAGAAGCTTTAAAAATCAATTTTTTTCTAATAAATTCCTTTATTTATCTTTTAAATTAAAAATATACAATTTATCTTATAAGAGAAGTTTAATTACAGTAAAACAATAATATTATTCTCATTTTAGTAAATTTTACTTTTCTATATATTTTATTCTTCATTTTAGATAGAAAGACTATATTTATTATTTTATAAATATATTATATGTGATTTTTTATTTTAGCAACACATATTATATCAATTTCTTCTATTTCGAATAAATACATTACATGGTTAAGATGGTTAGCAATAACATTGTTTACATGTAATAATTATAATTGGCGGGAATATTGAGAGAAAGGTCAAAGCTAATTGAAATCTTTTCGATTCAAGGAAAAAAAATCCGGAATAAAATTTTTAAAAAAAAAGAAGAAAAATTCTTAGTTTTTTTCTTATTTATTTTCTACCTTTAGAATTTTGAGTATAAAAATAAAAGCCCAAATATCCCATTCTTTCAAACTTATCTCTCTCCTCCTCTTCATTTGCCCGTGATGTTCCGTTCTTCTTCCTCTTCTCTCTGATCGCCTCAAGTTTCCAACTTGGCGTGTACCCGTTTCCCCAACTCACCGGGTCACCATCCCCGCCGACCCGATTCCACTCCCGGTAACCACAAACCCCCCCATTCCTCTCTCTCTCTGTAACTATGCTCTTACGTCCATGACTCAATATTATCATCATGGGTTGTGTGAGTTCGAAGCAAACGGTGTCCGTGACACCCGCATTGGACCACTCCGGCATACTGCGGGAACACAACGGTGGTAATATTTCGGGTCTCTCTCGGGGCGGGTGGTCCGAGTTGGAAGGTGGTAGGAAGAGGGATGATTATGATGATGATAAGAAAAACTACAGAGGGGGGAGTGAGTTGGGGACCGAGTTGGGTGACTCAGGGAGGGCGAGTTCAAATTGTGACTCATTGAGCTTTAGGTTAGGGAATTTGCAGAAGTACGTGGAAGGGGAGCAGGTGGCGGCTGGGTGGCCGGCGTGGTTGTCCGCTGTCGCCGGAGAGGCTATTCAGGGTTGGGTTCCGTTGAGGGCTGATGCTTTTGAGAAGTCGGAAAAGGTTTGGCCTTCTTGTTAAGAATGCTGAAAACATCTCTGCTTTAATGTTAAATGATAAATACAACGTTGTTTTTTAGTATATGGTTAACCTTTTTTTTTTTTTATATGTTATTTCATTTCAAGGTTGCTGGCAGAGTTGCAGTTAGCTGCGATTCTTTTGTTTGATAAATGTTGGGTTTGGTTGGTTTTAACCTTTTAGAATGGGGTTTCTTTTAGGGAAAATATTAAAGTGCCCATGACTTGTAATGAACCAAAAGGATAAGTTTTTTCACTTTTTTTCTTTTTCACCGATGTACTTGCTTTTTTTGCAGAGTGGGATCAATATTGAAGAGTAGAAAAGTGCTTTGTCTACTGCCGCAAATGGCAGCACTGGGGCTTCTTTTATTAAAATTTTTGTCTTGATCAACTTCTTTGTAATCCTAGAGGTGGTTCTGTTGTGCTTTGATAATTTTAAGAAAATGCCTGCTCGTTAATTTCAAGTTTTAAACAATGTGCTCAACAGCGTGCTGAATTGCAAAAATGCAAACTTTAGATGCTGAAAAGGAAAAAATTATGGTTCAGAGACTTGCATTAAATTGGTTTTCGGGGGGTAATTGTTTGTTTCTGTAAATTATCCTTTTTTGGCAGGAATGGTAAATTTTTGCAGGTCAGTTGTGTTTTGCAGAGATCTAGGATGTTCGTAATGAGTCAAAGATGTTAAGGAGATGAATATATACCCTTCTAAAATTACTTGCTACTCTTGCACCCTACTAAATCTTGTGTTGCTTTCAGTGAGCTACCTATCTCATGGATTGATGCGGTATTTGAATTGCTATTATCTTTTCAAGACGTGATTGTATTCTTGGAGGTTGATTTTGCATAAGAAGCCCAAAAGAACACATTTTTTTCCCATTCTCTTACCTATTTATGAAGGCAATAAATTATTTGGATTTATATTTCTTTTATATTTTAATTCATCGTTCACCAGTTATTCAGCTTTTGTTTTCTTGTCCTTAAATCCTGTTGGCTGTTTAAAGTTCTTGCCTTTTATGTTAACTGTTTGTTCTTTTGATCTGAGGTTCTGCTTCCTTCTGTGATGACAGATTGGACAGGGCACATACAGCAGTGTGTTTCGAGCTCGAGATCTTGACACGGGAAAGATAGTTGCTCTCAAGAAAGTTCGCTTTGACAATTTTGAGCCAGAAAGTGTTAGGTTTATGGCAAGGGAGATATTGATTCTGCGCAGGCTTGATCACCCAAATATCATGAAATTGGAGGGCATAATTACTTCCAAGCTTTCCTGTAGCATATACCTTGTATTTGAGTATATGGAACATGACATCACCGGACTATTGTCTTGCCCAGATATCAAGTTCAGTGAGGCACAGGTTTGCTCACATTCCCTGACTGCTGGAGTTATTGAGTCTTCAGATGTCCTGAAATATATTGAAACTATAATTTGATAAACTGTTGATATTACAGAATTGAGTTTTATGATGAAGCTTTTTATAGAAAACTATGAGATGTCATTATTCATAGAGAGCAACCCAAGTACACATTTAGTGCTTTGAGAAAGATAAATTTGAGTATTAGGATGGCAAAGATGATAATCTAGCATAAGGATTTGATATGTGTTTTCATTTACCTGAGGTTATTCTGTAGTTTATTTAGTTTCCTTTTGGCATTGATAGATTGATTTGAATCTGTGTTGCAGGTCAAGTGCTACATGAAGCAACTATTATCTGGACTGGAGCATTGCCATTCACGAGGTATAATGCACAGGGACATCAAAGGTTCAAACCTTTTAGTAAATAATGAGGGAATACTGAAGATTGCTGATTTTGGGTTGGCAAACTTCTTTACTGCTGGGAAAAGGCAACCTTTAACCAGTCGAGTTGTGACCTTATGGTACCGACCTCCTGAGCTGCTGCTTGGTTCAACAGATTATGATGCATCGGTTGATATTTGGAGTGTTGGATGTGTTTTTGCTGAAATTCTCCATGGAAAGCCCATTCTTCAGGGAAGGACTGAGGTAATCCTAATATTGGAGCATTGATCTCATTCACTAGTGTTTGTTGTTTTATCTTTGAGAGGAACATCTGTTATATGAATCGTCCAATGGATCACCAACAAGTTGAAATTCAAAATCTGGAGCAATTGCTGAAGGAGACTAGTAATAGAGTTACTTTATTACAAAAATAACAATAATAATAATAATAACAATGATAATAGTATCTTTATTATGGAAGTTACTTTTAATTATGCTTACCAAAAAAATGCTACTTTTAATTATTATGGAAGCTTGTGAGCATCACTGCTAACCATTGAAATTTTGTTAATTGAGTATCTAGTGGTGGAATTCGAAATCCTTAAAACAAGTTCAGCAGCAGCAAGCTTTGACCATATGAATGTATACTTTTAGCATGAGGCAAATGCAAAATATGCATGTCATCACATGATATGAGATTTTGTTTTTTGTAAGGAAGATATGCCGATATCTATGATAATTAACCACCAAATCATTATCCGCACAAATATGTGGATATGTAAGTATATCATCTATAATAGCCATCATTGCGTTTTTAGGTTGAACAATTACACAAGATTTTCAAGCTATGTGGGTCCCCACCTGATGATTATTGGAAGAAATCAAGACTTCCTCATGCAACTCTGTTCAAGCCTCAGCAGCCCTATGGTAGTTCTCTTAAGGAATTATTTAAGGATTTGCCAACAGCTGCTGTGAACTTGATAGCTACCTTTCTCTCAGTGGATCCTCACAAGCGTGGAACTGCTTCATCTGCGCTTGCATCCGAGGTAATGATGCAGAGCCTGCTTTGTTGTTATTCTGTACTTGCTTTTCTCTAACCAAATTCGTCTAAATATGTGCCTTAGTTTTTTGGGGCTTACATGTTTTCATCTGCAAGATATTTGCTGATCCCAAAGTCCATTTTGTGCTGTAATTCACAGTATTTCAGGACCAGGCCACTTGCATGTGACCCATCAAGTCTACCTGTATACCCTCCTAATAAAGAGATCGATGCCAAACATCGTGAGGAGGTGAAGAGGTACACAGTTTCATAAATTTATATCTGATAGAAAGCTATGGTGCATTTTATCAATTTCTCACAAACAGCACATCTAAATATGAAAGTTCCACCACGACCATATATCAATCATTTGCTTCCTTTCTCAGCTATTGATTGTTCTCTACACAATTGTCAGGAAAAAGGGCAGCAGTAGAACTCGAGGAGCTGATGTTATGAGAAAACCAACAAGAAAACCCTGCACAACAAATAAATTGGCACCAGCTGAGGTCAGTCAGTCTGTCCATCTTCCCCCTGTCCTCTCTCTCTCTCTTTCTCATGTTGTAGAAAAGGTGTGCACGCATCTACTTTGAAAACATGCTAATGTTTGCAGACCATAATTATCATGCAGGATTTCGGATCCCAACTTAAAGCCACCCATAATCTTGAAGCTAATGGTGGTAATTTGCAAATCCTGAAGCAAGGAAACATCTTGTCTGGTAGAGAGAGAAGAAAGCTATCTTCTCATCTACCTGAAGATGCTTCTCATGTAAAGAATGCATCCCAAGAAGATATTCCCTTCCCTGGACCATTACCAGTATCTTCATCAAGTGGCTTTGCCTGGGCAAAGAGGCGGAAAGACAGTGGTCCAGGCAGATGCCACACTAGGTCCATTTCAAGGGGTCACATTTTCAATGAACCTTCAGCTGCACTGCAAGGGAGTAACATTGACTCAAGACGTTATGACAATGGTAATATACCATATGGGGGACGAGCACATTTTAGAGGCCACGATTCATATGAGATAATGAAGCGTTCATTGCAGAGGGAATGGAGCCAGTTTGAGCGTCCAGATTCTTTTGATGCATCTGATGAGTATCACTCACAAGAATTATCACTAGCACATTATCAGAGAGAGGATATGGCAGCTAAAAGAAATACTCGGGTAAGTATTACACTACATCTTGACACATACTAAAAGTATTTGGTCCAATTCCTTTTTTGTGAAAATCCATGGCCACAATGTGATTTCCTTTTTTCTTTTGGGACTGAAGTTAATTCACAAATAATTATATAGAACTAATAACCTTATGTTTCCTTTTATTTTTAGTTGTTTATCTTCTGAAATCTTTAATTGTTTCGTGTCAGGGTTACCATGACGAGCCAGATAAAGTTGAATTTTCAGGACCCTTATTATCTCAATCACACAGGGTGGACGAGCTCTTGGAAAAGCATGAACGTCATATCCGTCAAGCAGTCCGAAAGTCATGGTTCCAGAAAGGTATATGCAGAAACTTGATTAAAAAGTAATTGCATGGGACTTTTATTTTATAAAACATTCATATTGTTACTACCTTCTTGCTTCTCTTGAGATAACCCTCTTCCCATTGAGCCTCCTTGCTCCTCGGTCCATAAAGACGATGTAGGACTGGTGCCAAAAGTGAATCATGGAAGAAAGTGACTCGTTGAGTTCCGATCACTAACTAACCCTAATATATGGAAGGAAATATTAATAGAATTGAAAAGAGTTGGTCCAAGTCATGTCATGTCTCTCCATCATGTATCAAAAAAAAAAGTTTATGCTAGAATCATAAATTAAACTACATATACTTCAAGGCACTATTACCATAGTTACTAATAATATGTTTATTTACAGCCAAGAAGCATGGAAAATAATCAGGCAGAACTGCTGACACTTTTTCTGGGACTCAGTACGCCTGAATGGAATGGGATCAAACATTATGTAGTGGTATTTCAAACTATGTCTCAGTGCGGAATGGTTTGAGGATTGAATGACCAACCAAGCAAATTTCAGAGAAGTCTAGGGATGGATGAATCTGAGAAATTTAAAACGAGGTGGTAGATGGTACAGATATCAAACCACTGTGCTGGTAGAGAAGTAGCGGGGGAGAACAGAAGGATCATGAGAATTTTCAAATCTCAAACAAAATTTTGCTTTGTAAGTTTGAATCTCTTATAGTTATGCCCTCCGATTATTTGGTGATCTATCCTACCCGTGTACAGACAAGAAAATATAGTGTTCAGAACCACCTTGTCTCACAATTTTTGCAATGGAAGTTCAACTATGCCTCTGAACTCTTTTTCTTGTCTAGAGATCGGAAACCTCCTCCACTCAATTCATGTTTCAGTTGAAAGTAGGGCCAAGTATCATAAGCCGCGGACTTAGGGTGAGTAAGTTATCTAATATTTAAAATTCCTAGCTAAAAAGGACAAGCTACCAGCTATATTGTTATCTTCTCTTAAGATGAGTTTAACTTCTGCTTGAATTCAGTGAAGCACGCTTGATGGATTCGACTTACGAATAAATTTAGTTAAGCTCAACATAATGGTTATAATGGTTACTAGATCGATCTGATGGTTCTGGGAGTTTCCATTCTGGTAGGAGACCGGTGAAGCATGATTTGGCAAACTTTTAACATGGCACATGACATGATTGAAGCTCAACGCAATCTGAAACAGGATTCTGGAAATAAAGCTTGTGAATCATACAACATGACAGGTTTAATTTCAATGCTATATAAATGAGCACCATTATGCAGTAAACCTATTATTTGTGATATTTGATTGATTTTATGCATTTTCCAAGGTTAGCACAAAATTGATCTCAAATAGTCTGATCATGACACTATCAGTGAACTTTCGGACTAGATTAAAATGAGATGCATTAGACAGGGCCTCTAGAGAAACAAAAGAAAAGGAAGTCATCCACAGATCTTGCTTCCTTGTATGTTTCAAAGCAAATTTATCAGACAAAGAATTACTAGATCCCCTCATGGACAATTATGTTGATTGAAATAGGTTTGATTGTTCCAAATTGCAAGAGGTGCAATTTGTGCTGTTTTTCTCTTAACCCCGTTTGAAATCAGTCTAATTAGTCTACAAAGAAGTTCGTGGTTCATGGTTCAAACAATTGATCTAGATGAAGTGCTAGCCTATTGCAATTTGAAACTAGTCTTTATGGCAAACACATGCAGCCTGCTCAATTGTAAGAGTTACCTTTGTTGTTCATAGGATTGTGGGGATATATTTGAATGAACTTGCTTGGAAGTTATCCGATTAAGGCTTGATATATGCTCGGCTGTAATTTGTTAAAAATCAAGTTAAGCTGAACTATTCAAGTAGTTTATCAAATATTAAGATTTGTAAGCTCGTGAGTCCGATTTAGTATTAATTAAGCATGAATATATTCAAGCTCTAATAGATTTGAGTCTAATATGGACTTCAACATAGATTATTTAGAAGCAAAATATCCATATGTTTAAATAGTTAGTTTAAACAAGTTTAAAGAATCAAGCTCAATTTGTTTGATTAGCATTAAGAATTGAGTCGTGAGCTCAAGCTTAAACATCTAAATCTTGAGCCAAGCCTGAGCTTTTAATTTTGGAATTAAGGTTTAGATTCAATATTGTTTGAATTGATTAAGTTAGCTTTTAAGTCTTACCAAAGTTACGTGCCTTAAAAATCTGCATGAATTTGGCATTGGTTGAGTTCAAGGAAAAGTAGGAAAGGTGATAAAAAAAAAGCAAGTGGATTCATGTTCACACAAATTAACTAGCCCTAAAAGAAGTGGTCCAAGAAGTAATCAAGTTTTCTAAATCTTAATTAAAGTATATCCAAGTATGAAATTAAATAAGGACTTACCTAAATTAAAAGCATAATGGCATCAAAATTTATCTGGCAATCACATGCCTTGTGAAATGTCAAAGCGGCAAGGCAACAATCCCTCAAGAAAAAGTCCTCTTTGTTTGGGTAAATTCAATCTAAGTCATTTATACTTATGTTATTGAATCAAATAGGACTTTGTGTTAATTAAAGCACTAGATGACATTAATATTTGAAGATATATTGGCAACATCCCAACATTTTAATGCAACCTATTTATAGGAGAAATGGATCATCTTTATTTTCACTCCTCTAAATTTACACCAATTTACGAATTAATGGTTAAAATTGTTTAAATTTTTTTATTACTTTGTGACCTTATCTTATTCTTATAGGTATCGTTTGGTTCTAAAAAATTTATAATATTGAACTGGACAAAATATTTTTCGTTTTGTTTGGTTTACATATTTTCTTAATTACTAGACAAAAAATGATTCTAAAGTATTGGACAAAATATTTATTTTTTATGCCATCCAAAATATGATACAAAAACATGAAAATCCTTATCCAATATTTTATATATCATGTTTAGTACAATACTTTATATATTTAAATAGTGAATATTATAAAAATCTTTATCTAATACTGTATGTACCAAATACAGTATAAAAGTGTTATATTGTCGTATTTTTCTTATTTTGTATTGTTTGGTATTGCAATCTAAATGCTACCATAAAGTTGATCACTTGCCACATGTAATAGCATCAAAAGGCATTAAATTAATGGAAATTTAAGATAATATAAATGGAGGTGATCAAATTAATTTATAAGTCCTATTTGGTTTACAATGAATAAATTTTTCATCTTATGAATTTGATTTTATAATTTGGTAATAAAAATGAGTTAGAAATCAAATCTCTCCATAAATACTATCCCTTAAAATATCAAGTCACGGTTTTTTAGAGCCTATTTCCTTCTATCTCTCTCTTGTAATTATGCAGTAGACTAATCAAAGGAAATAATAATATTTCGTTCCATTTTTCAAAAATTACGAAGAAATGCTTTTGGATGATAGAAATTGAATTCCAATGATAAAAACTAAACAATACCTAAAAATGAGTTATCTTTACACTGGCATAGATTAATAGATAGTCCAAGGACATCAATGGAATCTCGTATGAACATTTATACGTTTGGCATGTAAGAAGGAATTAGAAAGGAAAGAATATGAAGAAAAAAATACGAGAGGAAAGAATTAAGAGAATATATATTATATATATATATTTATGTATTTGAATAGTGAAGGTGAAAAAAAATGAAAAGAATTATTTATAATCTTTGATTTGTAAAAACCAAAATAAGATATAATACAAAATTACTAATTTACCCTTAAAATTATATATATATATATATATATATATATAAAGGAATAAAAGATAGATAAAAGAGTAGCAAAATAAAAAATAGAATTTTTTTTCCTTTCCTTTCTTTCTAATTTAGAAAAAAAAAAAATAAAGATGGAATACACATGCATCTCTATCAGCATCGACATCACATTGCTTGAACATTAATTATTGAATAAATTAGAATAGCTAAGGTTTGTATTTGGTATCTTTCAATTGAGATCTTATGTAGATAATGTAAATCCTTATTCAATTCATTGTCACAAACCTAGAACGACCTAAATACCTCTATTAAACCTAAGAATTTTATTCTTATTTGTCCCAAAATTAAGTCCTATTTATATATTATATATATATATATATATATATATTATTTAAATGCAAACAATAAATTCCATTTATTACTCTTTAAATTAAAAGTACTTCTCTTATACTAGTAATTTTTTTTTTCAATTTTCACAAATTTTACTTATACATTATGTTCTTTACTTTTGTTCAGGAGAATGGATTCTAGCAAATTTGTTACATTTTCAATTTTTAAAGTAGTTTCTATGTTTAATATACAATACATTAAATTTTATTTTATTTTTGATTTTGAGTGCACGTATTACTTATCCATAGTGCTTGTTAATTAAGATGTCGCCACCTCGCTACGCTATGATTATTATAACACTTAAATTTACTAGGTTAAACTTACTATTATAAAATCATTTTTTTACAAGGTTTTTTTTAATTATTTTTCAATGATTTTTGTCCTTTTTTTATTTTGTGAATGTGGTATTTTACGTATTTACCTTTTTAACTATCTTTTAGATACCTATAATAAGGATCTATTTTCATTGATTGTCTAAAAATTCTAAAAATTTGATCATTTATATATAATTCCATGTCCTATATATTCAGTCATCATGTATATACGAGAACATGTTTGCTATTATTAATAATGATTTAGATTATTAACTTCAAATATAAAACACCCGATTGAATTTCATCTTCTTTTTTTCTTTTTTTGTTTTTTTGTTTTCCCCTCTTTACTTTGCATACAAAAGGGACCTTTTTTTTTTAAATTAAAAAAAAATCCGAATAAACAAACTCAGCTTCAAGATCTTTGGAGACTGATGCAGAATGCTGGGCCTGGCCTCACTTGATACAATACTTATTTAATTGCAACTTATTTGGGCCAAATAGCAACTTTGCAAATAAACCCTTTTGATTTCCTTTTCCCATTTTTGGGCTAGAAGGCTGTATTGAAATCTTAAGATTCCATGCCCTCTTTTTCCTTGAAATTTAATTATTCATTGTTTTTTTTTTTCAAGAGATTTAATCAAATAAGTTTTCAAAGGCAAAAGTAAAAAAATTAATTATAGTTTCATGGAAATTCATTTCCTCATAACTTAAATAATTAGTATAAGGAAGAAATTCAAATAATTGAATTTCTTTATCTTACTCAATTTTGGTAACATATATCTAATGATTGACAATTGTTTCTCACTGATCAATTATTGAAACGAACAATTACTGAAAATAAAAAAAAAAAACAATTAAACCATGTAAAATTTTGATTAAGATTTGTCATCTCCAAAAGTCCACAGTATAATATTTGAGATATTCTTTCTAATCAAGACGATCCTCTAACAACTCCACACATAAACATCCAATACGTATTTGATTTTTCTGCATGGCTTCTTCCAGCTAAAATCAACAACCAACTTGGCCTAGAGAAATATGTAAAAATGCATCACATTACACTTATTTTTAGATGTAATTTTCATTAATCATTCAACATAATGTATAGAATATTAGATTCATATATATATTTTATTTTTTTATTTTTATTTTTTTTTCCTCCCTTTGGTTTGATACCAGCAGCCATTTCAGCTGGGTCTGTTAAGCAGAAGAATCAATGTTGATTGACTTGTTTGTTTGTTTCCCGGGAAAATGGAAAGGAAAAATTGAAAGGACACATACACAACAACGGGTTGAAGCCAAAGTAATATCCATCTGGACCACACCAAAATGCAATGCAGCATCAATCATGGCAGCACTTAGGTTAGGTCGCATAAAATCAACATGGGTCGCTTCACTTCTAGGAAAATTCTAAGCCTTTACATGTGGGTTTGTTCAGGGTCTTTCTAATTAAAAATATTTATAAATCCAGTTAGTTACTACATCAAAATCAAGTTAGTATGATTCTCCCTAACTTTACTTGTAAGTGCAATAACACAGTATATGCTGTAAATTCACTAAGATAATGTTTTATATGGAATAAGATTTCATTAAATCTAATTTACTATTGGTCTTAGTTAGTGACAGCATTATCATATAAACACAGGTATTTGAGAAATTTTTCAATTCAAGGCTTTCTATTTTTAGAATTTAATTCCCCGTTTGGTAGTTGTTGGGATTTTGAAGGATTGGGATGTATGAGCATCTAGTCATAGTCTTTGAAAATATAGCAAATTTTATATCTAAAAACTATACTAAATTTGATTTCTTAGAATCCCTTTTAAATAATAAATCAAAATTTCCAAAGAAAGCTCAAAGCTGTGACCATCATATTCCACTGAATTGATTTTATATTTTTCAAATTCACCACTTAGATCAATTTTTGAAAGGTTTTGTGGTAAATGCCGATAATAAATGAGATAAGGAATCTAATAAGTAAAAGTTTGATTGGATATAACATTTAATAATTTCGAATTTAAATATAAAATTAAAAAATTATATAAAATTCACTATAGTTTATTTCGTCGCCAAGGTAACACAAAACTGAAATAAAAGTTCATTTAGCTTCTTGAAAATTTAATTAGTTAAGACTTGCACATCACCACCATAGTATAGGACAAAACAGTACGTTTAGAATGTAGTGGAGGCAACATATCATATTTTCATGAAATATAGGACTATGATGAAGGATGTTCATGCAAAAGAACATTGGAAAAAGGTGTTCCTCCATGATTGTTTGTGATAAGGTTAAAGGGACCGATGGACCAAATATGTCACTAATCACTACAATGGAAAATGGAAAAATGGATCGGATGATGTACCTTTGGATTTTTGGAGCTTGGAGTTTAGAGTTTGGACCATTGTGGTTGCAAGCTGCTCACTGTGAAGATGGGGGGCTTTCAGTCCTATGTCTGCTAGTGAGCAAGTACTATATGTGCTCTTGCTCATGTATCATTGGATTGGAAAAATGGAAGATCTTTCTCTTTCTTTACCCTCTTGAGATATTCTTATTAAAATCGGGTTTTTTACTTGGTTTTAGGTTTGTGAGTTAGAACTCTCGTCCTCTCATGAGTAAGTCTATTTAGATATATACTTTTAGTTTAAGTTAGAGCATTTATTTATGCATAATCTATTAACAAACTGAATCAAAACTTATTTATTGAAAATAAATAATATCAATTTTATCTTTGTTGGACGTATTCCTTTATTTTCTCTAATATTTCATCCATGTCTATACTTAACATTGTTCTAACAATACCCCCAAAAATAGATTTTGACATTTGAGAGTGAATAGTTACTAGAGGCTAGTTTCATGTTGAAATATGTAATTATTCTTTAATGAATTGTGCTAATTTATTAGCTAATTGAATGGATCAACCAAAAAGTAGTAAATTAGTCCAAATCGCAAGTTTTCGGTTTCAAAGTTCTAATGAATTTCTTGTTCTAAGTTGTTTTGTTAGTTGAGTACTTTTAGTTGATGAAAGGGCTATGGCGAGATTAATTAGGATCAAGATAAGGCAAGATCCCTAATTAAAAGGTAAGTTTAAGTAATAGAAAGGTGTTACTAATGAAAAAAGCTATCATCTCTTTTAGGAGGAAAATCTTATTATTATTGATACTTTGTTGATTTCAATTGTCTTATGATATTTTCTAAAGAAATGTGTTACTTAGAGATGAATGTGGAATGCACAGTAATGAAAAACCAAAACCCACAATGCATTACCCCCCATAGAATAAGATGGGGTAAGGCATTATTTAACGTGGAACAAACTCAGTAATTAACAAAACCTACCTCGTTTTCCAAGTAAGCAAATCCTAATATGAATTTTTTATTCAAATGACTTTTTTAATTAAAAGTAAATTATTTTTTCTTAGATAGAAATAAAAGCCCAACCCATAAATTAACTTCCTAATGATTTTTTTTCCACTATTCATTTTTTTTCTTTATTATAAGATGTATTTGATATCCTTAAGTTTTGAATAACCCTAAAATATCCCCATGTCTTCTTGTTAATATCCAATTATTTCTTTTCTAAAAAAAAGTTTCAAAATAAACATTGTATTATTTTCCATATAAAGTTGTTTGTTTTTCATTTAAAACATATCTTCAAAACAACAGGCAAGTTGTCACTTGGTAATACTAGATTGAAAACATATTTCATTTTGATTCACCCTATGTTTCTGGCAATTTGTTATGCTCTATCGGATTTCATGCTAACTTGTGATGGTCATGGTCACCCCCTTTTGACACTTAGTTCAAAATAATATTCTAGACAATGTATCATTTGGACTTTCTAATCAACTAATTAATCCTTTTGGGTTTTTTTTTTTTTCCAATCGTTTAGTACATAAATGAGATGAAGACAAATATCTTTTTTTTTTTTTTTGGGATCAATTGATCAAACTTGTAACCACATAAAACAAACTAATCAAACGTTATAAAACCCAAAGTGTAATAGGATTTAGTCTGGGCCGGCATTTATGGTGTACCAATCAGTTTAGAAAATGGACCCACTTCGTTAAGCAGTGTGCCTCGAAAGCAATTTCGATATCATCATTGTTCTAACAAGAATGATGTTAATCTTACCTTGTCGGAAACAATCTTTTTTTTTTCTTTTTCTCTTAAACAACGTTAATCACGTTGAAATAATATTTGAATTGCAATACTGAATAATATAAAATAAATTAAATAGTACAAAAAAATAATATAACTCTTTTATACCGTGTTTATATACAATATTGAATAATGATTTTTGTAATATTTACTATTTATATATATAAATACTATACTAAATATAATATATAGAGTATTAAATAAATATTTTTATATTTTTATCCATTAAATTTAATTTTTATATCATATTTTAGATGGTATAAAAAATAAGTATTTTGCTTAGTACTTTAAAATCATTTTTTGTCCAATAATCAATAAAATATACAAACTAAACAAAAGATAAAATATTATGCTCAATCTAATGTTACAAAATTTTAACAATCAAATAATACTTAAGAAGATCACAGTTGCATGCTAATTAGCATGGTATTAGACCAAGTTCGATTTGGTTTAATTTATCATTTGTAAAAATATAATCACAATTTATAATTTTTTTTCATACTTTTAAGCAAATCAAATGATTGGCTATACATCTCAATTATCCATGAAGTTTCTCTTTCTCTCTCTCTACCAACATTATCTTCATATTGAAACATGACAAAAAAAAAAAAAAAAACCCATCATTTTTCACTTCTAATTTTATATTGTTGTTTTTCTATCTTAAATCATGATAAATCAAACGAATAAATAAAACAACATAAAGATATATAGCATTGCTATCAATGAAATGAAAGATAAGTTTGGGAATTTATATATAGAAATACGTGTATCAATGTCTTAATACGTAGAGAATTGAATTCGTAAAATATATAAAATTGGATAACTTATATATCAAAAGTTTTAATAAAAGATGTAACTAATTTTAAATTTATCCAATGATGATAAATAATTCTACTTCTTTAGATAGTAATCCCTAGCTCCCAACATTTATGATTAAGAAAATTAATTAATCACGTGGAAATGGGTATTATAATCATGTATTAACCGCAAATGGTGTATGTTATATGTAATTGCTTTAATCAAAATCATAAGAATTGCTTTACGTGTGTGTACGGCATCACGAGGTTGCACATGGCACATGGCATGTTGTAAGATGTACTAATCATGTCTACGTTGTTTAAATCTGGAACATTCATTACGTTGACCACTTCATCAGCCTCAGCAGCATCATGGCACGTGCCATTGTTTATGTTGCAATTCTCGCCGCCCTGTTTATTGGAATTCATCCTTGTACGGTTCTACCGAACCTGTCATTTTAGTTTTTTTTTTTTTTTTTTACATAAATAACTAAAAAGTGACTTGTTATTTTTGATGATTTGTATGTAGCTTATTTAAGTTTTATTTTTTTTATAAAGAGAAAATTTATATTTTATAATTTTATTTTAATAATAAATATAGAGATATATCAGCATATATTGGCCCATAGATTGTTGATTTATTAAAGTATTATGATTAAATATGTATTTAATTTAATAAAAAAAATTGCAGAAAAATTAAAAAAAATACTAACACAAAATATGCTAATACAATTCAATAATATACTGACATGTATTTATATTTATTATTAATATAAAATTATGAAACACAAGTTACCTCTTTATCACAAAATATAACTTAGGTAAGCTATTTGTAAAGGATCCAAAATACTCTTCTTTTTTTTTAATTTACCCAAATACAAATTAACTACTGTGTGAAGGAACTCACCCCTAGACATGTTGTAAGATTAGCACTCAAAGATAAGATTATGATAACTAACCATCAATGATATTATAAAGTGAGAGTAATCTTTAATAGGATTTAGGTATAAAATAAATAAATTTATACTTATTGCAATGTATGTGTATTGGATATTTTAACCATAGGTTATTAGGACATTTTATATCTCACTAAGATTTATGCCATGTGCTAGCTTTATTAATGAAATTAGTTATCACAATACCTTTCAAATTCTTTAATTGCATATATATTGACTTCATCAACTTCTTTGATCATAAGTTATGATTAAATAAGCAAACTAAGTCAAATCAAATTGAAGTTTTATAGTTGATTTCGAAATTCATAAATCGAATCATGTAATTTAGTTGAAGTGATAAAAAAAAATCAAATTTTATTTTATAATTTGGTTTGATTTAGAGGTATAATTGAACCGTCTATTTATTATCTTAAATATTGCCATAATTAATCTAAAAAATTTAGGAGTAAAAATAATGATCATGACTGGAATTTATATATATATATATATATATATATATGTAATATGAAAATTGATGCTCTTTTTCCCATTCTCTTCCTCTTTGACTTGTCTCTTTTTCCTTAACAAAACCCAAGGCCATAGCCACTATCATTTGGGCACTCGACCTAAATCAACTAGTGAATTGATTATTTTTGTTGTGTAATTTCTATAATATAAGAGGGTGTTTAGATTTAAATTCAAAGACCCTTCATCTATATATGAAGGGTGTATCAACATATAACATCTTGCTTCATATCTAGCTTTATTAATATTTTTGTTTTCCTTTAGTTTATATCTTTTCTTGTAATCTTATAATAGATTTTTCTTTTTTTCCCTACTAGAGAACTCTATGATGGAGGAAATTTTACCGAGTTCATATGTCTCTTTTTATATCAATCTTTAAATTCCATCTCTTTTAATTTGTTTTATCATTGCTACATATAATAACACTCTTATATGCATTTTTCAATGAAATTCATATTAATCTATAGAAAACCACTATCCTAATGTTTGACACAACCTCAACATCATGTATATCCTCTTCCACCATTTGTTTTTCAAATTGTGTAGTGTGCGACTAAAACAATGCCTAATAAATTTTATAATCTAGCTTGGCAAATCTAAAAATAGAGAGCCGGAAATAAGTTCCACGACATTTAAAAGAAAAAAGAAGAAATTAAAGTTACAACAAGTGAAACCATTTCAATAACCAAAACTAGGGTCCTTGCCGAGCAATTGCAAATGTTGTCTTAGAAGCATGGGAATTGATTTCAACTACAATTTCCTATTCTTTTTATCTAAGAGATTTGACCTCATCATACTATTATTAATTAGGAATATTTTATTAGACCATTATCAATGTTAACTTATCATAAAAGAGAGATGGATCCCATCATTTTAAATACCAAAGTATTATATGGTTAGTCAATGAAAAAGGTTATAATATAATTTTTCTTTTTATTGCTTATAGAATGGACTAGAATAGGGAAGAGCAATACTATGACACATAAGAAACCATCTCACATATAGCCTCTATTTTTTATGTCACATCCCAATTGAAGATGTTAGTAAAAATGGGTGTATCATGAGCTTGCCTACCTTTCACTCATCAAAATTTTCCCACTTAACCTAATAATCTTTATTCTTTAATGAGCTAGAATAGGCTAGCTCGTATCTCAACCCACTTAACCTACTAAATCAATTAATTAATCTTATTATTATTTCTTTATATCGTCTTGAAATTGATAAAAAAAATTGTTTTATGGTTGAATTGTTTTCCAAAAATAAAAGGTAAATTATATACTATGTTAAATTGTTTGAAAAAAATGTACATTTATATTTTAGTGAGTTAGTGGGTTAGTTTGTTTAATCCTCCAAATCCTTAAATAGATTGTGATGGCTAGTTAGCCCATTTATCCCGGCAACTAGTGATGGGCCAAATTAGGCTAAAAAATCTTAATATATTTGTCAAATGGGTCAATGTAATATGGTTCATTCAGCTCTAACTTGCCACAAGCTACATGATATTAGCTTGTTAAACTAGTTTGTATAGCTCTAGGTACAATATGTGACCCCATGCTAATCATGAAACCTATACTAAAACTTATACCTCATATATTCAAGTTTATAGTTTTTTTTTTTTTATAGTTGCTTACACTTTTTTACTATATGCAAGCAATCTTATACTTGATTTGCAAAATATCATCGAGACTATTTAATTGGAATATTTTCAAGAGATTTAACTTGGTAGGCTTCAAATGGATCATCAAGACTGCGTCTACAATTTGCCCTTCTTAGCAAGCTTGTGTACCTAGTAGATTCGTCCATGGGCTTAGACATTAGAAGCCTAAAAGAGAGATCCATTAGTAAATGGAGGATTTATCTCATGCGTTTCTTGTTGGAACCATCCAACGAACACCATAAGAGCTTATCTCATTCATTGATCACCAAAGTCATCCAACGAATAATATAATTTGTAAAGAAATGCAATTCTATTGTCGAATCTCTACTATAAAAGATCAAACAAATATTTATATGTTGAATAAGGCGTTCCTACTCAAGAATAGTGAAGTCAATGCTTTAAGCTCCTTCATTTGTGACGAGTGCACAAAGTTATTGAGATTACTTGTTTCTTCTCTCTTGCCCCTATCTACTTGATCCCTCCACATATAATCCAAGTTGATGTGTGTAACCTTAGGTATGTTAAACTTAGAACCCTAATAATGCTAGTTGGTTTCAATTACCCTGAAGATCCTCTTAAATAAGCGATGCGTAACTAGACCTCAATCAAACCCATTGACTATAACATAAGTTATCAAAAGTTATTCCTAATAATTCAGTTAAGAATCCTATGGAAAAGTTCTTTTACAAAAGAACAGAAAAAAGTATTTCATATCTCATGAAAAAGATGTGTTTTCATACATCAAAGTTGTATTTAGCCGGCCCCCTTGCATGGCATATATAGCACACGAATACAATATGGAAAAACCTAACACAATATGGAAATCTTAAGTTGCTTAATCTATTTGTTACCTTATCCTTATATAACCGAGTAGGCAACTAAATAATATAAATTACAAATCAAAACAAATACTAAAAATCCTAAGTTGTCTATTCTATCCTTGTGTCACCAAGTAAGCAACTAAATAACATAAATAACAAACCAATAAATAAAAATAAACATTAACAAAACCGAATGTATCTTCTAATGTAGCAGTCCACGTAAATATTCAATGTCTCTAAATTATTTCATCATTCCATGGTTATGTGAATCAAGTTAACATATGTATGTGCTCCTTCAATGTAGCTTAATTCCCTAGCTTGCAAGTCCATGACTAGTCCTTGTAGAGCTTCGTTTGTGGAATTTTGGCTAGCTGATCCTCATCATTCCCTCCTTCCTCGAAAAAATTCGTCCTTGAATTACCTACATTATAAAAAGTAAGATCAGAAACATTACAATTGCGCTTATATTACTATAGTCACTCAACAAATCAATCTTGTAGGTGTTTTAATTGATGCGCTCCAAGACTTGGAAAAGTCCCTCTCCTTTAGGATGTAATTTAGGCTTTCGCTGTAGTGCAAATCTTTCTTTTCTCAAATGTACCTAAACCTTTTCTCCTGGATGAAACACAGTCCTGACACGTCCCTTTGGTATTGGCCACTTCCAAATCGCATCCAATTTCCTCTCATCCACGGCTAGCTTATCTATTCCTGTAACAAAGTCAAAAGAAAATACCATATTAGGTAACAAAAGACTAGTGTTAGTATAAGTAAAATAAACATCCTTGTACATAAGTACAAGTGGTTGTTTCCTCGCCAACATTGCACTCTCACACTTACTTTTTCTTACAATTTTCTCTCCTCTCAGTGTTTAAGACTCTCTTCCCTCATAGCTCACTAGTGTTTGCCTCTCACTCTTTTCTTTTTTCTCTCCCTACTCTCGCACGTTCTCGTGTTTCGCTCTAACTTCTTTGGCAATTGTCACTTGGTCTTCGTAAGCTTCCTACGATATCTGTGGACTAAGAACCACCTTCTTTTTGTTTTAAAAAAGACAATATTGATTATTGTACCCATCGTATATAACCTTCCTATTAAACTGCTAAGGTCGCCCTAACAAGATGTGGCTAACCTGCATAAGTACCACATCACACATAATCTCGTCTTTATAGCTCCTTATAGAGTAGGCTATAAGTACCTACTTGGTCACCTTAACCTCCCCACAATCGCTCAACCACTGCAATCGATATGGTTTAGGATGCTTCATTAGTTTCAACTGCATCTTTTCTACTAGCAAAGTGCTAGCAACATTAGTGCAACTGCCACTATTAATTATTAAGCTACATACTTTACCTTGTACATGATATCGTGTATAAAAAATATGTTCACACTAGATCCTCTCACCATTCTCCTAGGGTTAGACACTAAGCACTCTCCTCTTAACATACAACTTGCCAATCATGGGTCCCTCTAAGGCAACATCCTCATATTCCTGTGATGGTGACTCCTCCTCCTCCTCCTTAAAGCTCACACTCTTTACATCCTCACTATCACTGATAATCATAGCCCTCTGATTTAGACATTAGGATACAATGTGCCCAAATCCCTAACACCTAAAACATTTTATATCTCTCGTCTTGGAAGGGGTTTTAGTATCAGTCTTTCCCTTAGGTGTAGCAACTGAATTCTTAGCCCTCACATCCTCCTTAGGCTTTGAATCGATGGATTTTCTCTTCCACGTAGACTTCCATGGAGTTTTGGAAGTCGAGCCAATCCTTTACTCAATCCTGTATTTTAGTTGTCGCTCTACTTTAATAGCTCTATGCAGTAACTCTTCCATATCTAAGTAATGGTGAAGATCTACTACATTAGCTATCTCTCGATTCAATCCGTTGATGAATTTAGCCATAGTGGCCTCATCATTCTCCTCAATTCTTACCCTAATCATGGTCATCTCCAACTCTTTGTAATAATTCTCTACACTATTATTCCCTTGAGTCAACCATTGGACTTTCCTAAGTAAGTCCCTATGATAGTGAATAGGAATAAAACGCTTCTACATGATCGTTTTCATCTCCTCCTAAGTGCTAACAGGTCGCTCTCCATACCTGCACCTATTATGCACCAACTGATCCCACCATATACTGGCGTAATCTGAAAACTCTATTACAGCTAATTTTATCTTTTTCTCCTCGGTGAGTTGTGACATTCAAACACATGATCCATCTTCCTCTCCCATCCTAAATACAATTCCGGATCATTATTTCCTTGAAAAGTTGGGATTTTCAACTTAATACTCCCTAAATTACTATCATGCCTCTAGATACTTCCCTTACCCCTCATGTGTTGGTAATCTTTAAAATCGGATTCCTCTTCTTCATCTATCCTAACTCCTCCCCTATTATGTCTACCTACTCTTCACTTGACAGTGGTACTGCTAAACGGTTCCCTACTCCTTTCCATCTTGTCATAGATCTGCTCTAGTTCACCCGTTATGATCCTCTTCATCTCCCCCATCAATTCCTTAAACATCACCCAACTTTCTCCTCCATTAATGTTCTGTCCTGACATAATTCTAATAATTTGTAGCAAGTTGCGATCACAATCACAAGAAATATATAAGTATGTTCCTCACACTCATTCCTGTATTGCTCATAAATGATATACTCACAATTCCACTCGTGTATATCTCTCACAAAATATGATCTCACAACCTACTTTCTGTAATTCTTTTGCTAGGAACTCAATTTGGAACTCCTAAAGTCAAATTATTAAGTCAACACTAATGATTACTATTGGTTTTTAATCACTGTGACAATTTGGAAATTAGAAGCAAATTTCAATAGCTACAAAACAAGACAATTAATTCTTTTGCGTGCAGTCTCAAGAGGATATAATTTGCACCAAAATACAATGAATGATTATGGAATGTAATTTTCGGATGCACAATTTAGAAATCACAAAGCATTTATCACGGTTGGAATTGGAAATAATTGATATGGAAAGTAAATGGACTCAACCAATTATGTAATTGACAATTCAAGAAGCTATCTTGTGATTTCGGTAATGGTAATTCTTCTAAGGCCGAATTTCTTTTTTCTTTTTTTTGAATTTCGGTTCTTGATTCTTTCTTTTACAATTGAATTTGATTCTTTTTTTTCTTTTGTAGATAAGTTATGAATTGAACACAATTGATTATTCAAGAAAAACCTAAATACCATCGGCCCTAATGGATTGTAATGACCGAATAAGTATAATTTATTTATTTTTTATATGACTTCTATCTATGAATATGGAAAAGAACAACATAATTTTTTTATACAAATTTTTTTTTTTTTTAAATATGAATATGGAAAAGAACAATAGACAAATATGGAAAACACAACAGACGAGTACGAAAAATAACAACAAACGGATATAGAAAAGAACAACAGATAAATTAAAGAAAAGAATAGAATTTACTTAATTCAAAAAGTCGAAGCTCCAATACCAAATGATGCATGAAACCCTAGGTATGTTAAACCTAGAACCCCAATGATGTTAATTGGTTTCAATTACCTCGAGGATCGTCTTGAATAAACGATGCGTAACTAGACTCCAATCAAACTCGTTGATTGTAACCTGAGTTATCAAAAGTTATTCTTAGTAATTCAGTTAAGAATCCTATGGAAAAGTTCTTTTGCAAAAGAACAAAAAGAGGTATTTCGTATCTCACGAAAAAGATATGTTTTTATATATCAAAGTTGTCTTTGGTCGCCCCCTTGCACGACATATATAGCACACAAATACAATATGGAAAAACCTAACATAATATGGAAATCCTAAGTTGTCCAATCTATTTGTTACCTTATCCTCATATAACCAAGTAGGCAACTAAATAATATAAATTACAAACCAAAACAAATAGTAAAAATCCTAAGTTGCCTATTCTACTCTTGTGTCACCAAGTAAGCAACTAAATAACATAAATAACAAACCAACAAATACAAATAAACATTAACAAAACCAAATGTATTATCTAGTGTAGCAGTCCATGCAAATATTTAATGTTCCTAAATTATTTCATCCTTTCACGGTTAAGTGAATCAAGTTGACATAGGTATGTGCTCCTTTAGTGTAGCTTGATTCACTAGCTTGTAAGTCCATGACTAGTTCCTGTAGAGCTTCGTTCATGGAATTTTGGCTCCTTCCGTTTTCATGCTATCTAATCCTCATCACAAGTAGTGACTCTTGAAGGTTATATGAAGCACAAATTTCTCATAGCACACTCGTGACATCATTAAGCAACCCCTATCTTCTACAACATGTAATGTATTTGTACTTTAAGTTGGTATTATAGTTTAGGGATGTTGTGAATCTTTTTTCTTAGGGTGGTGGAATTTACAAAGACATAACATGTGTTTTCACACCTCAATACTTTTCTAACCTGTACTTTTTCTTCTTACAAATACATGACTTAAGTTGTACTCTAACTCTATTAAGTAAACATTATCCACTAATAAGAAAGGACGTATACTATGCATGTGAGCTAGTGAAACATCTAAAACACTTTTTCTTTTTCCATATTAGCTATTGTATTATGAAGTTTTTAGAGTAAAAAGTCTGTAAAGCCTAGTAAAATAAAATAGATAAAATGTTCTAAAAGTAAGGGCATTTCATATATTAAGTGTTTATTGTAGGGGTATACTTGGAATTTCATGAGATTTAAGACCCACTACCCCTTTCCTATAATAGAGTTGTATATCCCACTCTACCCTCTTCTTCTTCTTCTTTTCACTTACTATCTCTCCCACGTACGTTTTCCCTTTCCAATGGTTACTTCTTTCTTGCCATCTCAAACCAATGACAATTTACAAGGTAACCCCATGAAAAGACTCATTTTTCTACATCTTCTTATTATAGACGGTGATAACACGCGCTTAGGAGTTGTTGATTTAGAGATTATGCAAGTTCTTGAAGGTTAGTGGTACACAATTCATATCCTGTGATTCTTGGTTTTGTAAGTTGAAGTTTAATTGAGCAAAACATGTTGTTTTATGTCTTAAATAATATAAGATTGTAACTTCTTGAAGGAAATTGAAATTTGCATTTAGGGGAGTTAAGTTTGTTCAAGATTTTGGAATTTCATGTAAGTCTCTTTTTCTGTGATTTAGTGCATTAAAGATGTTATAGACATGTAAAACTGAGTTTATTGTGAAGAAAAAGTGTAGAAAAGAGTTGAAGAAAGAGTTGGTGTAGTTGGGTAATCAAAGAAGAGGAGAAAGAAGGGGAGAGTAACGCTATCGAGGGATTCGATTATGCAATTTCTGTGAAATTTAGTCTACCATCTAAATGGTTGACTTATTGGTGTTCAAATAGTAGGGGTGGAAATTTGACCAAAATACTCTAGTCACTAGTGCCCAAATAGTAAGGGATGCACTATCCAGATGCTAGCTATGAAAGTATGCCAAGGTATCTAGTTAATGTTCCTAAAGTGGTTTAAATTTGTAATTATACTTTAATAGTTTATTAATTTGATTTAACTACCAAATTAAGAAGCTTTATAACTACAAAATCTACTATCTAACCTAATTGTTATGTATCACTAGAATTAAGAGTAAAATGGATCTTGAAGCTATGGAAAGTAAATTAGTTGGCTTAAGTAAAATACTAAATAAGTGTTATTTATAATTCTAAAGCAAGACTTAGTTTTCAAGAGGATCAAAATTGTTTGGATACCATGATATCGGGTATGTATTTATTGTGTTTGTTGGTTATACATGTCATATTAGGAATAAACCAACTTAATTAATAGCTAACTTGTGAAAATGATTCGTTGTGGTGTATATCCGGAAGTGGAAGATGATAGGCTAGATTTCTGATTATCAGTATGTGACATTATCTCTAGTAGAGTCACATACCAAAATAATTTGGATTAGGCTCTCGTTTTGACTCACAGACTCATAGACTTATGCAATTAATAACTCATGGACTCTTGGACTCATGTAACTAATGTGATTTGCTATATTTTATTGTATTTTTCAAATTACTATGTATTGCCTTAAATAAAGATAATAAATGAATTGCTTATATTTTTATCTATTGCATATTTGCATGTGAGTTATGATTGCTTGACAAGTGCTTATGCTTGTTGGTACTCACATACTAAGCTCTAATTCATTCTTTATTCCTTTCCAACTATGGGTGAGTATGATGTGGATCTAGTTCATGATGATTCTAGAGTAGGTTACTACTATAGGGATAGGGAAAATGGCGACTATTGCTTTTATTATGTTAATGACCAATAGGTTTAAGAGGATTGATTTATGTTATTGTTGGTGTTAATTAGATATTGTGGATTGGAGATAGGCTTCTATTGGTTTTTATTTTAACTATGTTGTTGAGTAGTTGTATTAGAAGTAGTGACTTTAGTGTATATGTGTGGTATGATTCTAGTAAATATAGAGTGAGACTCTTTTGAGCTACTTAGTTATGATATTTAGAGATTTTCTATTGGTATATGATTGGCAATTGTTACATGTTATAAGTGGAGGTATTAGTTGAATCTTATGCCATTGTGTGTCAATATTTAGTGATGACACGTGATAGGTTGTAATGTCTTGAATCTAAGGCATTACAAAGTTAGTGTACACTCTTAAGTTTTGTATATTTGATATCAATTTGGGGCTTTTTCAATCTCATTTAGGGTTTGTGAAGGATGAGAAATGAAAGGAAGTTCTCTAGGTGTTTTAAGAGCTTACACACATGGAACATGCACATTTTCAAGTGTGCCAATGTTTTCATAATGGATCACAATCCAAATCATGTATCTATAAAAATGAAAGACAAGAGTTAGTGGAGTTTAAAATGATAATTACATTTGTTGTCATTTGTTTTTTAAAGAGATATCGATGTGTGACATTAATATTATGACTTCGAGAATGTAGCTATGATATTTAAGCTTTTCTTGATGAAAAAGGTAAACAATAATTCACAAATTACACAAGATACCTTCACACTTAAGAAAATTTACAAAATACTGACTTGAAGATGATTTCAAGAGGTTATTAGTGAATTTCAATCCCAAATTTCTATTTACAAGGTATGGTACATTGCAAGGGTTTCTACATTATTCACACTATACCATCTCAGCATTTCATGTAGTATAGATACATAAGGAATTGACTAATTTAATCACGAGATAATTGCAAATATAATTTGAAAACTATTGGTAAAACATGTAATAACTTTTTTGTTTATGGATAAGTCCTATTATATGTATAGCAATGATTTTTATTTCTTTAAAGATAGTTAAAAAGTTAATGGCACGTTATTTTAAAAATATTATTGAAAGGTAAACTGCATATTCTTGAACTTCAAAGGGTTTATATCCATAAGTAACTAAATGTTTAAGAGATGATGATAATGAACTCCCCTTCAATCGATGCTCTCCCAATTGTACATGTGATCAAATACAATCGTATCGTTTTCATTAATCTTCCATCATAAAAGGAGCCCTTGTCTAAAATGGGACGTGCACATGGACTGGCTAGTTCATGAACAAACCCTCACCTAGCTAGCCTTGACTTCAAGAATCATGATGACAATAATGAATGATGGTGTCCAATGTCCATGGTCAATGATCTGCCTGCTTAGTGAAATATTATTCCCATAATTACAATAGAATTATATATATATATATATATATATAAATATATATGCGTAGGCATTAAAAGGATCCACAGAACGATGAGTTCATACCTATCTCTCATCATACGAAATCATATCTTAGCACAGTACATTACGTAAAGAAAGGTGAAACAATAATGTACGTACCACCAGTCAATAATACATTACGTAGCCTTCAATCCTAGTGCCATATCGATACTCGATCTTGACATAACTTTCAATATATGTAAACAATTGATGGGCACTAAACATCCCATGAAAAAGATATCACTACATAAACCATGAGACATTTTAATGGATTCTACTAAATTTATTTATTTATTTTTCTTATTATCTAATCAAAAAATTTAATATTGAGTTTTATTAACAAAATGGATTGGGTTTGATTTTTTTTTTTCTGTTTAATAATTGTAATATATAGTATTTGGTAAAGGAAATGAAAGAAAAAAGATTTTAAAATGATTATAAATCTATGAAACTATATTTTAGACTCTTATTATTTGACCATTGTGAGGTTCTCAATAAAGCTAGATTAGATTCAAGATTTGAAAAGGGTTTTTCACTTGAAGATCTTAAGACACTTTCGTTCTCACTATTCACTTTTTCGTCAAATAAGAATTTTACCTTTAAGAGATTAATGATAATCGTTTGATATTGCAATGATACTAATACTTAATGATTATATATGAAAATATTAATGAACGCCTTAGAAATAATTTGTATAAATGTCCAATAAAGAAAATGTTCATTTTTTTATGTATTTAGTGAAAAGTGTAAAAATTTAGTTTTCAAAATCCTTAATAATTGCCCAAGACAGCCTATTAGAAGAATTAATTTAACTTTTTAAATATGTTTATTTCTATATAATTGATTACTTTTCTGATCACCGAAAGTATTTTCGATTTATCAGAGTATTAACAGTATTAAATAACTTTAAGAAATAAAAAAAAAGGGTGTTGTGTAACTTGAATATTCTGAAAAATATATTCTAAGAATATTTAGCACTTCTTTAGTTAGGCCTAAGCTCTGCTCCTCGCAATAAATAATAATGGAAACTTTCGTACAACAGTTACACTATGTTTGGATGGAGGAAAAGAATACAAAAGGAAAGAAAAATAAGATTTTTAAAAAAAGTTTTTATTGTTTGGAAAACGGGAAAAAGGGAAAACGGATAGATTTTAAAAGAAAAATTTTATCTTAGCATACAAAAATCATTTTCTCTAAATTTGAAGAGAATTAAAAGAAGTTAATATAAAATTACTATCTTACTCTTAAAGTTAAAAAATACACTTTAAAATTATGAAAGCTTTTTTCACAATTTAATTGAAAAAAAAATCATATTATTGACCTTCCCTTTATATTACTTCATTTCTCATTCGAACAAGATAACTTATAATTTTTTTCACTCCACTTCCTTTCCTTTTGTTTCCTCCTAAAATCTTCCTCTTTCCGAACATGGCATTAAAGATCTATATATAGATGCAATTTAGAGGGAACCAGGGTTCTAGGAATTAGGGCAGAGAAAGAGAGAGAGAGAGAGAGAGAGATGAAAGAGATCTTCTCGTACTAAGTGGAGAAGATCAAGCACTGATTGGTGACAAAAAGAAGTGGCCCACCCTATTGCCAATACCCTGAATATAGATGGATAGGAGTGCACCTTTTAGTATCAAAATGATAGTTGATACATTTATCCCTTTTCCCCCTCAAGCCCAAGTTACATTTCCATAAATTCAACAAGTTTTACTCATTTAAGCATGTTTAAATTAGTATAATTTTCTAAAATTTTGCACCTTTTAGTTAAATTTTAAATAGATTTAAATTCCATATGAACTTACTTATATTTAAATTTAACTTGAATTGAAACAATCCATAAAATCAATCTAATCATATATTTTTAAATTTTAAACTTAACATGATAGTTGAGGTTCTTGTAGTTTAGAAACATAAATACTTGTCTTCCAACTAGATGAACTAAATTCAATTCTTCTTTCTTTCGATTATAGTAGTAGTTGATAAAAAATAAATAAATAAATAACATGATAAATCATTCAAATGTTTCTACTCGATTGTGATTGAATTGAATTCTATTAATCCATAAGCATGCTTGGTTGGATAAAAATTGAGTGGTCAATCTATCTCCAATAAAGCTACAAAACCTTAATTATAAAACACAATATGTTATAAAAATATGAGCGAAGGATATATCACAAACCCTAATTTCAATTGGTAGACTACTCAGGTAAACTTCTTCGAAACCCTAACTTTCCCTTCTACTTTCTTTTTGAGCAAATTAAGTGATTATATTACTTACAAATGATTGTATGTTTATGTACTTGTGAACATTTGGGTTAAAAATGCTCTGTCCCCTTTAATTGTGTTTCATTTGTTTATATTTATTATATTTTTCTTGCCTAATTAACATAGTTATTACAAATCTAGTTATATTACACGAAATGATAAAAATGAATTTACAACATAAATCGACAAAATCAATTTATTTTTCTGTCTAATAGGTAGTTCAATAATATCTTCTCTATTGTTTTCGCATTCTTTAACGTTGGTGCCAATTATTGGGTGTTTTCTTAAGCTTGCTCCCCTAATCATAACATGATTTCATGTAATGAATTAAAGTAATAGGTCATAATATATGTCATTGACCAACAAATCCGCTTCAAATTTTGTTTACATCTTATTTGTTGGTGTTATATCATAAGTTATAACCGGACCATGCATGGCTAATCTAATATGTCAAATTTATAAAATGGGCTTAATTAAATATCACTATAAGGTTGACTTCATATAGTGAAATAGGACGAAAATACCATTTCTCTTATTTATATTTATTCTTATATTAACAAAATAATTATTTTATAAAATTACTATTACTGTAAAATTGAGAATCACAATTCCTTTACATGATCAAAGAAATATATTTTTTTAGTTTTTTCAACATATTTTTATATTTGCCCACGATTCCTAATACATTACTATTGCTATTTTAAGTGTAACTAAATTATATCTATTACTTCTTTATTCTATTCCTTAGAACTTGTCATTCTATTTATACTTTATTTCATTCTATAAAGAAAATGTGCAATAAATATTTTGTTTGGTTAGTTTTGACTTATTTACCCATAAATTCATCTAATTTGTGTTATACTAGAAAACCAAATAAAGTTATCATTTTTAATAAATAAACTATATTATCCTTAAACATTCATGAACTTTCATTTCCCAACTTCTATTCCTCAATCATTATCTTTATCATAATAATAATAAAATAACAAAATGATAATTTATTTAAATATCATATTCGAATATGAAACAAATCGTATACACATTAGATAGTCTTTCAAACATTAATTTTTCAAAAAATACTACATACACATCATATGTCAAAAATGTAGTATGTTGGATTTTTTTACTTGGTTGAGTAGGTATAATTTGCTGAATTTAATTAGTCTAAACTAGAATTGAGTCTTGGAAATTATTGCCCCTTATTATTGGCTACTGCTTAGGCATGAAAATAAACTTAAATAAAAAGACCTTTTCCACTATCAACCAATATAGTTAAATACGGTCTTATATTGACTACTTTATATTATAAATACGGGAGAGGCATGACTAAATTTAAATTATCCCTCTGAAAGACGAATTAAATTTATATTTACGTAAATAAATAAGGTATTTCTAATTAAATTTGCACGATATAATTTAATCTTTCCTCTCTCATTGCATTTATTAAAAAAAAAAAATAGCCCCTTGAATGGCGAAATCAACCCTCATTAAAATAAAAAAATAAAAAAAAAATCTAAGGCTTCCAACCGTCGTAGGGGGCGGCCACAGATAGAGAGAGTTTCAAACACGTAAGTGAATAACACGTGGACGAGCCAGCCGCCAACTGAATTTTTTTCCCGCGACTCCAATCTCTCTCTCTCTCTCTGTGACCCCACGCGCCACGTCTCGCATCGCAGCCTTGGACATTGGACATATCCCACGCGCTAAACGACGGGAGTTGGGTCCAACACGCACGCCACCGCCAACTTATGATTCTCCCGCCAGCCTTTCTTTCTTTCCGTGTGAATTTTATTGGGATTTACAAAAATCAGCATATTTCATGAAAACTCCCGCGACTTCCTCGGTTACAATTTTTTTTATAATTTTATTTTAATAAAAAATAAATATTTATATAATTAAATCATAAAAATTATAGTATTTAATATTAATTAACGGTTCTATAAAATAAATATTTTATCTATGTTATTAAGATAATACGATTTGTTAGACTCGGATTCATATAACATGTAATTTTTAATTTTAATATATTGAAATTTTATTTGATTATAAAAGTAGTGTAGAATATATATCCCTAGTTTAGACACATGCAAATCTTTTTTTCTTTTCTTTTTTTTTACATTAATAATTGTACGTTACATAAGGTATGAATAATCCAATAAGAAGTATTAGTTTAATAATATATACAAAATATTCTAAAAAATATATATTTATTTAGACAGCAGCTTTTTCAGACAAGCTTTTAATCGGAGTGTTCACATAATGGGACGACAGCTAATAAACAATGCCTAGTTTTAGATACCATGATATTACTTGGTAGCTCTTTTTGTTATACACTCAACATGGTATTATGCAATGGGAGCTAAATTTATTTTATTTAAGTTAATATTAAAATTATCTAAAAAAATATTCATTTGATATTAGAATTACAATACAACTTATCTATACAAAAAAAAAAATTTGTTGAAAAATTCACCATGATTTTCTAATATTTAACAAGAAGAAAATTTAAAAACAATTAATGTCACTTTTGGTACATGTAAATGATATGTAATGAAATGGAATCATGACTGGAAAGATAAATTCATTTTCATATTTGAAACTGTGCATAGAGTTAAATGCATATAAAATAACATTTGTTAAAACTATTTTTAATTATTAAATATTAAATAAGTAATTTCAATTAATAATCATTAAAAGAATCGAAATGTAATCCCGACTAGATCATTTCAAAAGTAAACTTAAATTTTTTTCTTAAAGACATAATCGATCATTCTAAGGAATCATGATTTTGATTCTTAAAAACGCATCCAAATGTAAAAATATAAACCGTAGTTGAAGGATTCCTAGTACTTATGTAAGATAATTGTTTCATTTGATCCCATGGCCTGAGAAAGTGGAAGTCTAGTGAATTATTTAAGTCCAGTTTGATAGGTTCGTTATAGGATTACATGGTTATAATAATGATTTAAAAAAAAATCCCCTACTTTATAGATGGGTTTTAGGCTATTTAAGAATAAACTAAATTACATTGATTATCGATCATTTAAAAAAAATTACATTGATATCTATGATTTTTTAATTATATAGCCGCCACTTATTTTATTGCTCCCATTTAAAGAATTGCAATTGTTTCATGGGTTGAAATAATAGTTATTTTTAAGGCTTTTTTGGTAGGCCAAGTAACAAATTAAATAAAAGTATATTAGTATATTCAAATATATGCATAATCTACTATTATTATCATTTTAAATATAGCTAATAGAGTAACAATTGCTGCTTTTTGTTCTATTTCTTAAAAATTATAATTTTATTTATATTTTATTATATCATGCTAACCAATCATATCATAAGCGTATGATTACAAAATCAAGTGTTTTGATGTAATTTTTGAAAAATTGGCTTCTTGATGATTTTATTTTATTTTTTGGCTTGAAGATGAATTTCATTTAATAATTAAAAATTACATCAATCAAAATAATCGATACACACGATAGATGAAGAGTTGGGAGTACATCAATGTAGTTTTGATCCTTAACATAACAAGTAGAAGCAAGGCTGTCAAAAAAATAATTTGAAAACTAAAATGTCATATTAGGGGAGAATATAATCATTTGGTTTTCAATATGCTAAGATGTACGCCAAAGTAGCTTCAAGGGAAAAATATATACTAGATAGTTCAGACTTCTACATCACCCTCGCTGTAAAAGCACTTAGGGGCTTAGCTAAAAAGACATTATTTTCCCACTTGAGTTATAAAATAAGGAGGCTATTATACTTATTATAATATATAATAGTTAAATATATATATATATATATATAATACATACACATATTAAAGAAAAAATAAAATTAATAACAACACTTTACAATTTAAACTTACTTTTAAGGTTGCTAATTTGAGATATGACACATTAATAAGGTCATGATAAAATAATTATAAATAGGTTTAGGTGTGATTTGACGTGGCTCATTCAACTAAACCGATTTAAAAACTGGGATTAACACTTAATTAAAGACCAACTTCCATTGAAAAGGGAAAGTCGAATGTTGGTGTTTGTGTTCGAATCAAGCACCCAAGGGGACCAACGTACCCATTCATACGATAAATGTTAAAATAGAACGTGAGGGCCAAAGGTGTATTTTCTACGTTACTCTCATGGTTAGAAGTCAAAATGTTATGCAGAATTTTATTTATGTGTAATTTGTCCATGAAGACTTCTTTAGTTTTTTTTTTTTTTAATGAAGACGATATGGTGTTTATTAAGATTAATTACTTATGCATTTTTTTAATATAATGTAAAAATTATATAAATTAATAAACAAGTTAGTACACAAAATATGAACTAATAGAAAATGGTTAATAGACGGCTTTAACCCTCGAAATATATCGATTAAATAAGTTGTGTTATAGGTTTAGGTTTATAGACATAAAATATCCTTATGATGTAAACACAAGATACTACTTATGGATATGTATAAATTCGGATAGTTAAGATCTAAACTTTACTAACAAGCTATTAGAGTATGAGGTACTTAAATCCTCATTTCATTATTTAAATTTGTGTTAATTTAAATACATTATTTTCCTTTATGGGTTTCACTTTGCTAATTTATGCCCATAATTACTATCTAATGGTGAGTCTGTGGATGAGGGATAGGATAAGAATCCCTATCTTCTAAAGACATGTATGAAAAAATTGTATTAGAACCTACTTGAGTGTCCCTTAGAACCACTCTAGATTTTGAATTCGATAAAACCTTATAGCTATGGAGTACATCATGAAATTTGTGGATTTCTTATATATATTTTTATTTTAGATATTGCTCAAATTGAAAGTCAACATTACATTTAAATAGATGTTACAAAAACAAAAAAAAAAAAACCTTTTTAAGAGAAAAAAAATAATAACAAAATTACAATAAAGGCAAACCAAATTTCAACTTACATTGAAGGCACGATATAAGTGTAACTATTTGATTAGATGGTGGTCTAAATTATTGGCTATAAATTATGCTGACTTGGTTGGATTTCTTTTATCTTTATTAAATTTAATTATATTTATTAATAATATTTTATAGGAAAGATATATGGTAGCATACACATGTAAAATATGTGACAAACACCATATTGATGTGTGGGTAGGACTGGAATTATAGGTTCAAAAAATTAAAACAAAAAATGATCTTCTGATATCGACTCATCTAATATTTATATCAAAATCCACTTAGCAAATTAGGATCACATAGGTTTTAAGTTCTAATGGACTCTTATGATCATTGTAATAATAACTAAGAGCTATAAATCTCCCACCTTTCTTTTATGGTAAAGAGGGCATTTGATAGCAAGATTGTTCAATTTATCATTTAATTGTTTCTATTAGTATTTAATAAGTGGATTTTAATTGATAAATTATAGGTTAGACCATCTTATCAACTAAATTGTAGACTAACCCAAGTTTTTACTGCCATACCAATACAGAATTTGAGGAAAGAAAAGAAAAAAAATCAACCATTAATACTGGCTTGTGCTCTATAACCATTAATTTCAACCATTAATATTATTATTCTCAATCAAATTAATTAGAATAATAATATTATGAAAACCTTGAATTTCTTATCTATTATGTTAGGTGGAAGAGACAACCTTAATGGTCCGAATGAGACATTGACTTGAAAAGCCTAAGTGTTCCTTAGGGGAACTGTTCCTCATAAATATATGCTGCTCCCAATTTTATATCTCAATTTTATACATATTTGTTTATATTATTAATCGGCTTTTATTTGATGCATAGTTGTGCCAGTGTTTATAACTTTATATATAATTTATGGAAGAAGAAAAATGTTTTTTTTTATAAAGCAGTGATTTGTATTTCCTTTTTAATAAATACTAGTTAAAGCCATGTACTGATTTTAATTTAAAGCATTTATATATTTATCAAGAGTGATATGTGTGTGTGTTTTCATATATTATCATAATTAACATATTAATATTATATGTTTATAAATTATTTTAAAAGTTTATAATTACTATTAGTAAATTCAAACTATTGGTATTATATGATGTTGGTGATCTTATGTGTATGTGAAATATTATATTATTTTAAAAGGTTCAACTCTTTAAAAATAGAAAAAATTATGTTCATAATTAGCTATATAAGAATTACAATTATGTTCATAATTAGCTATATAAGAATTACAACTATTGTCATTTTCTACATGATGAAAATGGCTCCTTCATGGAGGTATTACAACAATTATTAATGAAGGGGTATAAATGAGAATAACCTTCGATAATATATATTTCAATACATATAATCCATATTTCAAAACTATTTATTAACCTTAGTCAGGGTCATCAATTTTTAATTGGTTCATAAGTAATTGATTTAATAAAATAATATTGTTAAATATATTTAATTAAATGATATAATAAAACAATATAAAATGTATATAATAAAAATAACAAATAAAATTACTATAAAACCTTAAAGCCCTTTACTAACCAACCTCATCATTCCCAAAATGAAAGAGAAAAAAATAGGCTTAAAATCCTATCAAGTTATAATCGAGTTGTGTAACATAACTAACTTTTAAGCTTTCTCTATTTTTTGTTTTGCCTTTTTCTTTTTTTAAGATTTAGGTATGGTCTCGTAGGGTAGTGGGTTGTACAAGGCAAGTGGGTTTTCCTTTTATACCCTATTATTCTTTAGAATATCTTACGCTGTAGTTATTCAAAAGTGACTAATTATAAATAATCTTAATTTTACTATAATCAAAAGTGATTTATTATTTTAAAAAAATTATCAACACTTTTAAGAAGCTGTTAAACAATTTTTATAAAGACTATCAACAATTTTCCAATGGTTGTTGACGGTTTCTTTTATTGTTAATCATCCTTATTTTATTGTAATCAAGATGACTTTACTATAATTACATTGTAGAATTTCTCTTATTCTTTTTATTTTTTATTTTTTAAATTTTAAATTTTTATTAATTTTATTACATTAATTAATCATATGTACTAGCATTGTTTATTAAATTAATTACTTATTGACCAATCATAAGCCGACACATGTCTCCCTAATTAGCATTAATACATAGTGATGAAAAACATATCACGTACTTGACAAGAGAGAGAGAAAAAAAAAACATATATGACTTATTTGCAAAAGTCACAAGTACAAATTATATTTGTAGTTTTTCAAATAAATCAACACATATATCCATATATGTAATTGTAGTTGCAAATATACTCCTAAACCAATGGTAATGTGTCAATGGATTTCTAAACTTTTAAAATATACATAAATAAATAATTTCAAAATTGTTTAAATTGCGATTTTACCTCCTTTCAACTTATGAAAATACATGTAAGTAACCCTAAAGATGTTGTAATAACATCAAATTTATTAGCTAGAGGACCATAAATAGAAACTATTTAAGGATTTTGATAATGATTTTAGGATTATTTATATATTTTTGAAGGTCAAAGAAAATAAATTTATATTAAAATTTAAAGCGATGAATCGACACTATATAATCATATTTGGTTGACCTTTGTTCTTTCCGCATTGGGGAAAATTAGAATCTCAATTATTGATTTATTTAAGGGAGTGAAAACCCTTATAGTCCATAAAATATAATTAACATCTTCTATTAGCATAGATCATATTTAATTTCCTTAAGCAACCCAATAAAACATATAGTTGTTGTAAAAAAAAAAAAAGAAGAAGTGGAAAGTGGCCTATTATGATGATAATATTTATCATATTATTAGGTAGATTTGAACATGTCATTTTGCAAGGCAAGGCAAAAATAGTGAAATTATTGCAAGGACAACTTAGTAATAAAAAAAACCAACATCATTACTAGCAATACAAGTATGTAATAACAAAGGAATAATTGAATTAATGTGTAGTTTTATTACATCAACAGTCTAAAACTGACCAATACATTCTTCTATTAGGAATGTAATAATCTTCATTAAAATTAAATTAATCATCAAACAATAAGTCTAATATTACAACAAGCTAAAAATACTTTCCTTTATTACTACGGGCCACAATAATCTCAAATAAATATAATAAAAAAAGTTCCTATTTTATACCGTATATTACTTATAGCTTTATTAATTAGATGTTGTTCAAAATTTTATTTATTGATTGGGACCCAAAAACTTAATGGCCAATTAATTACCTTGGTTTCTAAACAATTACACATCTTAACATCTGTATAAAATACATAATACTTATGGAGCATTTGGTTAACTTTATGAAATGAAATAAAATAATTATTTTTTATTTATCAAATTAAACTTACGTTGAAATATCTATTTCACGAAATTACATTACTAGAGAAATTATAGTTCATTTGAGCTAAAGTAATAGCTATTTTTATTTTTTAAAATATATTTTTATATATATTTAAGAATAGCTATTACTTTTTTTTATTTTATTATTGAAGAATTTTAATTCTTTCCTTACCTTATTTCATTGTATAAACTAAAATATCATTAGCATAACAAAAATTTACTGTATCAAAGATGCAATAAATATGTTGTGTCGGTCTATTAAAATGTATTATATGTAGAATTTAATTCAAGAATCAAAATATATAAAGAAAATGAAAAACGAATGTAAAAGATTATATACTATATGATGTATTTTAATATATTATATAATATGATTATAGCTATTTTTTAAGATATCCCTCTTTTCTTGTATTGTCTCGATCTCCCATGTCATACACCATTTTATTTCCAGCTTTCTCTCTTTTATTATGCTGTAATATTAAATTTTTCCATTTCTCCATTCTTTCCTCCTTCCTTTCTTTCGGTTATTGCAGAGATGAGATGAGATGAGCTTTAGATTAGACAAGCCAACAAGACAGGGTCTTTACCTGAGTGTGTCTCTTCCTTCTCCTTTTTCAGTCCACTTCTCTCTCTCTCTCTCTCTCTCTCTCTCTCTTTCATGTGGATTATAACAAATGATAATACCTCCATACCACCAATTTTGCTGGAAGAAGCCCGCAATTTTTCATTTTTATCACATTCTGTCCTCATCGAACTTTTAACTTGTCACTTCCTTCTTCTTCTTCTTCTTCTTCTTCTTCTCTCGTTGCCGTTAATTCAAAATTCAATTCAATTCGATTAAATTCTCAATTCCACGATATGACACCATTTTGGTCCTTCTACATTGTGGCATAAGTTTGGATCAATTTCACATGCAATTGGCAATTTGGGTCGAGATCTAGGGTTGAATTTCGATGGTTGGAGTTTTGGGTTGTTTGAATTGGAGAATTTGAAGATCTGGGGTGAGTTGGGGTTTTCAAGATTGGAATTTTTTGCCCCCGTGGAGAGTTTGGAAAATCGACGGTTTTGGATCCGATCGGTGAGGAAACAGCGCCACTTAGATGGCGCTGTTCAGGCGATTCTTCTACCGGAAGCCTCCTGATCGGCTTCTCGAGATCTCTGAAAGAGTTTACGGTATGATTCTGAAGGTTTCATCTCATTGTACTCTTGCTTTATGCTTGGATGATCGGTTTTTTCTTTTTTTTTTTTTTTTTTTGTGCTGTCAAAACTGATCCGCTATGTTTTTGTTTCCGTTTCAGTGGTAATTCAGCTCCATTTTGCTTAAATGTGCAGTGTTTGATGTACATTTTTTAGGTTTCTGTAACGGGTTTTTTATGGATTGGGTCATCAGAGTTATTGATTGTTTCGAGCTTGAATTTTTAGTTTGCTGGAGCTAAAGTTCAGGTTCTTTCATTGTTGGGTGTCAGTTTGCAAATAACATGGAGCAATCCGAATCGTGTTGGTTTGGTCAATGGCAGTTTATTATAGTTTTAGCTCTTGAAAGGTTTAAGAAATCCTGGGTTTTATGAATGTTGTGTTGTAGCTTTAACTAACAATGCTGAAGCAGCTTCAATCTCTATGGGCAATCTTTATTGAACTAAGGGAAGTAAAAATGTCTAGTGGAGTATGGAGTCTTAGGATGAAGGGTTTTTGGAGATTATCTTCTACTGGTATTGATTAAAAGAAGCATTAATTATTAACGGTATGGTATTTTTCATTGGCTCTTTAGGTTGTCCTTTTTCAGGTTTTTCATGGATGTACTGCCACTGAGGGAAACTTTTGATTGTACCGCTTCTTGTGAGCTTCCCTGCTTATGAGTCCTTTGCCAATTCCATGTTTTGTTTGAAAAACTGAAATTCACTATCTGGTAGAATCTGTATTTAACTTCATGAGTACCTATGCGTGTTTTCTTTCAACAATGAGCTCAATATACAATCCTTAAAAAATTTGGAATTGAAGGTATGCTTCTGTGACATCTTACTTTGTGGCACTTCTGTAGTGTTTGATTGTTGCTTCTCAACTGATGTCTTGGAAGAAGACGAGTACAAGGTGTACATGGATGGAATTGTAGCACAGCTGCAGGATTATTTTCCAGATGCTTCTTTCATGGTTTTCAACTTTAAAGAAGGGGAGAAACGGAGTCAAATCTCAGATATCTTGTCCCATTATGATATGACAGTAATGGACTATCCTCGGCAATATGAGGGGTGTCCTCTGTTGCCACTGGAAATGATACATCACTTCCTCAAATCAAGTGAAAGCTGGCTGTCACTGGAGGGCCAACAAAATGTGCTGTTGATGCACTGTGAAAGAGGAGGGTGGCCTGTTCTTGCATTTATGCTTGCTGGCCTTCTTTTATACCGCAAGCAGTATAATGGAGAACAAAAGACCCTTGACATGGTGTACAAGCAAGCACCGAGGGAACTTCTCCACCTCTTGTCTCCGTTAAACCCACAGCCTTCTCAATTGAGATATCTTCAGTATATTTCTAGAAGAAGTTTGGGTTCAGATTGGCCTCCTTCGGACACGCCTCTGCTTTTAGATTGTCTGATTCTTAGATTTGTTCCCCTGTTTGATGGAGGCAGAGGTTGTAGGCCAGTTGTTCGTGTGTATGGTCAGGACCCTTCAAGACCAGCCAACAGAAGCTCTAAGCTTCTTTTTGCAACTTCAAGGATGAAGAAGCATGTTCGTCATTATCTGCAGGTATAATAGATTGGATAGACTTGGTAATGAGATGAATTATCTGGAAAAATAAACTATAATTTTATGATTGTAATTTCAGGCAGAGTGCGTATTGGTGAAAATAGATGTCAAATGCCGGGTTCAAGGAGATGTGGTTCTTGAATGTATCCATCTGGATGAAGATTTTGTCCGTGAAGAAATGATGTTCAGAATTGTGTTTCACACTGCATTTGTTCGATCACAGATGCTCATGCTCAACCGTGATGAAATTGACATTCTGTGGGATGACAAGGACCATTACCCAAAGGACTTTAAAGCTGAGGTAATATATCGTTTCCTTTATTAGAAGGATTTAGTAGTCTTATAGTTGGATGTTGATTGCATTAGCATACTTTGATCCCAGGTATTTTTTGCGGATGCTGATACTGTACTGCCCAATCTTACAGCAGACACTAGTGGAGAAGATGGGAATGAGATTGAAACTGCTTCTCCTGAGGAGTTCTATGAGGTTGAAGAGATATTTGATAGTGTAGTAGATGCAGCTGAAGGTAAGGGGGAGGTTGATAATAATACCTTGCCAGCCAGCATTCCTGATGCTGATGCTGATGGGGATAATGGGATAGAAATTTGGAAGGAGGATGTGGATCCACATGCATTTCAGGATTGTGCTTCAGATGATGGAAATCCAAGGCAAGATGCGAAGTTGAATTCCAGTGCTGAAGCTATAAAAGACATTGTTGTTGATGATGTAAAGTACAGACATGATCCTGAAGAGGATTCATCTCTTCATTTAGTTAAAGACATAATTGTTGATGATGGCTATGTTAAGTTAGAACATCCTGCATCTGCAGAGGAGACATCAAGTGACAAGTATGCTTCATTTGTGAGACCTGATGATGCTGGTGAAGGTCTTAAGTTAGAACACGCTGCATCTGCAAAGGAAATATCAACTCACATGGAAGCTTCATTTGTGAGACTTGATGATGCTGGCAAAGGCATTGAGTTAGAACATACTGCATCGGCGGAGGAGACATCAACCGACAAGGATGCTTCATCTGTGAGACCTGATGATGCTGGCAAAGGTCATGTCAAAGAAAATGAGATGAGGACGAAGGTGGACTCTAAGTCACAGCAGATTACAAGTGATGAAACTGGTAAACAAAATTCTGACACAACTGTGCATTCCACACTGAAGAAACAGCCTACAAACAGTGCGAAGTTGGGCACTGAATCCATTGCTTCCAAGCAAAAGACTAAACAGCAAGAAACGCATAAAGCTAATGCAAAAATGGCGAAGCCCAATTCAATACCTCGGTGGGTTCCTCCCAACAAATATCACCACACCAACTCAATGCATGTATCATATCTACCTGGAACATCACCTTCAAGATATAATAGTGCACCTGCAGTTCTTGGAGCAACACCACAAAAAGATTCTCTAGGAGGTGCCAAAACCAAGAATCGTGCTACCTCTGCAGCAGAGACACGTGTGTCTTCACCAAAGAGAGTAGTACGAGATGATCCTACAAGTATGAAAGCAAAAGAATCACTTCCAATCTCACAACAAAAGGAGAGCCCCCAACCCCCACTCCCACCCCCACCTCCTCCCCCACCTCCTCCTCCACCTTCTTTTTCACAGCATGCTTTCACACCCAAGCCCCTCACGTCAGCTCCTCCCCCTCCTCCTCCACCTCCTCCTCCCCCTTTTCAATCGACATCATACAATTCACAAAGTATTGGGACATCTCTGTCCTTTGCACCTCCTCCTCCTCCTCTCCCCCCTCCCCCCCTTCTCTCAATTAGGGAAAGTAATGGAGGGTTATTACCTCCAGCACCTCCACCACCTCCTTGGAAGCATGTAGCTTTATCAACAATTGCATCAACGTTGACATCATCTTCACCTCCACCCCTCCTCCTCCTCCTCCTCCTCCTCCTCCTCCATTTTCAAATGTAGGATTCAATAACATCAAAGTTGCTGGTTTTGGGTCTACTTCCTCTACTCCTCCTGCTCCTCCTCCCCCTCCTCCCCCACCTATGAGGGCAAGTTCAGCTCCTCCACCACCGCCACCTCCTCCTCCTCGTTCTACCCCACTTATATCTGGATCACCATCACACACCACACCACACCACCGCCACCACCGCCGCCACCATCATCATCTCATGCAGCAGCAGCAGCACCATCACCACCACCGCCTCCTCCATCATTTAGGGTCCCACCTCCACCACCTCCCCCTCCAACACGTGGGGGCCCACCAACTCACCCTCCTCCTCCCTAGCACTGATCCCCCCCCACCCCCTCCTCCTCCAACATGGGGAGCTGTACCTCCGCCACCTCCACCACCTCCACCCACCTCCAAGCCTTGGAGCTCCACCTCCTCCACCATTGCCTCCAATGCGTGGTGGGCTGCCACCACCTCCACCACCCCCACCACCATTGCGTGGAGCACCACCCCCACCCCCACCACCATTGCATGGAGCTCCACCACCACCACCGCCGCCAATCAGGGGAGCCCCACCTCCACCTCCACCACCACTTCGAGGTGGGCCACCTCCACCTCCACCTCCTGGTGGAGCACCACCTCCACCTCCTCCTCCCGGTAGAGCTCCACCTGCTCCACCACCTCCTGCTCCAGGAGGCCGCATCCCTGGCCCTCCTGCTGCACCTCGTCCCCCTGGTGGTGCACCTCCTCCTCCTCCACTTCTTGGGGGGAGAGGTGCATTAGCTGATGGGAGAAACTTACCTGCTGGAAGAGGACGTGGGTTTGCAAGGCCTTCAGGAATGGGAGCAGCTACAGCTCCTCGGAGATCTTCCTTAAAGCCATTGCATTGGAGCAAAGTAACACGGGCTTTGCAAGGAAGCTTATGGGAGGAATTGCAAAAATTTGGGGAACCTCAGATGTATGTCTATATTCTCATTTTTTACCCCTACGAAAAGTCCTTTATATTTCATTTTGCTAACAGGGGAAATAGCTGTAACTCAATGCATTTCTTAATCAATAGGGCACCGGAGTTTGATGTGTCCGAACTTGAGACTCTCTTCTCTACAGCAGTCCCAAAATCTGCAGATTCAGGTGGTAAATCTGGAGGGAGGCGCAAATCTGTTGGTTCTAAATCTGAGAAAGTCCACCTGGTAATCCTTTCAGTAATTTTTGTTTTTGCATGTGGCCATTGCTTTTTAATTTTGATGTGTTAAGGACAAGGTTTGGCAGTTAATATACTCATGGTTTTCCTAATCTGAAGTAGGTTTGATCCAACATGTATATGTTAATCTTACATGCTGCATTAGAAATCAGTTTTCTTTGTTGACCCTTTTTTACTTTGGTTTTGTCTACCATCCTGGGTGTAGAGTATATAGTTGTGCAATTTTGCCACCTTTATGTGCAGATCTCTTGTCCATTATATTTACTATTAGCAACACAACAACTGTGCGGTCACTTGATCCAGTTAGAAATCTGTGTTCTTTGTGTTGCTTGTAAAGGTGATCCCACTAGCCATTGGTTGTGCTGCAAACTGGATGTTACCTTTTTATTTGACTAAATTTAAACTGGATGGTACTTGGAGATGCTCTATTGAGTGTAGGGCTTTTTCTGTGTTTGCTCTCTTATTTTTCTCTAATGTCTTTGCTTTCCTAGTGTATATGCTGATAGATTCCAGACACAGCTTGAATTTCAAATATAAAGCAGCTTCCTGTTTGTGGTGATTGTTAAGGTTATGTGGCAGAGTAAATGACATTCCCTGTTATAAGAACTACCTGTTTCAATATTAAAGCCTCTTATGACATCAATTGAAAAAAAAACCTGGTGTCCTTGTTGATACTACATACCTTCTGGTGGTTATTCTGATTCTATCTTCTGCTTGTGCACATGATTTTTATTTCCTTTGTTGCTGTTGTTGTGGTTTTTTTTTTCTTAAATAATTATTGCTTGTGCACATGATGATATTCCTATTTTTGTGATCAGTTTTCAATTTTCTTCTTGGTGTGTTGCAGATTGACCTGCGACGAGCTAACAATACAGAAATAATGCTCACAAAAGTTAAGATGCCTCTTCCTGACATGATGGTAAGCTGAAGCATGGAAAGCATGTTGTCCAATTCCTTTTCTCTTTGTATTATGTCTAGTGATTTCTTCATTTTAAAATATAATTATATACCCAAAAATAAAAGCAAATGCTTGATTCTATATTTCTTACAATTGATTGAATGGGACAACTATCTGTAGAAAAAGCTATCCTATAAATGGTGGAAATCAAAGGTTAATCGAAGCCTAACATATAAGCCTTAGATGTAGATACCAAGAAACATATTCACATTAGTGATCATATGATGGAAAATGGATTGTTAGGAAAGAAAGGATAGTCAATCTTGCATGTTATCTGGATACCTGTTAGGTGAGACAAGAATGTTTGTCATGTTGGAAATGTTACCAAATTTTGCTTTATGGATAAGTTGTGGTATTTTGTGGACTACTCCAGCAAAAAACTATATATAGATGTCATGATGGCTATTCAAAGAATAATAGTAAAAAATGTTGATGTGACTACATCTATGCCTTAGCACTCTATTCTACCCTAATGTTAGAGAAGATGTGAAGGCCCAGCGTTTGGTGGGATGAATTTTATCAGTTTGCTTAAAAAAATGGCACGAGCTTATACGTTTCTGGCTTCCCTTTACTCAACATTTATCTGCTCGGTCCTCATTGTGGGCTAATTTGGTTACCCTTACATAGAAAGGCATATGGGAAAGTTCTGCTCTGCCTTGATGTTTTCATTTAAGTTTTTAATTATACTTATGGGGAAAGGAAAGGGTCTTCATCTATGATCTAGGTAGCAAAACAACAACAGCAGGAATACCTGTGGTTTATTGAGTTAAAGGAGCATATGCCTCCAATAAACCACAGGGATGCACAAATGATAGCCTGACCTAACTCAGGTATTCCTGCTGTGGAAATGAGTAAAAGAGGGGCTGAGCGATGTAAATAAATAATTAGAAGTATTAGTGAAGGGTAGTTTTGTAAACAGACAAATAGGCAGAAAAAGTAAAGAAAGAATAAAAGCGATGAAGGAGGAGAGAGAAGACAGGTTTAACATCCTTATTTTATCTTGGTGGTGTGAAAGGGGCAGCTTGCTCTGGTACCCTGGTCCTAACCCTAATTCCTCTACTTCTCACTAAATTTCTATTGTTATGTTATTGCTGATTTTCACATTCTCACACACGAAACACCTTGAGGAGTTATCACCACGCATGGACTGGATGCAGCTTAATTACACCCTGGTGCTTTATAAACATTAATTGCTTATAAAATTTATTTTTCTGATGTAAGCCTTATGGGAGGGGATGCTATGATTGCATAGTGCTTTTTTCAATAAAGAAGTCTTATTTTCCGGTCTCTGGTGTTTAACTGGATGGTAGAGTTTTTTTCCAGTGGATGATTAATGGTGAAGCTTCATATGGGATGGAGGGATGGGTTTTAATTCATTTACCTCTGCGCCTCCTGTTATTAAGCCATTTTTTGAAGCTTTTTTCTTTTTTATTAATGATTAGCTGAAAGATTGCATGTGTGATGATCTTTTTCACAACCGGGACCATATGTTAGTAACAGATGCGGTTTCTTCTTGCATGTGTAAATTTTTGGACCTAAAAATGCTTTCCCTATTTGAGGAAGAAACTTCTATGCTGCCAAGTCATGGTCTACATGTTACTGTTGACCCTTTGTCATGGTTTAAGAGCTTTTGTGAGAATGATTCTATATTTGGATACTAAGGTTCCTTGTTCTTAAATATTTGCTGGTTTACATTGCTAATGTATAGTTTTTATTTACATTTTGCAGGCAGCAGTGTTAGCAATGGATGAGTCTGTATTAGATGTTGATCAGGTGGAGAACCTTATAAAATTCTGTCCTACAAAGGAGGAGATGGAACTTCTCAAGGTAACTTAAGCATATGACATTTTTTTTTTGGTAAGTAATTAATTGTATTAATGAGAAAGAATGTATAGCCGCTAAACGCAGTAATGAGTTATAGCAAAATTCATTCTTAGAACTAGAATTTCACAAGTTTATGAATATAGTTGATATAAAAAGCTTAGAATAAGCTAAAATCTGTTTAGCCAAGAATATTGGTCGAGATAATGGGGATCCCAAGCAAATCGAGTTCCTTGCTCTCCAAATGCAATATACTGCCATTGAAAGTGCTATTCTCCATACTGGTGTTATTGGGTAGCTTCCTAGTGATAGGTGCATGAGCCCTCTTGTTAAATTATGCCAAGAAAGGAAGGATATTGGGCAATTAAGTTTCATCAAGACTAACTTTCAGACTTGTTTTGAGTATGTACACTCGAAAAACAAGTGATCATGATTCTCATTTCCATTTGAACATAGGAAACATGTTGTTGAGGTAGATATTCCCCAATTATAGAGCTTATCTAGAGTATGAAGTTTCCTTTTCCAAGCTAGCCACATGATGAATGAGTGTCGTGGCAACGAATACTTATTCTAAATCATCTTGGCCTAAGGAACCTTAACATTCTGATTAGATAAGGCCTTATAAGTGCTTTTGATAGAGAATATTCTAGATACCTCCTTAACCTCTATAAACTTGTCAATTTTCTGTGGCTCAGGTATTATATTTGATAGTATTGTGAAACCATTCAAAAAATTGTTATGTGGAAATTCCTAACCATTGCCATGTATAATTGAGCATAGTCTAGCATTCAAAAGGGAGCCCTGAAGTAGAGATTGTTCTAGTGCTGTATAATTGAGCAGTCTAGCATTCAAAGCATATGACATTTTGGAATAAAGAAAAACAAATATATCGGTCTTGGAAGCATCTGGAAGCATTCATCTATCTTTCTCTATTACATATTGATCTTGGCCATTCCTGCATTTTCTCAGGCCTTAGCTCATTACCCTTCCCAAGAGTTCTAGGGGATGAAGAAGCAAGTGCTAATTTCTCTTTCTTATGTTTTATAGGGTTATACTGGCGATAAAGATAACCTGGGAAAATGTGAACAGGTTGGTAAATTCTGCAAAATCCTTGTAATTTTGGCAGGTAGTACTCGATTTTGTGTTCCTTATCTTTTCTTCAATCTTGACGGATGATTGATTGGTAAATCAAGAAATTATTTTTAAGATCTTGCTTTAATATTTCTTTCTTATAGAAGGTTTTTTAGGTTTTAGAGATGCTTAGTCTTTTACGTCTTTCCCTTATTGTATATTTTTGTAAGCACTAGCTTCTATTGGCTGTTTACTGCCGTTCTTTTCTTTTGATACTAATCCTTCTTGTGGTTCATTTTATGGTTTGACTGCTTCATGTTTCCAGTATTTTTTGGAGCTCATGAAAGTACCACGAGTGGAGTCCAAACTGCGAGTGTTTTCTTTCAAAATCCAATTCGGTACTCAGGTTTGGTGGTATCTGCATTAATTGGCGAAATTAAAAGTATTTTGTGCTTCTTGCATGTGATATTGATGATCCTCATGCTACTTTATTCTTTTCCCCTGCAGATTGCTGAATTCAGAAAGAGCCTAAACAACGTGAACTCTGCGTGTGAAGAGGTATGTCACCAGTAAATTTTGTAATGGAAGCTTTTGTTTCTGCTTTTTTGAAATTTATATTTTATGAATTAGGTGGTTCTATTATCAGGTACGAAATTCATTCAAGTTGAAGGAGATTATGAAAAGAATTCTTTTCCTGGGAAATATGTTGAATCAAGGAACTGCCAGAGGTGAGAACTGTCTTTAAGCAGTCGACAAGATACTACTTTCCTTTCAAAACATAAATATTACTTTTCTCTTTATCTGGATCCAATAGCTTGTCCATGACATTTACTACGAAGCAAAATGCTGAAATTGAAGCATCAGTGAATGTTATTAATGTACAATTGGATGAACATTGCATAAGAGTGCACTAGTTGTCATTAGTTTCAAAGATGGCGTTTGTATAGGCTATCATATCTTATATCTTAGTCCAGATACACTATATTCGATAAGAGTTGGAGAGATTGTAAAGCTGATTGTATAATGAGGGTGAGGATGATAATTAGGAAGACGAATAGATCAATCTTGGGAAATGAAGATTTGTTAATTTTACAAGAAGACCATTTAAGAAAAGGATTTTGTCACTAGGAAGAGAAAATTTGTCCAGTTACATCTGATGAATGGAGCTCAATGCCCTTACTCTGGGGCCATTTGGAGCTTTGGCTTCAATAGAGATGGTTTGTCCTTGACTAATGAGAATCCAATTGAAGCATGGCTAAAACTGGTCAGTTACATTTGATGAATGGAGCTCGATGCCCTTACTCTGGGGCCATTTGGAGCTTTGGCTTCAATAGAGATGGTTTGTCCTTTCCAGATGTTCAGGTGGTTGGGACTCCATCTAGGGTTTGTTAACTGGAGCTGCGAGTGTTAGTAATCAATGTATCACTAATTGGAAGATGCTGTTTACAGTCTCAGTCTATTTTGCTCAGCAAGAACAAAACTGGCAGCTTGTTGGGGAGATTTGATATGAGATAACTCTCATTAGACTAGTTCTTCAAACTATTTGGTTCACACTAGGCTTAGGGATAAACAATCTGCGTACTTACTTGGCACCTGATGTATGGAATGGTTTCCATCAGTTACATCAGGATACCCAGTACAGGGATTCAGATGAAGATCCCTTTTGTTTTGCAATGTCATCCTGCTACATTTTTATGTATGATGGTCCCGTCTTTAATGTCATTAGTGCCCTTATACTGCAACTCAAGCTTTAATTGCATTGGGGATATACAGGATCTGCAATTGGGTTCAAGTTGGACAGCCTTCTGAAACTGACCGATACACGTGCCACTAATAGCAAGATGACACTAATGCATTTCCTCTGCAAGGTACTCTCAAAAGTTGTGCGGTGATATTGCTGTTTAATTAGAATGAGGTTCTTCCTCTGGAAAATAATTTTGTTGCTCTGTTTGCAAAAACTTTTCCTAGATGTTCCTTGGTTTGGAAATGTTAATATTGTTGATATTTTGAATCTATTTTATGAATCGAATTTGTTCTTGGTAATGTCATATAGCGCTTACTTGAAAGTGGCAGGATAACATATATCCTTCATCTTCATGATGCAAAACACTAACCATAGTTTGGTCATCTGTTTTGACATTTTGCTGCATTACAGAAAAAATTAATCTTTCAATCAGGTACCCCAAAGTGGAGGGACATGAATTCACTAGTTTCACACCCCAACTCCCCCACCCCCCTCTTCCTTCCCCTTCCTCCATCCGGATTTCATTACCTGTCTATTTAGTTTCTACGTCTTTCATTTCTGCAACTAGGAACTGCATTAGCCTCCCTCTACCTGGTGCTCAGCCATTCTTCCAGAAAAGTTAAGCTTTGCTGCAAAGAACTAATGTCAAACATCTTTTCATAATGAGTAATGTGTTTAGATTTGCATGATATTTATGTCAATTAACCCAAAAAAAAAAAAACCAAAAAGAAAATATTTGTGTTTTCATCAATTTTATTTCTCTGACTTGCTCAATAAGCCTTGTGCTTTTTATTGCCTAAGAATGGCTTTTGTGTCTCAGAAACTTGCCGATCGCTCGCCTGAACTTCTTGATTTTCACAAAGATCTTATCAGCTTGGAGGTCGCATCAAAGGTTGCTTTCAGTAATATTTGAGTACTATTAAGCAAAAGCAGAAAAAGTGAAAAAAAAAGTTGTCACTTTAAGGAATTCTGATTCAGTCATCTTGAACTGTGTTTTGTTGATTCCTGCAGATACAATTGAAGTCTTTAGCTGAAGAAATGCAAGCCATTATAAAGGGACTAGAGAAGGTAAAGCAGGAACTCACCGCTTCAGAGAACGATGGCCCTGTTTCTGATGTTTTCAGAAAGGTGTGTCAACTTTATAGTCAGTTTTAGCTTGGTTACAACTCCTGATACTACATGGTGTTCACCTTTTCCTTCTGTGAATGCTGGAACTTTTTCTATGTTGCATTGATTATATGCATCATGGCTTGATTTTTTCATTTTGTAAAGGAAATTGCCAAACAAGCAATGGAAATGCTGGTGATCTGTTTCTTGAATAGGATCTCATCGGTGTGGAAGAATTTGTTGAATGTTCCAAGATTTTTTGAGGAGTCTATGTAGATCATTTTAGTGTAGAGTGAAAGTTGGCATTACATATTGAAGAAAACTATGTTTTTCTTATTTCAAAAACGTATATATATTCTAATATATATATCCTAAGATGGCTGGCATACCGGTCCATAAAAAAGAAAACCAGATTTCCTTTTAATTTGAAATCTCAACAAAATAGAAAACTATACAATATCAAAAAAAATATTTAATCTAAATAAAGAAACAATAACTAATTCTCTAAATAAATAAAAGTTGGAATCTTTTCTACACTCTTCCTCAAGCTGGGTTATATATATTATATAAGCCCAGCTTGGAATTCAATTCATCAAAACTAATTCTTGGTAGTGCTTTAGTAAGAATATTAGCAATCTGAAGTTTTGTTGGAACATAACTTAGCTGAACAATCCCATTGTTGACCTTCTTGATATAAAATGTCAATCAATTTTAATTGTTTTGTTCTATCGTGGTGTACAAGATTTTTGGCTATACTAATGGTTGATTGACTGTCACTAAACATCTTGATAGTCTTTTATCTCCACCTTAAGTTCTCTTAATAGTCTTTGAAGCCACATTCTTTCACATATTCCTAGTGCAAGAGCACGATACTTTGATTCTGCAATACTTCCTCAAACACAGTTTGCTTTTTGCTCCTTCAAGTGACAAGGTTGCCCTAGACATATGAATAGTAACCAATAGTTGATCTCCTATCAGTTAACTCTGCTGCTCAGCTAGCATTTGTGTAGATCTCTATTTCACGGTTTTTAGATTTTTTAAACAACGATCCTTACTCTTGAGTCATCTTCAGATATCTCAAGATTCTATCTACTGCTTCCAAATGATCCTCACTCGAATTATTCATGTGCTGACTCACTACACTTATTGAGTATGCAATATCTGTTCTTGTGTGTGATAGATAAATAAGTTTGCCAACAAGTCTTTGATATCTTTCCTTGTCAACTAGAATGCTTCCTTCACTTCTATTCGGTCTTTTATTGGAATCCATTGGTGTGTCAGCAGGTTTGCACTCAAGTAGGCCAGTTTCATCTAACAGATCAAAGACATACTTTCTTTGAGATATGACAATTCCTTCCTTAGATCGAGCCACTCCTTTTCCCTAAAAAATATCTGAGAGTCTCAAGATCCTTAATCTCAAATTTTGTTGCCAGCATCCTTTTGAGATTGATAATTTCCTTTGAATCATCACCTGTCAAGATGATATCATCTACATATACTATGAGAGTAGCAATCTTACCTCCTGGTTTGGTCTTGACAAATAGTGTATGGTCAGCTTGACACTGATGGTACCTATTTGCAATCATAGTTTTAGTGAATCTATCAAACCATACGCGAGGGGATTGCTTCAAGCCATATAAGGATTTTTTTAACTTGCAAACTAACTCGCTGTTTGGATTGTTTTCATGTCCCAGTGGTATTGTCATATAGACCTCTTCTTCAAGATTCCCATTCAAGAAGGCATTTTTAACATCAAGTTGGTACAGAGGCTAATCTTGATTCACTGCAAGAGAGAGTAGAACCCGAACAGTATTAAGTTTAGCAACTGGTGCAAAAGTCTCTTGGTAGTCAATCCCATATAACTGTGTGAAACCCTTTGCTACAAGCCTGGCTTTGAATCTTTCGACACTTCTATCTGCTTTATATTTGACAGTGAATATCCACTTGCAACCTACAGGGTTTTTGTTGTGAGGGAGTTCGGTGAGTGTCCATGTATCATTACTTTCTAGAGCCCGAATTTCTTGCTCAACTGCTTGTTTCCATACTAGAATCTTTAGCGCCTCTTGAATAGAAATTGGGAATTGCACACTATTAAGATTTGACACAAAAGCCTTGTAAGAAGGTAGCAATTTCCCATATGCGACATATCATTCGATTGGATGATCAATACACCCTCGGACACCTTTCCTGTGTGCAATTGGTTGATTGGAGTCATCAACCATCAGGTACCAAAGAGTCATGAGTTGAGAAATCCATACCATTATGATTATTAGATGCAAGAGGACTTGGTTCCGATTCTTGACAGTCCTAGGTCTGCATAGTGGCCTCTATATGCTCAGTTGGTCTTCTCCTTCTATAGACACGAAGTTTAGGATTATTAGTATCAGGTTGAGGTTGATTTGAAACTATTGGAACAACATCAGTAGTAGGAATTGAAGTGACAATATTTGGTTCAAATGAAATTGGGGTAGAGTTTGGTTGAGTTCTTGAATGAGATCCCAAATTTGATATTCCCTCGAATTCTCCCCTTAAATGTCGGATTTGGGAAAGTAAGATTGGTCTTCAAAGAAGGTGACATCCATGGAGTTATATATTTTTTGAGTGATTGGAGAGTAACACTTGTATCCTTTTTTATTAGAAGAATAACCAAGGAAGATGCATTTGAGGGATTTGGGATCAGTTTGGTGCAGTGTTGTTGGTGGATGTGAACAAAGGAAGAGCAACAAAAAATCTTCAATGGTAGATCAGAAGAAAAACACCGGATATGTGGGTATGTTTGCATGAGGAGGCATGAGGACATGATGAGGATTTTGGAATTTTAGGACACGACTAGGCATCCTATTGATGAGATATGTGGTTGTGAGAATGGTTTCCCCCCCAAAAGTGTTTAGGCACATTATTAGAGAACATAGTAGCACAGGCCACCTCAAGTAAATGTCTTTTTTTTTTTTCGGTAACACCATTTTGTTGAGGTGTGTCAATGCATGAGCTTATAGGAATGATCCTATGTTTTGAAAGATAAGAACAAAGGACAAAATTAAAATATTCCTTGGCATTATTTGTTTTAAGAACTTGAATGTTGCTTTGGAATTGAGTGGAGACCATGGAATGAAAGGATTGAAATATTGTTGCTGTTTCTGATTTTTCTTTCATAAAAAATGTCCAAGTAGTTCTTGTATGATCATCTATAAATGCTACTAAACCACTGAGCCCCATTTATATTTTTTATTCGTGACTGTGTATCATAGAAAAATGATGTGAAGGATTGTATTTCAGACCAGAATATACATGTCTAGTATGTTTTGCAAGTTGGCAAATTTCACATTGATAAGAATTGGAGTTTTTATTGAAAAACAAATGAGGAAACAACTTTTTCATGTATCTAAAGTTTGGATGACCAAGACGATAATGCCATAACATAAGTTGACTCTCAACTAGACTGGACTTTGTAATAAACATAGAATTACAATTACACTTAGCTGACTTTGAACTAGACTCAGAAACACAACTTAATGGATGAACTTGTCTACTGGGGAGATCATTATCTTTGAGTAAATATAGGTTACCACGCATCTCGGCATTGTCAATTACCTTCCCCGAATCCATTGCTTGAAAATCACAAAGATTTGAATAGAACTTAGTTACACATTTCAAGTCACGAGTGATTTTACTAATTGAGAGTAGATTGCAATTCAGTTTAGGAACATAAAGGATAGAGAAAAGGTGAAGATCCTCTGTTAATTGGACTAATTTGATCCTTGCCACTTGTGAGAAAGAGCCATCAGCTATTTGTACAGTAGAGTGACTAGTGCATGGGCGATAGTTTTTGAGGATGTTGATGTCTTCAGTCATGTGATCCGAAGCTCCAGAGTCAATTATCTAAGGATTCGGAGTGCCTTTTGGGGCAATATGAGGGTAGGATAGAATACCTTGGTGTGTTAATAGGCTGGTATGTTATTCAACCAAAGATTGAGATGCTTGACTAGAACTGGAGATGCTACTAAACATTTTCTGAAGTGCTTTAATTTGCTCCTTGGTGAATGGAATGGCTTTGGCATTATCATCAGTTGTAATAGTAGTATTTGTACGAATTTCCTTGTCATATCGACTATTGGACGACTTCCAATCTGTAGTTTTTCCATGTAATTTTCAGCATGTTTCCTTCATATGACCAAGCTTCTTACAATGGTCGTACCATAGTCGTCCTTTCCTAGGTTTATTATTTTGAGATGAATTGTGAGTGTAGAATGCCGATCCTTCAATAGCAGGTGTGTTGGCTGTCATCATTCAATTTCCTTTTGCTCTCCTCTCCGTACTTCTACAAAGGCTTCCTGAAGAGTTGGAAGGGGTTTAATTCTCATGATTCTCTCCCCTTATCCTCATCTAGGTCTTTATTTAGACTGAGAAGAAAAATGATTGTCCTTTTTTGCTCAACAATTTTCCTATATAATGCAAAATCTTCAGTACGATTCCAAGAACGAGTCTCATACATATCCAATTGCAGCCAATAACGAGTGAGAGTGTTGAAGTATTGAGTAGCACTTAAGTATCCTTGATGTAGATCATATAATCTGGTTTCAATCTCAAACAATTCCGAGGAGTTTTCGGTGCTAGAATATGTTTCAAGTGCTGCCTCTCATATTTCCTTAGCTGTCTTAAAGAGTAGAAAGTTTTCTCCAACCTCTGTAGTCATTGAATTGATTAACCACGACATGACTAGGTGATCATCAGTTTTCCACACTCTATATTTAGGATCTTGTAGCTTCTGGAACCGAGATTTCGCCGGTGAGATGTCCATCCTTATGACCATTGAAGAAAATTATGGCCATGGAGTTTATGATTTGTGACAGGATGAGAGGAAGTATCGGGAACAATGGTGGTTTATGAGGAGGAAGATTGTGAGGCCATGCCGTATTTGGTCATAATTAGAGAGGCAGGAATGATCTTTCTCCAAAGAAGATGGTAGAAAGGCAAGAGAGAGGACAGTGGTGCAGCAGGGTTTAGAGACGGTAAAAGCAGGGTTTAGAGAGGACAGTGGTGCAGCAGAAGGGAGTATGGCGATTAGGGTTTAGAGACTAAGATCTGATACCATTAAGAAAAGTATGTTTTTCTTATTTCAAAAATGTATATATATTCTAATATATATATCCTAAGATGACTGGCATACTGGTCCATAAAAAAGGAAACCAGATTTTCTTTTAATTGGAAATCTCAACAAAATGAGAAACTATATAATATCTAAAAAAATATCTAATCTAAATAAAGAAACAATAACTAATTATCTAAATAAATAAAAGCTGGAATCTTTTCTACACATATTATGAAAGCCTAATCAGTGATAACGACATTGTTAAATAGTGTTTTGGCCTTATACTTTAGCAAACAAATTCGCAAGGGTGAATTTTTTACTTCTCCTTGGCTCATGAATGACTATTGCCTCCATTGCTTCCGTCAAAAGCTTAGTGAAAAGTGGCCTTGAAGTTACCCAGATTTGAGCATAGTGTGATGGATGTTCTTGTTTTTCCGTGCAGTATGGATGGACTTACAAGCATTGCTTGTTGGTGTAGCTGTGCTTTTTGGGGAAAAAAAAAATGAAGGCATGCCCTCAATAGAATCGTCTACTTGCGTCTTATGAACAACAGTGTATTTTGAGCAATATTGGTGATTTCAAATATTTTTAGCTGGATTTGAACTAGAACCTCCACACTTTTGGCATGGGTGTTCCGGTTCCTTAGCTATGAGGGCTAGAACTTTGGAGATCCTGTACAATTTTTGGTTCTTCATTGAAGTTGAGAGATTGGAGTATATGAGTGTTCTTCTAATTACAAACCTCATGATTCTAATAGTATAGTTTAGAATTTGAAATGAGTTGATAAGAGGTTAATAACTGGCAATTGATACTGAGAGAATTGTAATTCAAAATTTTGATGTAATATTTTGACATTATTCTTACTGCAAATCAACTATTGAAAATTTGATAATGTGTAGTCATAAATGTCTAAAATATAGATAGAGATATATCAAATATTGCATAGAACCAATCATTGTCTTCAGCTGCCCCTGCACCATGTGTTTACCTATGTGAAAATGATGATTGTATTTTCATGTCCTTTGAAAAGCTAAATTCTAATTTTTCAACTTTTTGTGGTCCATTTAGACTTTGAAAGAGTTCATTGGTTTTGCTGAGGCAGAGGTGATGTCCTTGACGAATTTATATTCCACTGTGGTAAAGTGCTGAATGATTTACAGTCCATGGTTTCTAGTAGGTATAGTCATTAAACAATTTCCAGTAATTGTGTCGTTAATTACATGATTTTAGGGTCGGAATGCAGATGCACTTGCCCTATACTTCAATGAGGATCCAGCTCGTTGCCCCTTTGAGCAGGGTAAGCACTGATGCCTTGTAGTTGCAATCTTTTTGCGGTTATTACAATTTTTCTTCACATTTTTGCCAAAAGATAGCTAAACTGCACTTTTTGTGTGTTCCAAGGTGGTATTTTTTTTTGCAATTCTCTTGAATGGCATAGGTATCATGCTTTGGAAGTCGAGCTGTAATATATATTGGCTAAGACAATGATTTCTTTCAATTCTATATTTTGGTCTAGACATTTAGGACGAATTTTGGAATCTGGAAATTTGGATTCCAGAGGACAAATGTAGGCTCACAATGATAATTTTTAGTATAAAATACTATGAAATAGATTGGAACTTAGTACCACGTCCAGCACCTTGATATGTGCATTCCAGTATTCGAAATTTTAGCATCAGAAAAAACAAGAAGGCTCACTTGATAGTAGGTTTGGTGGAAATTCCATTTCATATACATTCAGAAATTTGGTTCAGTATGATTGAACTGGAGTTGGGACTAATTTTAAGAGTGAAATGAGTCCTCTGTTATTGCTCTGTTAAATGGAGCTTGGTTTTAGGCATAAAGTAGAAGAAAGCACTTGCCAGCTATTTCAGTTTAAGTAAAGTGGGTTGGGAAGTGAGGAGAAAGGACTGACCAAGAAATAATTTGAGTAAGTGCAACATTCCTTTAAGTGGAACTTTGAAATACAAAAAAAGGAAAAAAAAAAATTGAGGACAAACTTGAGCAGGATCTGCAGGCCAAATATTAATGATGTTCTCTCTAGAATGGAGAGAAAGGAAAAACATATCACCCTTTTTGGTGCATACCTGTAACTTCCCTCCCTCAATACACACTCACATGTAGACACACACACAATAATGAAAAGTCTATTTACAGTAGTCATAATCCCTTTGCGGTAGTTATTTGATTTTTCTGGCAGGGTCGGCATCATGTGACATTACACCTCTTGGATAACTAATTGGCCCTTTCATGAATATATGTTTGTATGTTTAAAATTGACATACTCAATAGCTCTGCTGCAGAAATTAACCAAAATTTTTTCAAAAAATTTTGAACCCCTCCCTGCACCTCCCACCCCAAACCACCAGCAAAGAAAAAAAAAGTTCTGCTGTGGAACCATGCTGATTTCATTGACTTGTGTCTTTATCTACCAGTTACATCAACTCTCCTGAACTTTGTGAGATTGTTTCGGAAAGCTCATGAAGAGAACTGTAAACAAGCTGAACTTGAGAAGAAAAAGGCTGAGAAGGAGGCAGAAATGGAGAAGGCAAAGGGTGTCAACCTCACAAAGAAGAGTATAAATAGCTGAACCTGAGTGTTGGTTTTCCTTGTGTCTGTGTTTGAGAATGTGGCACCTGCTACACAGCAGTGCCTCATCCCTTCTGCACCACTCGAGATCCAATGATGCTGAAATTCATGGCTTATGGGGGCTGGTCAGGGGCCTGGCAAAGCTGGGTTGAGTGACATGATTCTTCGGCCGCCTAGTTGAAGCAAAGTGCTGTACTTATGCAGCGTGCCTCACTTCAGGCACGTAAAAGTTGAAGTGGAGCTGTTCATGCAGATGAGGTGGGTTAAGTGTCCTTAACAGTTGCAGATCTTCTAGACAGGGTGTCAGAGATCAATAGAGACGGAGTACGTTTGGCGGAAAACAAAGTTTCTCGCCATAAATTACCCCCTGGAGGAGGCATATGGCCCCTTGGGGTTGAAGTTTTGCAGGATTTTTTGCAGTTGGGTCAGCTTATCGTAGCACTATGCGATGTGGCTTCTGCTTTCACCATGGGTTTGGCATTGGTTTTTGGCACCAAGGTGGATGCCTCCAGGATTGTAAAGCAGAGTTAGCCTGTACCGACACGATGTACAAAGTACTAACCTACACGTATTAGAGTCCCAATTCTTTTCCCATGTATCATAAGTTGTTAGGGTGTTCCTTTTTTATTTTCTTTCATTCTTTTTGGATAGTTCGATTAGTTCCCCGTCGAGTTAGCTGTATAGATTTTTAGGTTAAAAGTGAGAGGAATTAGATGACGGGGTGGTTCTCTGTGTAATTGTAAAAATATTAGGCAATGGAAAGTGTTTCCGTCCTATTGGAGTTTGCAGGGACTTTCCCCATTTTGGCTATGAATGCCTGATGCACATGTGCATCATTTGTTTCCAGAACTTCCAGCTCCTTTCTGTCCATGAGCTTGCAATTCTGAATTTTCAAACTCATTTCATACTTCTACATCTACCCTTTGAGGAATGCGGTCCCATTTGCCAACACACTGTTGAATCTTTAAAGTAAATAGCAAGGATTGACATTAATTTTATGATGGTGGTTCATGGCTGCTCTTAGATGTTGCAGCAATTTGTGTGATATTATTTTGTGCATCTAGTAATATTTTTCCCCTTTAGTACTTGTAAACCAGGAGTAAAATATCATGGTAAGATAAAGATTCAATTTCTAGGAGAGCTGCCAACTCCATATACATATGGAATTGGCTCATGTCTCTGTATAGTTGTATCTTTAATTTTATACTGAAGATTTTGGAAAAAAGACTGTCAGACTTGTATTTTTTTTTAAGTTTGTTACTGCGATCTTTAAAATTTTACCCTGGTTGACTACATGGCTGTGATATTGAAAATTTTCGACAATTCTACTAAACTTCTTCATAAAATATAATGTGAATCTAGTCCTATAACTCCACTTTCAATCGAACGATGAAATGTATTATATAACACTAACTGTCTCTTATAGTATTATGCATGCAAAATTTGACATGGTTGCGTAAAAAACAAGCTCGATACAATTCTCTGCTGATTCTTGTGGGTTGTCCCCATCCCCATGATATCATCTTAATGTTATTTATGTACATAATTCGTAATTAATAGACGTTTATTAAGTATATTACTGTGATTGATGGAAATAATATTAAAGACAACAAATTTAGGAAAACAAATATCCCCTTGTTTTCATGTACATTTAGTTGCTATAATTGCTTGCATGCAAATGCTGGTTAAGTACTTAATCTATTAAATCATCGTGTTGGGACAACAAATATATATTTTTGAGTCGGTGGATCAAAATTAATCTCTCTCTCTCAATCAACTTGCTATAATACTATGAGTTCATGTGACTATTATTTGTTTTCAAAATTGCTTTAGTCAACTTATTTTAAAAAAGACCAAGCTAGTTTTGCACGTTTGATTAGGAGGTTCCTTGGACACATCAAACCAAGGTTGGAAAATTTTTACTCATCATACTTGAGTTCATCAATATTATAACTTCAACCATATATATAATAAGGATTTATATACCTTACAAAAAGGGGGTTTTATTAAAAAAAAAACAAAAAAGCTTAAGGGAGAAGAATATTCCGCTTGAAATATTTAATAATGGTAAATTAACTTAGGTTAAAGTTTAATATACGACAATTTTTTATAATAGTTTATAATATTTAAAGATGATAGATAAAAATCGATATATATATATATATATATAATGTTTCTACTTGTTCATGGCAGTTGGCACATCACCCGTCATTTCTAATGATATATAAATCCCATTTAGATTTTTTTTTTTTTGGAGGTTCATCAAGATAAGATAGGGTTCCTCTTTATTAGTATAAACAAGGCCCAAGGAGTGAGACCTGAAAGTAAGGTCTTTGGTTTGTTGGGGGATGTTGACTCTAATCTAATAATGTACCTAGACAAGGAATCTTCTCAGTGCTATTTTATTTTCCTTTTTTTAAGCTTCTAATGTACATGCCTCTTGACCTCTAAGGTAAAATTGTCTTTTATGTGTATACGCTTACTCAGCAAAAAAGGGAAACCCACTCACTTTTTCTACCTAGACTACAAAATCACATGGGTCATCCTAAGAAGGGAGGAAAAGTTACATGATAAAGGAAAAATATTTATATCTAATTTCAAATAAAAGATAAAAAGTTTTAATAGTAAAAGAGTGATAAATATATTAAAAGTGGTATAATTATATATTTTTCATATGTCATTGATATAACATGTTAAATGCTAATAAAGTGAATATTATTATGTAGCAATATAATTGCACTAATATTAATAACATTATTTTCTTTCTACTACTATACTATTTCATCATTTATTTAAATTTGAACTCAAACATTTATTTTCGATATGTGGTTCTTAAGAATTAAGAAGAAGTGAATATTCAAATGATTGCACATAAGGTTTTCTAAACATATCATGACTTTTATTTTTTATTTTTTTAAGAAAGGGAATAAAACATTAATATTTGCTAGAATGCAGGAAAGAATTGTTCTTCTGCTAAACAGATCTGGTTCAAATTCCCATGCTATTTCTTAAAGTATTTATACAGCATCAGCTAGATATAAGTTTTTTTTACCAAATTGAACCGCCAATAGAACCAGATATTAAAAATGGTTCTTTATTGCTGCTGGTTTAGGAATAGTCCAAATGGTTTGAGGTTGGATTCTGGGTTCAACTGTTGTAGCAAATGTACTACTAAAAAATAGGAAGGAACATGATTTTTAATTAATATATCTTTGAAACATCCTATGATTATTTTATTTTATTTATTTTATATTTTGGGTTAAATCACACAGATACATTACTTTGGTAAAGTTCGAAAAATTGAAATTCTGCAGGAATTTAATTTGGCTTGGTGTCTGTTGAATCTGGAAAGTTAAAAATATATATTATATATATATAATTAACTATTACCTCCCAACATATCCATTGCAGGATTAATGGTAAAACTAAAATTGAGACAAATAAATTGTATATAATTCACACTGTAAAATTAATAAATTACAAATCTACAAACCAAAAATGGATCCTAAATACAGTTGTAAATAAATTATATTCCAAAGATTTAAAATAAAAAAAGAAAAGAAATTATATTCTAAAAATAAAAACAAACCACTGCTCTTTGACGGTACCTCCAATACAATGATCTTTGGATTCTCCTCAAGGCAGAACAAATTTTTTTTTTTTTTCTTCATTGTAAACCCGAATTCGCGGCTTAATTTGAGCTCCTAAGACTCTCCTGAATCAGATTTTCTTCATCTGAAATTTGGATCTCGCAATAATATGTTTCTTCATAGTCTAAATAAGAATCAGCCAAGCAGCTTTTTGAGAACAAATAGCTCACAATCGTGTCAAGCACAATAGCTATGGAGTATAGATAAGCAATGAACATTCCCTCAAGAGAGACTGAAATTGCAGGCCTTGTTTCTTCAAAGCTGCTTATAATCCGGTACCGAAACAAGGCTTCGGTTGCAGCTAGAATCAGATTCAGTGGCACTGCCAAGGACAATGCTGTTGTAGTTCTTCCCTTGATCAATAGAAAGGCTTTTACAATTGCCATGCTTCCGCCGTGCTTTTCTAATCCGGATAAGGTCATTGCCAGGTTGCAAATAATCAAAGCATTAGCTAGGATGATGGAGTAGAGAACAGCTGCAGCAAATGACATATAGGGTAGTATCCGGAAGACGAAATGGGGAATCCTTCCAGGCTGTTGAAGGCGAAAAATAGAAGAAAAAAGGCGATGCATTCGCGGATAGGATGACAAACAAGCTGCATATGAAGGTTTGGAGAAGTGGTATATAAGTGTTAAGAAGGGAAGAGAAGGAATTGTCATTTAGGGGTGATTTGGTTTGGCTTAAAGATTGAATTACAAAAGCTTTGGCAAGAAGTAGGAAGCTAAGGGTGAAAGGAAGTGAGAAAATTACGGAAGAGAGCGTTTGGGAGAGTTTGAGGCAGAGGATGTTGAAGAAATACGATGAAGGAGGGAATCCCGCCGCATCGAAGAGGGTCTGGAGACGCCGGTGTGAGGTTTGCAATAGGCCGGGTGGTGGTGGTGATGAAGGTGAGTATGATGGAAGAAGAAGAGCTTGTGAGAAGAGGAATGTGACTGAGAAAGGTAATGCCAAGAATGCAGCTGTTGATGTGAATTTGGGATAGTTCTGTAGGAACAAGTGAATTGATTTCCTCAATATCTTGGTGGATTTCTCCATTACGATTGATGGGGTTTCTTCAATATTTGCTTTGCAATTCATTCAAAAGAAAAGGGTGTTTGGAGGATGAAATTGTTGTTTTGTGTTTTGTGTTTCACAGAGGAAATGGTGTGTTCTTCATTTTTTTCTAGTTTTGTGTTCTATCTTTTATATGTGTCAATGGTTGTTGATGTTTAGGGTGGATTAGGAAGAAGTTGTATGATTGGACATTTTGGAAGAATTAAGATGAATGGACAAAGGACCTGGTATACACTACACCAACAAGACTTGCTACAATGGAGTTGTTTGTACATAGTTTTTAACATTGTCTGGATTGGACTCATTAAGCCCCCCCTTGTTATCATCCAAATAAAAAATTCACATATTAGTTGGCTATTATTAGACCAGTCTTGCTTATAAATGTTTAGGAGTACTTGATAAAGATCTAAAGTTGAACTTATCACACTTTTTAAGATTGATTATACACTTCATTTAAAAAAAAAGTATATGAAATGATATAATTTTTTTTTAATCCAATCTATTATCAAGTATTTTAGTGGCCTATTTGTTAAAAAATAACATTAAGCAAGTTAATTACATCATTTTCATGTGTTAATTAATTTAAGTAGTACTAAAGAGAAAACCCTTTTTCTTATTACTTTTTTTTTTTTAAATTTTCTTGACACCCTTTTTTTAAGTTATTTTGACTTTAGTGTTTAGATCTGGACCATGCTCTTTTGTGTGCTGTTCACTTCTTCTTCTCCCTTTTCTTTTTTTACCTTTATTATTCTTTATTTTTTTATTTGATGCGATTGCTTCTGACACACTGCACCAACATGGAGACTGGATAAAATTTATTGATACTTTTTTATCATGTACATGTTCGTGAATTATTTATATTTTAAATTAATGAATATAAATATTTTCTATTATGCTTTTATTCATATATGATAATATATAAATAATGGATATATGGAAGAAGCAAATGATAGGAAATAAAATTGTGTCCAACTTAAATTATTTGATAATCTGAAATATAAAATGCAAGGAGTTGTCAGAATTTGACTAAACTCTGATCTATTAAATTAAATGGGTTGAAAATTGTGAGAGTACATGCGAAATTTCCACAGCAATTAATGCAGAAGATTTTATGCTTGGTATTGACCAAAATGAGTATATAATAGCCTAACAATAGATGGATTAGGATTAAATCTAAAGTTTGGCCTTTCGTAATGATGAATTTGTATGCTCAAGTATCGAGATATATGTGAGTTTATCTTTTTGGACTATTTTTTTTAAAATAATTCTGAGAAAACAAATAATTTCTAAAATATTATTATAAAATTATAAGTTAAAATTGCCATTTTTAAATATAATAAAAATCAAACGTGTGATTTGAAATTAAAAATCTCCTATTCTATATATGATTTTTGTTATATTTAAAAATTACAATTTTAACTTACGATTTTATAACGGTATTTCAAGAATTGTTTTTTTTAGAACCGTATTTAAAAAAAAAAAGTTTACCCATTTGAGACAAACTTATACATAACTTCTTAAGTGTCTATAAATTATTAAAAAAAAAAATTAACAGGTCACTTTAGATATTTGATGACAGTAAACAAAATAATTATACATTTTTTGATATATATATATTTATAAAGTATATAATCAAATATTTAAAATGAAATATTTTCTTTTTAAATTTATTAACAAGTATACCATGGCATGCAATAATGAAACCCGAATTATAATATGATGCAATGGAGTATAAAATGATAGCTATTCATTTGCCGATGATGCCGGCAGTGAGTAATTCTTAGCTTTAAAGAATGAAAAATGCTGTAGGCCCTTCTGGCCTTTTTTTGGACCCCTTATTTTAGAAGATTGTTATTTCTAAATTAAACCCTGTTTTTCTCCCCAACGATTGGAAATGTCTTACAAAATCAATTGTTCTCATCATGGGTTTGTTTTGATGGAACTATCATCTACAAGTTGCATGCCATTGTCTAGTGAAATAAAAAAAAAAAAAAGATCTTTAAGAATATAATACGTTACATTTAGAAGTTATGATCCTAATGTGACATCTTCAAGCTTTATTAGTAAGAGTTGGGTATTGAAAAATCGAGTTATTTTGATATGATATTAAGTTGGAGTTTGAGCTCAACTTAAAAATCTAAAACTCAATAGAATTTAGAAATTTAAATTTGAACTTAACGCGTAATATTACTTAAAAAACTTGAGTTGGTTTGATGAAACTTTTTAAAACTTATTCTAATTCTAAATAATATATATATTTTGAATAAGATAATATTGATACCCAAACTTAACTGACAAATAAGTTTTGACTCGAGCTTGATTATGCTTGTGACTTGTGATCATGATGAGCCAAATATCATAAACTCAATCTTGATTCAATTGTAGTTGAATCGAATTTGAATAAATATCGGATCAAATTTAAATAATTTACGAATATGTCGAATTCATTTATATCATAATAAGTAGGAAATGCCATTTTGATATATCAAGAGCAACTATTTGGAGAGAGAGAGAGAGATTGCTTACATCCTACGAGTCACTTTAATTAGTAAAACCTTTCATTTGAATGAACTAATGCCACATTGAGAAGTAATTGACCAAATAAGATATGGAAAAGAAAATATTAAAATGAAAAAGGGAGACATTGGATTAGCTACTATGTATTAGCAAGAGAAGAAGTTAGGTAAGGATGATGAAGAATTATGGAGTTCGGTATGTAGGTTTTGACCAAGTTGGTATTTTTGGGGACCTCTCTCTTATGACATATATGACTTTCATTTTTATTTAATATATTGTTATAGTTATTGGAGTTGGACCAAGTATGTTTAATACAACTTAAGAGGATTTTTTAAAGTATATTTTAATGATTAAAGTTTTGATCTAAAACATTAGAGTATTTAAATTTTAAGAAGAATATAAAAAATAAAAATCAATACTTTTCTTATATATTACTTAACAAGTATGAATTTTATTACCTTTAATTTATATAAAATTACTTACTCCTTTTTCTATTTATCTACCAAAATGAAAGAAAAATAAAAGATTATAATGGATATATACCTTTCGAAGGTGCTAAGTCAATGTAATTCGTGACCTTCTAACTTAAAGAGGGTTTGGTTGAATTCCATTAAAAAAGGGGGAATTAACTAATGTTGGAATTAAATTATTGCCAAAAGAGAGCCTATCCCAGCAGTTTCATGAGCTATTATACTACTTAGATTCCTTCTTCAGAGGTTTTCTTGTAAGGATAGACAATAGCATTAAAATATACACATTCATGTATATGTATTAATGTCATGACATAATGCTTAACTTGATAACTATTATTATATACCATGACATTCATCATGCTCAGTCGATATTTGTAATCTTTATTTGGGAATATTTACAGCTAGCAACACTTTTGAAGAGTTACAACATTTGGATGAACTGAAAATGTAAAATTATATGCCATGTAGGGAGGATCATAATATTGGATTTTTGGCTTTTTATTACTCGGTTATGTTCCAAGATTCACTATTTTTACTCATTCCACAGCTCTAAAATTTTATGTACTTCACATATTTTAGTACTTTGTCCTTGAGTTAGTCAATTTTTTTTTTTTTTTGTGTCAATAAAATTTAGTATCATGTCAAGGATTCATGTAATGTGAATTGCATGTTTGGTATATGAATTGATTTGGAATGAAATCGTGATTGTGGACTCTATTTCTTTGTTTTATATTTGAAAGTGTTTTTAGAAATCGAAAATATAATTTTGTGTTAATTCTAACTTTAAAAGGAGAAGTAGATTCCATCTTTGAGGGATGGAATTGCGATTCTAGTTTACCTTATTATTGATATTTACTTAGAAAAGCTTTTTAACCTTATTAATGTATATTCATTGCATCACAAATTAAGGCTATTTTTACCAAATACCATTATAAACACATTATATTCCATTCTATATATGCTACAAGCAAATATAATATAGAAATAGAATCAATGATTAAATGGATTTGGCATTCTATTACTAATTTCATTCTATTTCCATTAATTCTATTTTAGGTTATTTTTGCATATCAAATGTGACTTAAGTGTTTAATTTAAGATGATTGGAATGTCTTTGACAAGGGTGATTGCAGCAATTATCCTTATAATTATGGGACTAAATAAATCAAATCTTCTTGTGAGCTACTCAAGTTCAATTCGATATTTACTTAAATTGGATTAAATAAAAGCTTGAGTAATTCAAGTAGTTTATTGAGTTGAGATCGATTTAATTGGACTCAAATCAATCTTAAGATGTTAGTCAAGTTTGAGTTGAGTTCATATACAAATTAATTATTATTTTTTTAAATTGAGCTTAAATGAGTATTAAGATTTATCTATTATGACTCTATTGCACATGAAGCCCAATTGAGGTAAAATTTATGTGTCATATAAATATTTGATTTATTAGATTATAAAGTGATTCTAAATTTCTCCACATAATCAATGGATAATTTAACTGGGTCTTCATCTTGGACCTCACATGTAATCCTTGTGAGTAGATATCCCAAGCCTCAAATTCGTACTCTAGATCATATTTACCTATCAACTAAGACTCATTTCATTCATAAAACAAATCAAATTCAATAATGCCAAATGTTTTAGTGTTTACCAAGCTCTAATAATCTAATAGTTCTATTACTTCTCCCTTATTTTAAGGAGGAAAAAAAAAATAGATAAAACTTTTTCATCCTAGTTTGAAGCATCCAAATACAGCAATCTTCATTTAATTTACTATCTTAAGCCTTCTTCCTTATTTCGGAACTTGTACATTGTTGGAGTGAAGAATCCATGATATCCATTTTTTTTTCTTTATATGCATTCAATTTGGCAAAATTCCTTTCTTAAGCTCACACCTTAAATTGCAGTAGTATCCCTCATTTTAGGTTGACTTTTAGGGCTATTCATTTCTACATAAATCACAATCAAATCAATATATATATAGGTGCAAATTTCTTGAACTATTTATAAAAGTAGGAAATCATTTTGGAAAACATAAAGGCTCTTCCGCCAAGTTTGAATGCCTTTAATTCTAACACATCCACTTCTGTGGGAGTCGGACGTTCGACTAGGGTCCAGTTTCGCTTTCGCTGAGCGAATTCCTCGAAGCCGGAATCGAGTAAATAGAATCAGTCGACTGTTGTAGCTGGTCAACGTGAGGATACTCGGGTTTAAGTTATTTTAAGTACTTTCGTGTTTCTTCTACAACCATTCTTTTGTTGTTATTAAATTGTAACTTAATAAGCATGACCAGTGGAATCAGTCCACGGTTGCAGAGGGGCCATGTCACTTAAATGATATTCCAAATAAAAATAATAAAAAAGATAAATTAGATTAATATTTTTGAAAGAATCTATTAAAATAATATAATTTTTAAAAAAGAATTATAAAATATGATATTAAAAAAAATGTAATTTTTAAAATAAATACTGAAATTACAAACTCAGAACATGTCTTTAATTGGATAGATTTTAACTTGATCGAAGGTGTATTATAAGTTTACGATTTCGCTATCTATTTTAATAATTTCGTTGGATGTCTTCTTTTACTATTATCTTAACAAATTTGTGCATTCTCGTTTCCTCAGAAATATCGAATTGCTTGTCTTGTCTGTGAAAGAAGTATAAATCAGTATGCACGTACACCTATATTATGGAATTTAGATATCTTTTGAAAAATGTGAGAGTATTTGTTTCATACAAAACATCTTCATAATTTTTTAAAATACATTTATAATAACCAAAACGTTTGAATCGTTAAAAGTTATCCCATTAATCTCTATAGACTTTGGTTATTTATGATTTTTAAGTTTTAATTGCATATAATGGTAAAAGGTAGAGTCCAATGTAGAAATACGTATTACTGTATTATGTATTATATCCACGTCTAAACAGGTTTGTATTTGAAAAATCTCAATTTTATTATAAAATTTTTATAATAAGCTTACTATTCAAAGCAATAATTACTAGTAACAAAATCTTATTTCGTCGAAATCACTGCATAAAATTCAAGTAAAATGTAGATTGGTAGATTAAGAAAAATTTTCAACTATTACATTAGAATCTAATGAAATCATAACATCTAGAAAATTAAGAGATTATTATTCTATAATATAAAGTACAAGTTACACATTTTTTATGAAAAATATATTTCTTGAAAATTGGAAAGTGCCTCTATCTCTTAAATTCTAGTAATGTCCTTAAAACCATAGATAGTTAGTGAAATCACAACTAAACTACATTTGTAGTTAGTGAAAGAAAAAGAAACCTAGAGTGAAAAAAAAAATCAAAAAAGATAATATGGTAGAAAAGATATGATTGGTACTCAAATCCGAATCATAAATACATCTAAACTTTTCACCTATAATGGTGTTCAAGTTGCACAAGTGGCCATTATAAAAGGTAAGGCTAATTTCAAACCTACTAATAAATCATGAAAATAGCTAAAAATATTAAACTACAATTTATTTGAAAGCCAAAAGAATAAATAATCAATAAATATCTTAACTTCAATTGAGATTTTTGACTTGGAAAGGAGAAATTTAAGGAGAGTTAAAAGACTTGAGAAAAAGAAGAAGAGAAATTATGAGGGAAAAAAATGTTAAATGTGACATAAAGTGGAATTTAAAAATCGAAACCCTAAGTTTAAATTAGTAACTAGGAAGTCTGCAAGCCGATACTTGGAGTAATAAGTCAAAAAAAAAAAAATTGTATTATTAATATTAAACGAACTCACGGAGATTATATAGTTTCAGTTTTCTTCAATAAAATCATGAAAAGGCTTTCATCTAATTGCATCTTAGATGATTGCTTAAATCGAACGGTATCTTTTGCACTTGAAATTGAATGACTTTAGCTTCTGTTAATTTTTTTTAACTCCGTGAATTGGCAGGGAGAATCCTTCATAATAAGAGCAATAGCATTACTTGCCTTAATCGATTTTAAGACATGAACAACACTGGATAGTACAACGGAAAAGACAAAAGTATAATTATCTGTCAAGCTAAATGCAATAATAACCTATTTAACTCATGACAACTTGAATTAAAAAGATGTTTTACTGTGATCTATATATTACGAGTGGACAAAAAACCTGATGAAATTGAACTAATTCACAAATAGAACCAAATCAAATTGAAAATTTATGATTGATTTAAAAGGTTAATGCGAATTAAACCATAAAATCGAATCAAACCATTTTGAAATAATAATAATAATAATAATAATAATTTACTTATAACTAAAAAATTCTTTTATTATAATATAATATTTAAAAAAAATAATTTACTTTTATTAAAAAATATATATATTTAAATTTTATAACTATAATTTAACAAATATGTATATAAATTAATTTAAAATTTATCTTATATGTTAATTTGAGAAATAAATTAGTTATATCAAATATTTAAAATATTTTAGTTGCTTGAATATTTTTTTTAAAATTTCTTATATGAAATTATATGTTTATAAAATAAACCTTTTTTTTAAAAAACATGGTTTAATTTATAAATCAAACCAAAGAAAACAAAAAATTTATAGTTTATAAAAAAATATGAAACCAAATTGTATTGTTTGGTTTGAAATGATGAAAAACTATATTGTATTTTTATGGTTTGGTTTGGTTTGGTGAGGAGGAAAAATCGAACAAATTTGATCTATGCTTACCCTATTGTGTATAATACGGGTGATAATTGTATTAAAAATTATTTAGTTTATTGTTTTAAATATCAAAAATTTATTTTTATTTATACATTATATGTATATGATATGTAGCATTAGTTTTTTTTTTTTTTTTTTTTCGATTGAGGGACCGCATAGTAAAGGTCGGTGACATGGTGTCATCAATGTTTCAGGGTCGGCCTAGACCAAGCCCATGTACAGTCATCTTACAATTGGGCTCATAAAAGTCAACTTTGCTCTAGTCATTTGCTCTATACAGTCCAATAGTGACATTACCCAAAACCGTTTCCGGTTCCATCGCCCCTGTTTCAAGAACCAACGGTTCCTCTTCACATTTCCAATGTTATTTTTTCTCGGAACTCAATTTAGAATTATAAGAAGGAAAATTTAAATAAAAAATATGAATAATAGATAAACTAATTCTTAATGAAATACGAAGGAGGCTGTAAATTTATCTTATTAATATGATAAAGGACAAAAACTTTTATATTTCAATATGTGATTATATTGGTTTGATTCGATTCACTCCATTAAATCAATCAAATTCTCAATTTGATTTGGTTTAAGAACTTTTTCAAAACAAACCTTAAACAAAAACATAATTACATTTCTATTAATTTATAATTTATTTCGATTTTATACTTACTCATATTGTAGTGGGGCTTGAAATTTGATGCTTGCTGTATGCTCTATATGCTTGGTATGCAGCCCATTTTGTCCACATGAAACTTTAGGGGGGCAGTAATTATATTTCACCTTAAAACTTTTTCATTTTTCAATATAATTAAAATGTTTAGTCAAAATGTACAACTTAGGCAAAACTAATGGCCCTGTGAAATTAGTTGTTTTTTTTTTTTTTTTGGTGATAACACATGCATTCATCTAAATATAATTGCAAAGTTTGCTAAATTACAAAAGAATAGTAAGAGTTCTCTTCTTCATTACATAGTTAAAATATAACAAGTCTTTTTTTAGTAACATTAAACATGTTTTCCACATGGTAGTAGACAAAAGACTTCATCCCCCCATCGCCTTCTTGCACATCGTTTGCTACTAGATTTGCTTCTTATGGTACATAACAAAGGTCATCCAATTGAAGCTTGGATATACTTTCCTTACAAGCATGGGCGATGTTAAAATATTTATTTACATTTACATAGTTTTTCAAAAAGCAATTTGAATTATTTTCAACTTTCCTAAGACTCATTCCTAAGCAAAACTCCCCCCACCCCCAACTCTTAAACATAGCTCAACTGCAACACCCTCAGTTTTCCTTAACTTCATGCTAAATCCAATTTCCAAGACCCATCTTCATCTCTTGCTACTCCTATTTTAGCAGAGTGTCTGATTAGACAAGTAGAGAGCCTTCAGTGTTTACTTTGATCCATCATGATCTTAAGAACATTCCAATGCCCTCCAATGCCCTACCTCTCTTTCTCTAATAAGTAATAATAATTTTTTCTTCCTATGTAGTACCTAGTATTCATTTCCTCTATAATCGATTTGTTGTTGCAGTGATAGGTTGTTGATTAAAAATTCTGCTATTTTTGTCTGTCCAATCAACAATACAGCATGTAAGGCTGATAAACTAACTAAATACCAAAAATAAACTTCAATTTTTATGTATCTCTATATTCTTTCAAGTATGCATTTGTCCATTGCTGGTATTATTACAATTTCCAATTCCAAAATGATCAAATTTGGAATTTCTAAGCATCCTTTTTTTATCTCTACATGAAATCTAAAACTCAAATAGTATGGCGATATTTTCTGCACACACACAAAAGCCATGCCGTACACAAGGCTAAATAGATATGCTAATGGGACAAGCATATCAATAACAAACAACAATCACATATCATAATTTCAATTGTTCATATAACCATGATTCATATAAATACTTTACTTTCAAAACATATTCCTTATCTAGTTAGATTTATAGATCCCATGACCAAATAACATCGAATTTGAATACTCTAAGGCCTTGCATAATGTTCAATATGAAGATTCAAAAACCTTATTTATAATTTTGAATATGAAGATTCCAAAACTTCTTCAAATAAGGTAAGGTAGTTTGTTGCCTTATTTGATTCTTTATATATATGTAGTGTAGAAACTTCCAATCATTGCAATAACTTTTTTATATTTTGAAAAGTATAAAATATGTACCATGGAAAATTTGCTCCTTCTTATAGCCATTTTATTGCTATTGGTGAATTTACTTCAATCTGAATATGTTGAAGCTTCTATTGTTGGCGTAAAATCAAACCTTTTTCTATGGCTAGTAGTTCTGCTTATGATATGTTATCTATTGACAATGAACATCTAAATGCAAACAATATGCATCCTTCTTCATCTTGATTTAGATCTCCACTAGTTGCATAACCATTTGAAAGGGAAGCATCTGCGTTGAGCTTCATGAATCTTTCTTGTGGTTTGGACCAGGCACATGTGATTGGTTTCTTGTGTTTGTTGTTGCAATCAAATGTCAGGAAAGTATGAAATGCAATCGTGCTTTTTGCCACCTAATTTAAGTTCCTTGCTCTGTTGTATTTTTGTTTTAGTCTAAACCTCTAGAAGAACCATAGAAGATAATGCTAAAATATAAAACTACACTTTCATATAATACACAAGTAGTAATGATGTGCTTAAATCTTAGGAAGATTTAGAAGCTCAATGTCAAAATTGTATAGCTAACCAAAGATTGGATTTTTACTACTCTGCGATCAAAATATGGCATGTCTAAAAGGAAGATCATTACGCTAATGCGATTTCAAGAGCATTAGAACAACACATCTAAGGAGACAACCACTAGATCACAAGAATGAACAAAAATATTTTATAGGTTTTATGGATAATACAAAAATAATGAAAGGAGTAATCTTTATGAGTTTTTCATGGATTTTATGAAAACAAGAAGATAAAAGGATATGGAAATTTATGAATTTGATATGATGCACTAATTCCTAAATTGAACTAGGTTTGAGATTAAATCAAGGAATCGATATGACTCACAAATTCTAAGAATTAATTAGGTTTTTGTTCGCTAAAATCTCAAGAAAGATTGATAAGAATAGACATTTGTTGCTACAATAGATTAATATTGATTAATAAGAACAAAGAAAGATTTAAGAGAGATAATCTTATAATATTAATCTAAAAACAAAGAAACGTTTCATAATTCTCATTCGATTTCGCATTACAAGGGATAATCTATTTATAGGCAAAGGGAAATAAACCTACTATCTATAGAAAATACATAAAATGGAAACTTACTAATAATCTAATAACTAAGAGAATATACATTAACCTAATTAAAACTAATTTTCTTATTCATAAAGCTTCTAATATCTTTGAACATGAATACATAATAAGAAAATAAAATAGATGAAAGATGAGGGCTAATAATCTATAGGTAAAATGTATGTTGGAGCATATATTGGATCCAAAAGCAAAATAAGAAACTTGACTTGGAATCAAAACTAAAGTATAATAAAAAGCTTAAAATTAGAAGCTTGACTTGGTAGAAACTCAACAATAGAGGTTCTATCAAAAGGTTTAGAATCTTAGATAGAGTGTAAGAAGAACCGAGAACCAAATATACGAGTCAAAAGCATAATCAGAATTCGAGTTAGAAGCAACTTCTTCTCATTCTAACCTTGGTCTTGCTTTTGATTCCCATAAAGTAACTTATGTACAAGGACTTTGTTTAAGTTCTTGATAAAATCCCAAATAAGTTTGTACTTATAATCGCATATCATACTTCCTAGTTTTAGTTTTGAGTCTCTCCCTCAAAAAACCAACTTACTAGGCAAAAAGGGCACTCTTATAGCTCACTCAATCAACTTAGAGGTCAACTAGTGAGATAGGGTTGACTAGTGAGATAAGGTTGATTAGATGGTAGTCTAACTTGGAGGTTGGTCCTTTATCATCTTCCAAAATAACTTAGGTTAAACAGGCTTAAGTTTTAATTCAACCCTACCTTGCCTTAGGTCGAGTTTTCCATTCTTCTTTGATGCCAAAACTGATTCTTTCACCCTAATTCCATCTTAAGTCCAATCATTAGGTTTTTAAGACAAAATCTTGATTAGCATTCCATAACTCTCACAATCACCGTTTGCTAGCTTGATTTGTTCCTTAGAAGAGACATCCTAACTTATCAGAGATGGTTTAGGGAGAGGATGTCACATAACTACACGATTCTACTTAGTAGAATTTAGTGCCACTTTGTGACTTTAGTGAGCCAGCTCTATAGCATTATGCATCATAGGAGTCATATGATGTAGATTATCCTCTTCCTGATAGTTACAATGGAGTAGTCATAGAGCAATCTTTAGTTTTTCCTCAATTCCTATCACACTTTCATCAACAAAGTAGTAGGAGTAGGAGGGGTCATGATGTATAGATATAATCTATTATATGTGAACTTTTGTTGTTGTGTTGTAATTGAACATATTTGTCTTGATATACATTTTTAATGGAAAGTGATATATTTAAATATTTATTGTACCTTTGAATATCTTACAATTATGTGTATATGAAGTTGTTAAGTTTCGTAAGTTTAGTTTTGATGATAATAAAATATGTGTTAAGTGAATATTATTGAGTTTATTGAGAATGCAGAAAAAAGGACATTTCCAATCATATATTAGATTTGAAGAAATTGATATGTGGAAGAATAAGTGGTTCATTTAATTAATCGAAAGCCTAGCTCCATTAGTCAACCATATTTAGGTAATATTTTGACTTCATTCTACTAAAGTTGAATTAATCTTTCTAGGGATTAAATATTAAGTGTGGCATGAAGTTCAATAATAGATTGTAAAGTAAAATAAATTATTAGTAATGGATTTATTATTTATTGGAATTGGAAGGGTTAAAGGAAGCATTAGAATTGGAGTTTACTAAAGTTGGAATTGAAGACATGCACTAAAAGAAAAAATTAACATATGCTCAGTTTCATGTATCGAAATCAGCATAAGAAAGAAATTGATTTGGTCGAAGATGTCATCTACTAAGTATTAATGTTGTGTTCGAAATCAAGAATTGATTTTAAAATCTCATTAAAGTAAGTTACAACACAAATCGGAAAATGAACTAAAATGATTATTTAATTAAGAAAGTAAATATTATAAAGATTGTTATGGAAAGAGGATTTGAATGAGAAACAAACATCTCACACGATGACTAATTCCTTACAAGTATTAAAGAATCTCAAGGATATGGATATTGGCATTTACAAAAGTTATTGGAGAAAATGGAATACCCAATTAACATGCAATGACTACTTCTATTGTTTGGAAGATTTGGTAGAGGTATATAAACTTGCAGAACATAGAGAAACAATGATTTATGGGGGTGTTGAGGTTGTCTGGCATAACTACTTTGATGCTTAAATTAGAATTCAAGTAAGAGTGGTGAGGAGAGGTTTAAAGGTGAGTAAGAGAGCTTAAGGTTTTTGATCCCTTTAACCATAGATGATTTTAGGTATTTATAGAGGATGCTAATGGATGGTTGGTTGCGGAAAACATGGGGTATACCTTTAGTTGCACATCCGGAGTGTCGAGTAGTGGGAAAGTGGGCAACTATGGCGATTAACGGCCTTTAGTAAGCCTTATTTGATGTTGATCGAGTCTAAAGGCCATGAGAGAGAGAGGTCGAATTGCCACAAGGGCTTATGGTCATGCCTTTTGTGTAGAGTTGGGCCTAAGCTTGAGTTGGGCTTGGGCCCTGCTGAAATGACCTATCAATAACTTCCCTATTGAAGCTTTAAAGGATGACTATATAAGGGAGCAACATAAGGGGAAAGGTATGAAGAAAAAAAATTTATAATTTATCCAGTTATATTTTACAAATAGTGTTCATTTAATAATTGTGATAAAATTATAAAGGATATTTATTTTCATTCCTTGATTGTACACATGAAAGGAAGTGATTATTAGGTTGTGTTGATGAGTTACATATTTTTCAGTGTTGATATATAAATAACTTATGTTAAAATTAGATAGATAGGGTAGTGAGTGATTATGCCAAGAAAGCTTGATTGTTGTAACTTTTGTAAATTGTTTTGATTTGTTGTAAATTGTAATGGAAGGATACCTATGAAGATGATTGGGTCCCCAACAATGGAGGTTGAAAGAGTGGATTGACGCATAAGGTAGAACTACCATAAATTGATTTGCTTGATCTTCTTGATCCTTATCTCTTTTGTTTATATGAAATTTATTTATTTTAATATTTATTGCGACATTAAATTAAAAATGACCAATAGTAAGCAAAAGGGATAATTTACAAAATTTTTGAAAAAGAATTTTAAATCTTGAGCAATCAATTCACTCTCCTCTTGATTGTTGAACTTGAACCAACAAGAGGTTTGTGGTTGAGTTTGCACTTCAGATTTAGTTTGTGTTGGATGTTGAAATATGAGTTTGGAGTTTGCGTTGTTTTGTGTTAGAGATTGCATTTTTAGAGTTTGGAGTTTAGGGTTTGAGTTTATGGGCCTGCTTGATTTTCTTTCTTTTTGTTTAGTATCTGTTTGATATCTATTTAAATATGTGTATTTAGTAGGGATAAGATATCAAAAAGATGAATAAAAAATACATATATACCCCTACTAAAAAAATTAAATATCTAACATATTTTAAATTTTTTGATTTATTTATTTATTATTTTATTCATTTTACAAAAATATCATTTAAACCCTTTTTTCTTGAAAATATGTGAACTTTTATTTCTTAATACCTATTTCCCAATCACTATTTTCATCATAATTATTAAGATAACATTTGGATAAGATAATTTCCTAAATGCTAAATCTTATGTATAAATATATAAACTACAATCTAAACAAGCCCTATTTAAATAGTGGAACTTTCACTGGGTATGGTATTTTCATGATTAGAGCTTTTGTGTATGTTTGTGATGTGTTTGTCATTCTAATGACTTTCTTACTTCATGATACGATACAATATACAAATGAACTAATCTGTGTGTTGAATACACTAATTCGTGAGTTATTTTGCAACGTTTGTACTAAAGGTGCTCATGCATCTTTAGTATAAGAGTGTCTTAAATAGAAGGTGCATATTGCAAATTACAATTTATACTAATATCATGTTTAGTTTGTAAGAGTAAACTTGGATTGGAATTGTGTTTTCAAGTTTTATTTTCTTTCTCATGTTTAGAATAATTTTTAGAAGGTAGAATCACGATTTCTTAGGATTGATGATTCTACTTTGAGAAGAGTCACAATTCTGCTTTTAAGGGGTGGAAGCACGATTTGGTTCTATCTATTCTACCTTTATTAATTATCCTTAATTAAAAATTACTTATTTAACTTTTAATCTAATTATGATATTTAAATATTTTTTTAATGACCCATTTTTAATAATTATTTTTAAAAAACCCCTACATCCGTAGAAAAAAAAATCTTATTCCTCAGCATCACCACCGAGCATTCCAAGCGAATGCAATGCAAGTCGGACTTTCTCAATTTAGAAAGTATAAGATAGAAAAGGACATTTACGGTCGCTTTGCTTCCCGATGGGCAAAACATAGGATGGGTCGTCCCAGTAATCAATTTGGCTGTCTGGACGGACAAGACAAGAGAGTAAACTTCAAAAAGATAGCAACAAAGTAAACCATTAACTTGCCAAGTAAACTTCAAAAAGATACCGACAAAGTAAACAATTAACTTCCCTCCATGGCATTAGTGCGTCACACGTAAGCTAACATATTAAATATAAATATCTACTGACTTTATTTGTTTTAATTAATCCAACGTTATACTTCAGAATAAACTTCCAATTTTCTAAGTTTCGAAAATTTTGTTCCATTTTCTGCTTCTCATTTTCATCAGCAAACAGCTTCTGAGGCATCGAGCTGAAAATGAAAAGGTCTTTTCAATTAAAACTTTTCTATATTGCTTGTCTGTTCATATGTTAGTATATATGTGATTATAGTTAGTTCTTGTTAAAATTTTCTACTGTACCTGGAAATATTTTTGGTGTCAATATAATGGAAAGTCTTCCCGGGAAATTGGCTAGGAATGTTTAAGTTTTGATTTAGTAGGCTTAGCGTATGAGATGCTTTTGTTTCTTTTTTTTTTTTTTTTTTTGTGTGTTAGTCAGATGATCTTTCAATATGGTTTTGATGATCTAGGATAAGCTCTTGCCTTTTTTTTTTTTTTTTTTTCTGAAAGTAAGACAATTTGTTCAAGGGTATCTTTAATTTTCTGGTAAGAGAATGACAGCTTCAAAATTTATGAAAGTGATCATATGAATGAGTAGTAAACTCGCTTTTCAGGATGATTAACTAATCGGCTTCAAAATGGAGTATCATGACTTAGAATCATCAAGTTGTAAGAATACATTGATAGCTCTAAATTCTCACTGAATCTGGATGCTGTCTTCTGTTCATTAATCCTAAAGGTGTTTCATTGTGATTGGACTCAGCCTCCGTCAGTCTTCATTTGAATCTTTTGTTGGTCTTAGTAAGCAACTCTAATGTCGTGTTGTTTAATACTTGCTAAACAAAAGAAAAAAAGAAGGAAATCCTCTCTGATAAGTGGAAGTGTATACATGATAACAATTAACAGATTTTCAGTTCCTGTCTGTTTTTCCACTCATTGCCATTACGTGCAGGCGCATGTGGTTAGTAATAACAAGAGAAAAGTACTGGATGAATTAATCTTGGCATATGACAGCATGTTAAAAATGATAGAACCCCTATATGGCGGGTGTACTCTGGGGGGACCTGAGCTATTAGGCAATTGGAGTGAAGTAAGAAGCAGTAGTGAAGTAGTGGTGCTGCAGTGATGGGATAGAAGTAGTGGGGTAATGATGCATATAAAAATGGTAGTACCAGTGGGGTTAGTAAGAGTTGTGCGGTAACTTTCACTAGTAAGGGGAAATAAGGGGCTGTGAGTGAACTATGATGGGGAAGCTGTTAGGAGGAAGAAGAAAGAGAAGATGGTTAGAAAATATTCTTCATCACCCTTGTGTGCTTAGGAGCACTTCTGCTTTAGAAAAACCAGGTATTTTCTAGCTCATTTTTCTTTTCAATTCACGCTGCAAACACAAATAAAACCCTAGATCTATCAAAATGTTTATCCAAGTACGCTAGACAATGTGAATTCATGGGCGAGTGTTCGGGCATTTCTTGAGAGGTTACCTCCCTCTCCGCAGACATTGTATTTTCTTTGGTTTTGCGCATCTTCTTGTGTATCTACTGCTTCATCCATCAGACTTGTATTTCCTTTCTCCCACAATGAGTGACAATACGACATTTCACTATTCTTGTTGCAGGGAGTTGATGAATATACAAGTCATTGGTCTTTACATATTTCGATCAGTGAAAATGATTCTTATCTTATCTGAATGTTGTACTACTGCTGCCTTATCATTGACATGTTCAAGTTTTTATTTTACCAAAAATAGGGATCAAATTGGAAAGAAGTTTGCCTTCTTACTGCATCCATGTTTTTGTTTTCAGCTTGATGCTAAGGCTTCTGTAGCATGTCAACTAGACCAAATCATGATAGCATTACTACCATTTATCATGATTCATTGTACAATTTGTATATGAATGGTGAAAGCAACTATGTTGTTGAAATGAGTGTACTTTCTACTTAACAACTTTTGCCTCTATGCCATACCAACATATCGTGAATTGGCCAGTAATGGTCTTCCATAAACTTATTCAATAATCTCTGAGGATTCTTTCATTTGTTTCATTCTTTATTTTCCCTTGATGGTAGGAAAATGGATGGACCTCTTGGCCAAACTAGCAGCAATACAAGTTTATCACTAAAGAAGTATAAGTTGATGAGAAATATCGGCCATGGTGCATTTAGCAAGGTGAAACTTGCAAGCCATCTGCCAACAGGTTGTCAAGTGGCCATCAAGATTCTTGATCGCCCCAAAATGGAGGAACAGGGCATGGAAGAAAAAGGTATAGCTTTTGCAATATAAAATCAACTATCTTTTTCTACGTCCCATATTGCAGAGGATAATCCTTACCCTTCTTGAATAAATAAATGTGTAAAAATACTAAAGGAGGTTTCAATTACAGTGAAACGGGAAATTAAGGTGTGCAAATTGCTTATGCATCCTCACATAGTGCGGCTATATGAGGTGATAGAGACTACAAATCATATCTATATGGTCATGGAGTATGCACAGGGTGGTGATTTATATGATTATGTTGAGAATTATGTTGTAGAGAACAGAAGGTTAGAGGAAGAGGAAGCAAGAAAGTTCTTCCAACAGGTAATCAAAAGTCGTCTTTTCCAAATACTATGCTGATTTCCTGTTATTGATCTCCCTGACAATCTTATTCAAACACAGATTATTTCTGGATTGGAATACTGTCATAGATACAGAGTGGTTCATCGGGATCTCAAACCGGAGAATATACTCCTTGATTCTAAAGGCAACTTGAAGATTGCTGATTTTGGTTTATGCAATATCATGCGCGATGGGCATTTTCTAAAGACAAGCTGTGGCAGCCCAAATTATGCAGCACCAGAGGTGAGACATCTCTTATGGATAAGTCATGTACTGTAAGTTGCAACTACTAATTTTCCTTTCCAGTACAAGTGTTTTGATTTCAGAGATTATAAACACCTATCCTTCTAAATGTAGGTTATTTCTAATAGTCTCTATGCTGGTCCTGAGGTTGATGTCTGGAGTTGTGGTGTCATCTTATATGTTCTTCTTTGTGGCAGACTTCCTTTCGATGATGTCAGCCTGCCAAAACTCTATGAAAAAATAAAGGTATATAGAACAAATTATCCAGTTTTCAACATCTCATGAACTTAATTCTCTTGGACTTTTACTTATTACTTTTATTAAATTACATTTATCAAATCAGTGCATGGATATCCTTACCAAGAATTTTTCTAAAGGAAAATTCCTTGATTAATGTTTCTATCTCACATTGACACTCGCATCATGACATTGAGGGGGGTGTATTACTATATTTCATATTATTTATAATACTGTATAACCTTTACAAGAAAATGTAGATGACTTAGATCTCCTACATTAGGTCTACACACCCTAATCACTTGTATATATACTCTGTGTACACTTAATTACAATAAGGCTCACATTTCTCAAATCATATACCTGTACATAACTTAATTTTACCTGTATTAGCAGGCTTCTACTTGATATCATTTTATGTTAGAAAGATGTCATATAGTTGCATTGGCTTATGAAAATCTTACAAAAGCTTATATTTTCCCTATCTTCTTTCAGAAAGGATTTTACACTCTTCCAAGTCGTTTATCCCCTGGGGCCAGAGACTTGATTGCACTGATGCTCATAGTTGACCCTCTAAAGCGAATACGAATACCGGAAATTAAACAACATCATTGGTTCCGAGTGAATCTTCCAAACTATTTGGCAGTTCCTTATCAACATATCACAAGCCACCCAAAGGTGGTATCATCCCTAGCTCAAGATAAAGACAGTTTTTGTATTATTATTTGTTAATCCTTAGTTCCTATATAGAAAAACTAGAAAAACAACTAGAAAATCCATATTGTGCATGAGACAAGAAAAAATATCAGTCATTGCTGATGCTCATGCGCTGATATTGTAGGACCTTGGATGCAGTGGGCTCTTTAACTTGTAATGAGAACCCACAATCTCGTTAATTGTGAGAACTATGTTTTTTGGCCTCAAACTGCATGCATGCTATGTTGTGAGTTCTTTAAAACTGTATTTGTTCGATTAACTTTAATTATTAATACCAGAAAAGATCTGAAATTATTGGTATCAGTGCTTGTACTCTACATTCCAAGCAGGAATTTTAGTTGAACAGTTATCAGTTATCAATCCATATTATTTGGTCACTGAACGACCCCATAAATTCTTTGTCCATGAACTATTATTAATTGCACTTATGATGATTATTTTGCAGATCGACAGAGAAATATTGAAATTGCTGATTGAAAAGGAATATAATGAGAATCACTTGATTCAATCTCTTCAGAACAAGATCCAAAATGAGGTAAAAATACATAATCTTTAATTGTTGTCTTGTTGGATGCTTCATTCATTAACTTGTACTTTTGAAACCCATTTCAGGGTACAATTTCTTATCACTTGCTGTTAGACAAAAAATCTGCCGGAATTAGCAACAGTGCACCCGATTTAAGTGGTTATGAGGTATGTACATTTACTTGTTTATAAATGTTCGTTACATCATTTGCTTCTGTTCATCAACCATATGGACAATGAAGTTTTGATTGAATCAAGACCAACTCATTGAAATCCTTGATCTGATAGATGCAGGTATAGAATTCCATGCTTTATAATACTCCTCTTCCTGTCTCAGCTAACATGTTGACTAAGCCCTTCATGTAAAAACTTATGGAATGGAAAACTACACAACATTTCTGGGACTTGAACTGAAGACTGCCTAACTGACACCAGTTGAAACTTAAATGAAACTTAAGCCAACTCATCAAGAAACTTCGATTAAAACCACAATCAACAAGTAAGCTTATAGACAAATTGTAGGTCCATTCAATTCTCATGGACCAACTGCCCTACTTCTTTTACAATTAGCAGTGTCGTTTCTAATACCATCATCATAGATGAAGTGGGAAGTTGATGTTACCTGCATGTCATCGAGAGGATTCTAGATTGTATCTTCTTTCCTAATTTTGGTATGAATAAGTATTTTTTAACTATTCTGAGTGGTGAGGTCAGAGATTTGAATTAGGGACCTATCTTAACTTTAACTCTAATTGTACTTGAGCTACTACTCGTTTTCGATAGCTTAAGCTTTTGGTGCATATTATCTTTTTTTATTTTTTTTCTCTGGTGATTTTGCCTTCTTCATTCACTCTTAACTTTCTGAAGGGAGCCTTAAAAGAATAATGACCTAGTTTATTAACCCTTATTGCACCAAACACTTGAACAAGAAGCAAGTGCACTTAGGGACTTCTTTTAGGCCAGTATTTTTAAGTTGGATCCTTGATCGAGCCCCTTGTATATGCCTGTATTGATTCACTTTTTTTATTTGATTTGAGCTATGTAGTTACATTTTCATTCATAGTGATTTTTCTGAGCTAACTTGTCCAAAAAAATCAGGGGCTCTTATCCTGCGTCTCTCTGTTATTCTTCAGGGGCCTTATTCTGCTATGCAAATTCATGATCCTCCTGAATCATCTACTCGACACCACTTCCCAGGTTTCAATGATAACCAGGCCATTGGTTCAGGCTTCCACTTGCAGAGCAAGAGAACATGGGGTATCGGACTTGAGGTTCATCTTTCTTCTTACACTGCTATTTAAAATGACAGAAGTCATCTTTGTAAGGAGCAATGTATTGAGTGGAGTTAGTTCTGGTGAAGAGATTAATCATTTGAGAGAAAAACTGATATGACTTGGATTAATCATTGGAGATATAACTTGATATGTTGTTGGTTGGTTTATGGATTTCTTAAGGTCTTAAGTTATATGGACCCCAATACATTGCTTTTTGGAAATATTTTATGTGGTTAAAAGCTTTGATGCACATGAAGTAACACTCTGATATTCAAATCCTCTCTTCGCATAAGTTTACAATCAGTTAAAAGCTTGCAATCATCTGGATCTAGTTTCAATCAGTCATTTCCATGAGCTCTATAATATTTCATAATTTTTAAGCTTTTAGTAATAAAAATAGAAAACACATCTAAATTTATTAGCTTGAACTTTTAGTCAGCCAGTTTTGGTATCAAGAAAATTGATCTAGTAGTACTATACCTACCGGTATTGCTTTCTCAAATACAAGGGAAAGCCTGCTCATAAACCATATGATAGTGCCAATCCAACTTTTAGGGGAAAAATTCTGAATTCTCTCTCTCTTTTTTTTTTTTTTTTTTAAAGTATCATAGTCCTACATACAAAGAAATATAGTGTAGAGATTTAGTACTTCAAGACTTTAAGTACATGTCAGCATAATGATGCATGGTACAATCTGCTTTGGTGGCATTTTTTCCACAATGCTGTTGCTTCAATATCATTATAATTAAAAATCCTGAGAATATGGTTGTTTCATTTTGTCAGTTTGCATCACGTCCACATCAAATAATGGTAGAGGTCGTCAATGCTTTGCGACAGCTCAAAGTGTGCTGGAAGAAGATTGGACAGTACAACATGAAGTGCAGATGGTCTCAGGATAATTTTCGGAGGATTGACACGGACACTGGACATTCTGGACTGTCTGTTGGCAATGAAGCTGCTGAATGCAGTAATTCTGTGTTTGAGAAGGTTGTGAAGTTTGAAGTTCAGGTCATTTACTTCATCCACCTTTTAACTCAGTAATTTATTTCAATGTCCCTACATGAAACTATCTCAAGCATCAATACACTTGAAAAATAGAGGAACTTATAATACACCTCCAAAACTATTGGTTAAATGTAGATAGAACTCTAGTGTGCCTCAATCTTCCCATATCCTTTGAAACTATGCACTTACCTCTCTAAACTGTCACTAAAGCTCCCAAAATGTTGCTAAAAAGCATGTATATAGCGACAATTTTGGAGTTTTAGCTACAGTTTCTAAGGTAAGTGCATATGTTTAAAAGTTTTAGTGAGTTAAGAGCATGTTTTGAGATAGCAGAGGGTGTATCCGTGCATGACCAATAGTTTTAAGGTTGTATATGCAATTTGCCTCAAAACTTAGGACTATATTTTTGAAAACTACATTAACCTATCTCTCAATTATATGTTTGACCATTATGCTGTCTTATCTAGAAACTTAGCCTGTCAAAGTTTGCAAATTGACATATTTTATACCTTTATATTTAAGGTATGGTGTATACATGGAGTTCTAAAAAGGTAAAAGTTACATAAGTAATGTTTCCAAGATGAGAAGATCTTCAAGTAACGACCTTATATCACAATGCTTAAAAAGACATGCAGAGTTGATTTGTATCCTCGTGCAAATGATCACTTTTAACTGATTTTATCGTCACACTTTCTTTTTTTGTGTTTGCTTTATGAATTCAACTATAAATATTAGATTAGAGATTCATTAACCCATTGATAAATGTGTGCAATTTTCAGAAATAATTGCTATGTTAGAGATTCTCTTATATATGTATGTATATACGTAGAAGTCTATGCAATTGCTCTCTTCAAGTTGTTGTGCATGCAATTATCATCCCTCTTATCTTTTAATTTCTCTCTGGCCTGGTTTGATTCCCAATTTTGGAACCCAATTCCTTATAATTAACTACATATCTTTTGGTAATTTAGAAAGAATGAATATGAAATGATCTTGTCTTGTTTGGTTGACTGAAAGTGAATATTTGAATTATCAGTGAGAGAGATAAATACATACATGGAAGAAACAAGATGGAGGAGGGAGGGGGGAGAGAGAGAGAGTGGAGTGTTGATTATATTAGAAGCAGCTAAGTGTGTTTAAGGAATAATAGTAAAATAAGAAAAAGAATAAGATTCATTTTAAGGAATTAGATTTCTATTGAATCAGGATACTAGCTTATTTTTATTACCAAGTGTTGGTATCGGATTCTTAAAGAATTGAAATTCTATTCCTAGTAAAACAAACAAGGCCTTTGTGTACTGCGAGTGCATGCAAATGCATAGTACATATAGAGACATATTCTCATGGGTCCATTTCCTTTGCGGTAGACTAACATTGTTATGGTGCCAATCAAAACAAGAAAAGGTAAAAGAGGTATCCTAACTTTTGATTTTTCTGTTGTTATCTACTAATTCTTCCATTATTAAACAGTCACTGATATTGTACCTGGTTTATCTCATGACAGCTATACAAAAGCCATGAAGAGAAGTACTTGCTTGACGTACAAAGGATTACAGGCCCGCAATTCTTATTTCTTGATCTCTGTGCCAGTTTCATTAGTAGGCTGCAGGTCTTGTAGGGGACAGACAATGGTGATGGAAGGAAGGTGAATTAATGGCTTGACTTGCAAATAAACATTCTAAATTCAAATATGTAGATATTTCCTTACAGGAATGGAAAGCCTAGCGTTAAAGGCCATCCTTTTGTATATGGCACTTATACCTTAATAGGCACCGGATTTCTTTTGCATAACTAAAGAACAAGTTAAATTCAATGTTGGCTTCAGTTGCTGTCTCATTATTTGTTTGATAGTTCTCATTTGTGCTTAATATCACAAGAAGTTAAATCCTAGCCTGGTAAGATAAATTTGAAAGGAGACAGTCCCCTAGAACTTGGGATTCTAATGTATGTTTTTACGGGTCTAGCATCCTTAATTTCATTGTGATTGTCTTACTTCAAATGTTGACATTGGTCAATTTATTATATTAGCATCAGCATTTACAATGAAATTCTTATTCATTGGAAGCTATGAACCTCCAATCTTGTCCTGTTCGGTGGTTGTATTGAGCTAGTGCTCTTGGCTGCATCCAAACATCTTTAACAACACTCATTGATTACTTTCGGAAAAGTTGGATTTGTTTTTCTTCTTTCCTTCAGTCACTCTGCCTTGACAATATGATCAATCAATATCCCTTTCACTTGCACAATCAATCATGCACTTTAAACACATTCATGAAAAGTCATTACACATTTCACAAGAGAGACGAGTACATGTAAAATGAAAACTTTCCACTTATGAACTGTTAACATGTGCTAGGGTTATCTATTAACATTTTCCTTATCCAAATCAATCAATTAGCTTCTTAGAAAGTACTGGACTGGCTATAGGCAAAAAGAAACCTATTATGGGTGCTTCCATCTTTGTTTTCTTGAAATATCTGGTTCCCTCACTTATTACCAACTTATGGTGTCAAATAGCACCGATCCAACTTTAATAAGTAGGAAAATTTCCTTGACAGAGGATAAATCATAGATGAAATCATGAAGTGGGTGTTGACGATTATTACGTGAACATTCTGCTTGAGCGATGATGAGATGATGATGTTTATAACAATATCAAGAGAGAACTATAATTTTCAGTGACGAGTTCAAAATGTCAGTGGAAATATGTTAGTTGATAACAAGCACGACAGGGAAGCAATAAGATAACTTGCTTGCAAGTATTAGTGTATGCTTGGACTTCTTACTCTACCTGTAAACTAGAGAAATCACAGAGGCTTAGGGAACTATTTTCTAGCTACTGAAGCAGATGTGTACACAGCTGAATGGGGTCAATGAAGCTTGATGGAAGTGAAACTTAACGCAATTCTCAATCAGTGGTATCAAGCACAAATATGGAATGAACATTCACTGGGGGGAAAAAAAAAATCTAAGGAGAAACGCAATAGGCATCAAACTTGCATTTCTTTCACTTGAGAACCAGCACGTGAAGCCTCCTTGAGCTACAAGGCATACTCTAGGTTCCACAAAAGTCTTTATAATAAGCTGTGGTGAGTTCTTCTGTGAGTGATGAGAGATCGAAACCCAATATGCCAACCATCCCGTTTATATATATATATTGAAGTACAATTCATTCAGACTTATGCTTACTATATCACAGAAATGCATCCGGATCATGTATGAGAAACAGGGATCAACACTCATCTCCCAAGTGAGGTTGAAATTCTGCTGGTTGACTCCAGAATTTTTCATCTGGTCCGTGGTCGCATAAACCGCGTTTGGAGCAATTAATGGCATGCGATCATGACCGGAGCATTTGATTTGTCCAAAAGGGACGGACGCATTTTGAGCTCCTTCAGGGAATCTCATGTATGCCCCATCCGACAGCCATATCCTTCTCAATGTATCACTTACAGGACTTACTACAGGACCACCGACATTTAGCCGGTACTATACTTCAAAAGCATAGGCTGATAATCCAGTGAAGTAACCACGAGGAAGAATTGCTGAGGTTGAATCGGGAATGAGGATGTCCGGTGCAGAGACAACCTCAACAGCATTAATGAATGAAAAGGATTGCTCCTTCGGTGTAAACTTAAGGCTCAAGGTATTTGAAGAAGTAATATTGACAAGGAATTCCTTAAGCACAATTTTGGAATTTTACTTCAGTGTGAAACCATGCATAAGGACTAGCTGATTAGCATTGACTGTGATAATAGAGCTGGTTAGATCGTAGAGAGGATGAGCAATTGGGTAAAAGTGAAGACGGATCCAATGGAGACCCGGTTGGGAAATACTGAACTTGTAAACAGATACATCATGCGTGCGGTTTCATATAGAAGCAATAAGGATGGAATAGGATAGCCAAATGGATCACTAATAGTAATTGAATCGACAGAAGCTATTATATCTTTCTTGGTGTCTAAGAAAGGTGATTCAAAGTGATCAGGTTCAAAGGCTACCATCATCAAGCTTGGTCTGCTGAGATGAACCACAGAGTCAATGAGATAGTTATCTGGTGGAATGCGCTGTGACGATAGAAAATCACTAGCTTCAATATGAACAAAGTTGGTGAAGTTGAGAAGCAAGAGAAGAATGATAAACAAGGGAAAGAGAAGCTTCTTCATCATCACCATATGTTTGCCTCCTACCACGATGAGCCTACTGTGCCATCAAACTAAAGCAAATTTGGAAAGAAAATATGTCAAAGGGTATGACAAAATGCAAATGAAACTATCAAATGACCTACTCACACTGTATGTGTAACAATAAATACATGTAAAATTATTAATAAAAATACTATAATATATGTTGGACCATTAAGATAGGTTTCTAAAAAGTATAAGATAGTTGTGAAATTAAAAGTTAAATATTTACTCTAATTATTTATATAACATTTTTAAGTTATGAAATTTGATAAAAACATTAAAAAACTTTTATAATTGTTTTTCTAGTTCAAAATTTGAAAATATTATAGATACATAACAACAGTGGATCTTATTTCATTATTTCTCTCTCGTATTTATTTTATTTTTTAAATACCACCCAGTCTAATTGCAGACATACTTTATTTTCAGAATTATATGATTTGCATCATGATATATTTGGAAGCCAAAATCGCTTATATATAAAACTTTTCTGATTTTTTGCATATTATAATATAAAGGGAAAGGGGTAGGCATTTGATTTTCTAACATGGCAATCACTCGAAAAATATGGAAATACAATAAATGGAATTCAAGGAAAATACCTATTCTGATCTTCTTTCTTGTCTTTTCTTTCTTTTTCTTTTTCTAAAAAAATAAAAGAGTTGGGATGAACAAACAATTCTAAGTTGTAGATCACCACCCACCAAGCAGATCTTTTTTTTTTTTTTTTTTAATTTCAAAATTTATTTTATTTCTATTTTTTTGCTCATTTTTATTTACAACATATTATTTTAAACGAGCCACCCGACGTGTAATTTTTCCCATTTACTTTAACCAAGGTTTCAGCCATGGCTTCCTAACTAAATTTCTGGAATCAAGATCCATTAACTAATTTACTTTAACCAAGGTTTATTTTAAACCCTCTGATCTATGTTTGGATGCTGATGTCGTAATAGCTTTTGCTACATCGATTTTACATACAAGTATTGACCCGAGAGAGTCTGGATCAAAAGAATATCGAACTTTCCAATGGAAGAAATAAAATTGGATCCATAACTAATCACAATTCGTGGAGTACGAACTCCATGAATACGACGTTGTCATTGTCATTGCACCCGACAGCCTGGTTCTTCTGCCCTAAGGAATATGAGCCCGCGGCTTATCCTCTGCATCATGAGGAGTAAAATTATGCCTTCTTCACCAAGAAGTAATGATACGAGTTACATGCAACGAAATTGCAGTGAAAAATGGTTAAAACGTTTCTGCATGCACCAAAATATTGATCCTTCATTCACCTTACTTATTATGTTTATGACCTGCTTTGAATATGATAGTAAATGAATATGGCCTCGTGTGTTCTAGTGTTCATCCCTTTCGTGTTTTTTTTCTTTCTGTAATGTGCGGGAGCTCCATTTTCTCAGATATGGTGATTAATAAGTTGATGGGATGCTAGTCCAATGGAGAAGCAACAATGGAATTACACCTAGGGATAATAAATAAAGTTTCCCGAGGTGCTGCTACTCAACGAATACTTACATTTCCTAAAATCAAATGGACATATACAGATATTTTTACCAAGAAGCTCAAGATAAATACCTCTCTTGTATCTCTTAGACGTAAGAGCTCCAATTTCTCTGAAGGCCTCCGATTTGTAAGTGTAGCAAGCTGTTGTTAAGGCTAGATTAACTTAAAGTTGAACTAACTAATACCTTATATAACCAATGCAAATAAAAGTACCCAGAAGCTGAAGCGCTCCGGATCCCTTGAAGAGGGCATCGTCGCTCCATGATTTGAAGCCTTTCATATCGACCACGATCTGTCAATAAAAACACTATCAGCACTATATATAAAAAATTCAAAATGCATTAATGCACTGAAAAACTAGTTCAGCCAGTCACAATTATCATTTGCAATTTTGACAATTCAAATTTTCTAATCATTTGTGACCAGGGGTTGCAAACGTTCAGGAAAGTTAAGAAACCTGCTAATTTTGATATGATTGCATCATACAAGCATCAATCACCGATTTAAATCAAGGATGACTTAGGAATATGACATATTAATCTGGAATGTGTGCAGCTGTATGCAAAGGTTAATGATTTTTCTGGCCATATTCTGAGAAGACAGAGCACAATAAAGCTAAGGTGTGATTCTCGTTGAGAGAATGCTATATGAAGCCTCAAATTGCAAATAAATGATTGCTTTTAAGTTGCGGTGATGACAGATATGGTTAAGATGTAGAATGGTATTAATTAAACATAGGAAACTTCCTTTATACTAACACATGTCTATCCAGTATGAGTTTGTTTTGTAGGGCACAGCTCTATAATCTCTGCAGATCAATATATTTTTCATTTGTAATATGAGGAAGATAGAGAGCTATATTTAGTCAAACAAGGAAGACAGAGGTTATATGTAAGTATCTCATATGAGAAAAATAACATTAGAGACATAATCACCTGTTCTTACTGCTTGCATGGCCCTTGATAACCATGCAACTGCATGTTCTGCAACATTACTTGCCAGTTCCTGTAACTGCAAAGCAAATAGGAAACTATTTAATAGCATTCAAGCTAACATTACAGTAACCATTCCAAGAGAATAATTTGTCAAAGAAACAGAAAAAGAAGTCTGCAGCAACAAAAATGCTATCAAAACAATTTATAAGCGGCCCAGTGAAAATGCATATTGAAAAGACAGACGGGTTAGCTCTAAGAGGAAACTGAAAGCACAAGAAGTGTGTATTCATTTTGTACAAACATTTTCCAAACTTTTTTGATAATATGTAATATCTCAACAGTTTGTTATAATAAGTGGCTTTTCATGAATGGTGGTCGTTTGAGGAGACAACAGGAAATGGTAGTTAACTACCACACTAAGTAATAATGGAAAATAAGGAAAATGATTCTCCTTTTGTAAGTCTGAAACATTTTCCACATTTTTGAAAAACATTTTTCTTGATATTTAACTGCTACCACCAGCCACAAGCCTCTGCAGTTGCCTTTCACTACCACCTACCACTTACAGGAGCTAGTAACATTAACAAAATTTTTGTCATGAAAATAATAAGAAATATTCAGAAAACGTTTTTCCATTAACTGAACTCCTTGGTCACTCATAAACTTTGAAAATACAACTGTCAGGATTTGTTACACCTGTATGCTCCGGTTCTATTAACTATCAATTTCAAAAGAAGGGCAAATGCGTGGGACTCCATGAAACTCTGCTCAATGAGTAAAAAAAAATCATTTCAGTAGCTAGATCTAATTGCTTAATAGCATCCTTATCGAGAGGTCTGCATAATCTGCTGCTTCAAATGAAAGATTTAATTTCTGCTGCATTTATAGTTCTAGATGACTGCTGAGCGCAAATAACAGTCATGACAGCCCAATCCCCACCCAACCAGGGAACCTTAAAGATATAGGAAAGATGACCATCCCCACAGGCATGAAAGAGAAAGAATTTTTTATATTATTAGACAAACTATTGGCAAGTCCTATCCTTCTAGCATATTATTACATCAACGATATCAATAGAGCCAAAGCTATGAGTTGAACAGGTAATCTGTAAGATCATCTTACCTCTTCCCTTTCTCTTGTTCCTTCCGGAGGATGAGAATCTTGTATCCATTCAACTTCTGCAACTCGGTACCTACCATCATTATAGGATATGGTGTTATCAACGGGTCAAAGCAGGATGAATCTAACAAGAGAGAACAAAATTGTGAAAGGACTCACCCATCTTGATCCCAAGATCTTATTATACGAAATCTTCTACGGCCTTCAATCTGTGAAATGAGGTTTCTTAATCTTAATCTTAAGCAATAAGAGAGATGGAACAGCATGCACTAATGCAATGGGCAAACATGTCAAAGGAAAAAAAAGCCTTCTCAAACTTTCCAGCACTCTTTCGCTCTTTCCTCATATCTAATCTAATTTTCAGGATGCATGTCATCACCATACCCCATTTATTCCAAAGTTTCTTTCCCATATTGTTTAAGGTAAATTATGCTGACCACCCCCTAATAAATTACAAAATTACATCAACACCCACTCTCAAGATTGAGCAGAATCCCCTCTTTGACACATGTAAGGCCCATACTTTTCGCATATGTGTGGCAACATGGCAAATAATTCAATGCATTACCATGCCAGCAAAACTGATAAAAAATAAATGGAAATCAGGAAAAACAGTTTATTAAAAAAAAAAAGAAAAAGAAAATGGAGGAATTTTTTTTGGATAATTGAGATTTTATTGATCTAAAAAGTGTTCAATTGTTAGAAGATAGATGATTTATGATAGGGCAACTTTATGTAAAATACACAAGTGAAACTATTGTCTAATATTACAAGAATTTGGCATATGCTCTAATCTGCTTTACAATGGAACCCGCTTGGGAAAGACTACTCCTTAACCTAACTTTGTTTCGCACTTTCCATATGCAGTAGACAACAGCAACAAGTGTAGCCCTCCATTGCTGTAAGGTTGGAGATGAGGAGTTTGCAATTGCTATTAACAAGTCTGTAGCGCCTTGCTAATTTCTAAAGAAAACTAGGCAATGGAGCTGGTCACAAAGCCCACCCCAAATGCAAGATGTATAGGGACATGTGAAGAATAGATGGGGGTGGTCCTCCACTCCTTGTTGACATAAGAAACAAACTACAGATGGTGCAATTCCCCATGTTACCAGTTTGTTTAAGGTAAATAGTTTACCGAGCCAAATTCGCCACAATATGAAAGAGTATCTAGACAATGATGATTTGTTCTAAACCACTTTGTACTAGGGTATTGTGGAACTCGGTGGATTTAAAAATTATAGCCACTTTTGATTGTGTATTCTCTTGACGTTGAGTGGATCCAATAGAGTCAGTTTGGTAATGAGGCGTTAGGTTTTAGAGATGACAGGATGTGGATGTTTGACCAAAATGGGTTCTTTGGAAGAGACCATGCGTTTCCTTCCATTAAGGAACATAACTTGGTAGTTGGGGGTAAGCCTGTGCTTCTCATCTCACGGGGCATTGTATATTGTGTCCAATGGTCTTATTGGAAGCTAGAAATCAGCCGATAATGAAATTGCTAATCCATCGTTAGGCTCCCAGCGAAAGTTGTTGCGCATTGTATTTCTTAGCTTTAAGAGTTTCCTCCACGTCCAAGTGCATGTGGTGTGCATTTTTGTTACCTAGAAGCTGTTCCCTTTTAGCAAGATGGAATGCACCCATTCAGGCTATAGACTCTTGGGACCATCCTTATATAGATGCCAAATATGTTTAATTTGAATCACCTTGTTCCATATATGTAACTTTGGTATCCCTAGACCCCCACAATTCAATGGCTTAGATACATCATCCAAACAAAACCTAGCCTTAAAGAAGGTGTTTAGCCTTCCATTCCATAGGAAATTCCTTAAAAACTGATCTATCCTTCTCGTGATTGCTTTAGGTAACAAAAAAATTGAGTTCTAGAAGGGTTGTATAGAGAGCAAGATTGATTTGATTAAACCTCCTTGCATAGGATAGAAATTTTGAGGTCCAGGAGTTGACCCGAGCCATAATTCTTTCTAGGAGAACATCACAATTTGTTTTCTTGAGTTTAGTGGAAAGGAGCGAGACTCCTAGATAATGCACTAGTAAGTGGTTTTCTTGGAATTGTGTGGAGAGTAGGATCTCTTCTTTATCGCTTGGAGGGACATTAGAGAAGAAGATACTACTCTTGCAGCTATTGGCTTTGAGACCCGAGAGGTGGTGAAAATGCTGTAATGTATCCTGGATTAGTGACACAAATTGAAAATTTCCTTTTGAAAAGATGAGTAAGTCATCTGCAAAACACAAGTGAGTTAGCCTTTCATTATGGCATCTCCATGGAAGAGCAAACTAAGGATGGGCAAGTAGTCTCCTTTGTAGAGTAGAGAGGACTTTCATGCTTAATATAACAGATATGGGGATATTGGATCTCCCTATTTGAGCCCACAATTACTCGCAAAATAACTTGCTAATTTTCCATTGATGTTTATAAAAAATTTTGGGGTAAAGATGCATTGCTCAATGAGTGTGCATAAGTTTAGGGGGGGAATCCATTGCTTTGAGCGTCTATAATATGAAATCCCAACATATGGTGTCATAAGCTTTCTGTAAATCCACCTTTAAAGTGCATCTTGGTGCTCCTCCTTATGTGTGATAGCCAGCAAGTAGTTCTTGGGCTAAAAGTATGTTGTCAGTAATTTCCAAGAACAAAGTTGCTTATTCTCTTCCTATCAAGGAAGGTAAGACCTTCTTTATGTGTGCTACTATGACTTTAGATATGACCTTGTAAAGGACATTGCAGCATGAGATATAACGAAATTGTCCTAGCATGGAGGGGTTAGCCACCTTCGGGACTAAGGATATGATTGTGGCATTTACCTCCTTTAATAGGTGCTATGATGTGAGAAACTCTAAAGCTATTGCAATCATGTCATCCCCCACAATCTCCCAAGCTTCCTTGAAGAATTTTGCCGAGTAACCATCTAGACCTGGTGCTTTACCATTGGCTTGTGAGAGGAAACTCCATTTGATCTCATCTTTGTTGAACGGAGCATTTAGGTATTCTTGTTGTTGTTCACTTAGCTTCCATGTTACCAAGTTGCTGATTTCCCCAGGATTAAGCAAAGCTCAATGGGGCAGCATAGAGTTGTTTGAAGTGGGAGATAGCTAACTCTTTTACCTCCTCCACACCTATTGCCTCACTCCCACCATCCTTTGACAACCGGTGTAAGAGTTTCGGTTATGGAGGTTCTTCATGGTTTATGGAAATAGGAGGTATTCTTGTCTCCTAACTTCAACCATTTAGCCCTTGAATTTTGTTTAAAGAAGCTCTCCTCTGGACCTATGAGTAGGTAGTACTTCTGAAAGGCTAACCTTTCCTTCTCCAATTGTGATGTATTACCATTACTATGGATGGAAGATTGTAGCCGAACCCGGTGATCTTTCGCCTCTTGGACTAATCGTGAGAGTTGGGAATATTCATTATGGTTTAGGCTATGCAAATCTGCTTTGAGTAATTTGAGCTTCTTGACAACTTGAAACATTTGTGACCCTACTGCATCACACTTCCATGTACGGGCCATTATTTCTTGAAAGCTCTTATGCTTAGTCCAAAAGTTAAAGAATTTAAAGGGTGTTTTCTTGCCTACCAAGTTGAAGTCCATACATGTGATGGCTATGGAATGATTTGAGAGCAAGGGGGAGTTGAATTTCGCATGGGCACTTAGGAAGACATTTAACCAATGATGGTTAATTGGATTGCTTTCCTGCCTATTGGTCCAGGTGAAAAAATCCCTTGAATATTTGAGGTCTACTAACTTAGCTGCTGCAAGTCATGCTTGAAACTCCACCATAGCTGATGTTAGCTTTGTTCTTCCACTAGCCTTTTCAGGAACCTTGGTTGTGTTAAAATCACCAAGAACCAACCATGGCTTCACAGCTAAGGTTGATCCAAGATTCTCAATATTTGCCTAAAGGGATCTTCTTTCCATATCACTATTAGAGACATAAATAATTGTGATGCATAGGCTGCAATTTGTATGCCAATATGTGGCCCCACAATGAACGAATTGCTTGTGTTCCTTTTTGAATTGCACATCCCATTCTCTTGGGTCCCAAGCTAGCCACATCCGCTTCCTAGCTAGTGAGTTAATATGTACTTGCCATGCTGCCACAAAGAGTTTTTTATGCCTTCCTCATTTGAGAGATTGAGTTTCATCTCAAGGATACCTAAAAACCCAATTTGTTGCTTCTCACAAATTTTCCTAACCTCCGCCACCTTTATGGGGTTGTTAAAACCCCTAATATTCCATGATGCAATATTCATGGTATTTATTCATCTGATTCCTTCACACCTAGGTGAAGGTTTGACGCCTCTTGTGTTGTTTTTTCTTCCTTCAGTTGGAGGAGCTTGAGCTGGAGCTCTTCTTGTTGCTTGTTTTACTCCATGAAGCTGGAACCAGTTGCACAAGAAGCTTATTCAATGGTGTATTCTCATAGTGCTCTATGCTATCCTCTTTGTCACTCCCAACTGGTTTGATTTGCACAGTTGTGGCTTGCTCCTTCAACACTGAAAAAGGAGTATCTGGTACATGTGTGGTGGCTGATGAGACTTGCTCGGCACTTTGCAGTTGCTGGCCAGGGACGACTTCCTTCTCCTTCAGACCCTCATACTGTACTGCACCCATAATTTCCTCTACCATCTGCTCATGCTCAATCTCCATTCCATATACCCCAATTCCAGCGGCATCCTCTCCCTCCATCACCCCTTTGGCTTGGGGAGAGAGTATGGCATCCACGTTAACTTCCACCTTGTCCATGTTACAAGAAGTTCCAGAAGTGCTAGTGCTGCCATTAACTTGTGCTTGTCCCTCCTTTTTTCCTTTGCTTCCAAACTGCACCGGTACCCATTAGTCCTTAATCTTGTTCGATTTGGGCAGCGTCTCATCTTCCAAGTTGCTAGTTCTTTTACTGTCATTGCAAATGTGGTTAAACACCTTGCATCGGCCACACCTAGGGGCAAGCCATTGGTACTCAATAGGGACTATGGCAAGTATCCCATCTGGTTTCTCCAGATCCACTTGGGTGATCAACTTAGTACATGCCTCAATCTCTACTAAGACATGAGCATGATTTGCACGCTTCTTGGTGGCCATGAGGGTATCCGCTTTTAGGGAGAGCCTACACCACTGGCTATACGACTTATACCCTCAGCTGTCATGTATTCGCATGGAATATGGTCGAAAATAGCCTAAATTGGTGTGCAGGTGGGTTGGGGTCAGTCAAGCAACATCCCCTTCCTCCATTTTTGTAGAATCAGCAGGCATTGAGAAAAATACCATGTCTTCTCCAAGATGGGCATTAAGTCAGCTTCACATGCAAACCAAAAGTAGAAGAAGCTCTCCTTATTTGCTAACATGCCCAATATGCAATATTGTTTCCAAAGCCTAAAGGCAATCATTTGGACTAATGAGAAGGGAATCTTCTTTCCAAGAAAACAGCCTACTAATGTGGACGACCAATGGGAAGCCCCTTCATCCTCAACAACTTGTGGAATTTTGACCCTTGCAACTTTTCCTTCCTTGATCGGTGGGACAAAGTGGAGGTTGAAAACGGGTTCAGCAGCTAGAGCCTTCGGCACACACACATTGGTGTATGACTTAGGTCTGGCAGGGTAGTTGGTGGGGTTGTTTTCCGAAGGGTCATCTTTTATTAGGTGGTTTTCACCCTTACTGTTTTCCAGTATTTTTTAGACTTCTTCCAATGTAGATTTTCCTAAGGGGGAAAAGTTGGTAGGGTTTGTCTCAGCTGGGAGAGTATTAACACTAGATTAAGGCTTTCCCCATTGACTTTTTGATTTTGGGGAATGTGTGGATGGGACATATCTATGTGCTCACATGGCTCCAAACTGCCCCTTTTGGTTAAGTGCTGATTGTTACTTTGCAGGTGGCTAAAAGTGCTTTTTGATGTTACACACGCCTGACCTGGAAAGGACACTACCTTGGTAGTTGTGCCTTGGTCATTCCTACCCGATTTTCCTATGGAATGAGGGGGAAAAAAAATCTCCTAAGGTGGTTTGGTGGCCTACTGACGCCTTCTTGGACATGGCTGGGACCTATCACTATAGTGTACGAGTGAGTGAGGGTAAGGTTTTGAAGGTGAGATGGAAGGGGGAGGTGGTGAAAGGTGAGTGTGTGTGGTGTTTACCTAAGAGAAGTAATCCCTTAGGGTGGCTGGGAGTAAAGGGTATAGAGAAGGGAGAGCATCTTAGAGAGAAAAGGGACCTATGATATTAAAAATAGAGGAAAATTGAAAAAAATAACCCTTCTTCTCTAGTGTGTTCAACGATTTTCAACCAGATGGACAGATCTACAATCTCCAAAGAACACTAAAATCATCTTTCCATTTCATATGAAAATTTCAGTTTGACCCAAAATTAATTTCACCCTACAACATATCTCATCTCGTTAGAGAGAATAAAGTATAATCTATTCTCTAAAGAAAAGCTCAAAAGGTAAATTTTGGTTTCGTCAAAAACTTTGAATGTAAAGAAATTGACATCAGAGAAAGCAACATTTAAAATCTAAAGACAAAAACCTGGGTCAACCTAACCTTCAACTAAAGAACTTTTCTTCAAGAATAAAGCTAAAAAGAAAAGCTTTCTTCCATTGTCACTCAATCACATGAAAGGAACCCAGTAACAAGAGAACAAATCAAAGATGAGGCAAATGAGATAAAAACCATATAGGATTTACAAACGATGAAATTATGAAAGCAAAAGGTCTGCTCTCTTTTTTTTTTTTTTTTTTTTGCTGTTTGTTTTATTTTAACTTTCTCTGGTCAAATTAATTGAACATGAAACTACATATCTCATCTCATCTCATCTCTCCAGTAAAAACATCAATTTTCCAAATGGTAATTCAAATATGAAAATACATTCGTTAATTGCATGGTGAAATTGGCTTTTGGGTCAAATTGAAACTGTCATGCAGAAATGAAAAGATGATTTTGATCTGTTCATTGAGATTGTAGATTGACACCAAAGAACAAGGGTAGTTTCCCATTTCCTCCATTTCCCTTGTTCTTTTTCTTTTTTTTAATTCTTTTCCTAATTTTTCTTTTATTTTCTGAATTTTGCTGAAGTGGCAATGCCACAATAGATCATTTGCCAAGTGGCCATACATATATGCAAAAAATACAGGCCCCATGTATGTCAAAAGGGGGATATGCTCAATTTTGAAAGGTGGGGACGCCTGTGTAATTTCAAAATTTACTAAGGCACTCACTGTAATTTGCCCTACTTTATAAATATAGGGGTAATGAGAGAAACCTTATTGTCTGAAGGTCAAAAGAAAAGAAATCTACAGCACAAAAACTCAACAGTGAAGTCACCGCCCACAATAGGAAAAATATATTTAATCAGACTCATCTAGAAGGCAGAAGCATGGCAAGCTCCAGCAACAAAGGAACAAGCTGACTTGACAAACTTCCCAAGATATCATATGAGTTGCCTTTTTTGTCTCCATTGCATAACCATGTCCAAAAAGAAAGACAATTTTTTAGCAGCAACTGAAATTTTCTTATAGAAACATCTTTTATATAGGTTGTTTGACAAAGAATCCTACTTATACCATTTTTTTTGGGTAAATCATACTCACACCTTTTCTTAAATTACATAATGATAAGCATCCATTTGAAATAAGTCATATTTCATTCGAGACAAATCATTTAAAATGACAATATATATGGGTTGTGGAAAGGGGTAATAATTACCTCTATAGAAATGCGTCCATCTGGAAGTGGCTCACACCTGTGTAAGAAATTTTATCAGTCATAACGCTTGCTCCATTTTTTTTTTGGGTGTTTTGGTGGGGGGGGGGGGGGATGTGTGGCAGCACTGGGTGCTGTTAAGAATCATAAAGTTTGCTTGTTAATGTAGGAATTTTGTCCCACGTAAGAAAAGTTAAGTAAAGATGACACTCAAGTTAAAAATGCAAAACTTGTAACAAGTCGATCAATTCATTAAGGTAACATTAGCTACTATATTTTTCCACTGTTTTAATGATTGTAACACAACAATAAAATATGAAAATATACCTCCAAAATGAGAATCAGAGAAAAAACTCACTCAGTGATTTCCACTTCACAAGCAAACTCAGCGATATTGCCTGCACTGTCTGTTATAACCTAAAGAAACATGAAACAATACTAAGAAACCACTAATTAAAAATAACAAAAAAAAAAGTGAAAAAGATTTAAGGTCAGTAATCTACCATTCCCATTCTGTGGTTTCCTTCCATTATCCTCCTCACCTGATATTTTCAGTTAGAAATAAATTAAGCTCAAGATCCAATAATCAGAGGGATGTTACATAAAGAAAAGCACTTAAAACGAAAAGGAGGCAGGTTTACTGGTCACTGCCAATATTAAATATCTGCTTGTGCATATATATGTATAATGCATATTATAAGATCAGGTCTAACCAATTTAGAAATAGTTTGTCTCTTCATGTTTCAGGGCAACAGAAATTCAGAAACTGTCACTATTAATTCTTTCCTGACAATCAGTGAGATATATAAACTACATATCTAGATACAGTATCAAAAGAGACATCAGATAACGAATATCACAAGATGTGGCTTTCTTGCCTTACTCATCACTCACAATGTTATCTTAGTCACACAGGCACTCTGAGTACACTGTCTTCTCACATTTTTTTTTTTCATTTGCAATTGAGACAGAAATCAGCACTAAAATTAATGCTAGTCCACAACACACTATAAGGGACTTGAAACTACTGTACACCAATACGTAATATTGAGAGCTGGAACCACACAATCAATGACCTAGGTATCTACTTATAGGAGGTATCTGTCATACTGTAGAAAAGCGTGATCACCCAAGCATCTCCTTTAGTCCACAGCACCATACCCAATTTTAGTAATAAAAGGCACTAATCAACTCATCCCCCACAGACCAACTCACCATTAGCCTATATCTGGGCTCGAAAATGCAAAGGCGCATCTTTTGACAAGGGATGACAACGTCCATGACAAAAAGAGGCATCAAATCAACTCCAAAATTTGTCAAACTATCATGCTCCGCCTTTCTTTCGGCATATTCCTCTGGAAAATTCTTCTGTATAATGTTGTTAAGTGTTACACTGCCAAGCAAATACAGAAGTAACATGTTAAGAAATGTAGAACACATATACCACATGCATACAGAAACCAAGAGAATTTTTCTTTCTTTTTTTATTTATTTTTTATCTATCTCCAAATACATGACCAGCACACAAGATTTAGGCACCTTTTAACCCACCCTTGTTACTTAAGTGGCCCTCAAGGGAGGTTCTTCATACTCTTTGTCATGTTAACACTAGATGGTTGTACCTGCCATCCTTCTGTTTATGTAAGAAGGATTTACATCAAATAAAAGAACAACCAAGAAGCCACAAAGTGAGTGTAATTCTCATGTAACAACACTGATTGCATCACCATGAGGTGAATTACTGTATCGTAGGCCCCAAGAGAAGTCTTGCAAAAGAGAAGCAGGTATCACTTGAAGTGCTTTCATCTATTTGTTCACTTATTAATAGGTCTTTCTTCCAAAATAATTATACCCATGTAACTTCACAAATCTTACAAAATTTATACTATACATAAACAAATATATCTGTGCAGATGTCCTGAGATTTGGTTGCTAGCAAGTAGTAAATTTGCAATACATTACCTGATTGCAGATGTCCTCGGATTGACAAATATAACTGTACGGCACATGGGGCACTTGTTACCTAGCATTATTGATGGGCAATTAGCATGATCAAAATAGCAGAGGGAAAATCCCTTCAAGTTGGGTTTGGCTACAACATCGATAAGTGAAAATCACTCACTCTGATCCATTGACTGAAATAAACATGATCGGCAAAACGAATGGCCACATGGAGTAGTAATAGGCTGGTACAATAGCTTCAAGCATAGGGTGCAATCAAATTCATCACTACGTTCAGCTTTGTCATGGCCTTTCCTCCCCATCAGGGTGACAGCATTTCCATCTAAATTTTGAAGAGCAGCCTGAAGAGGATTGCTGCACATTACCAGAGAGGATCGCAAAGGATTCTCATACCAAAAACCCTATCTCAACTACATCAACAAACTCGGCAATTTTGTGGAAGTTGCTTCAATAAAAAAGTAAATTTTGAAGAGAACTACTGGATACAGTCAATACCTAAAAGGGTCAACCTGAAGACCGGAAAGAATTGTGTCTCGAGCCAATTGATACTTCTCCAACTTGCATTGATGATCAGAGTGTCAGCAGTATTGTGAAGATTATTTTACTAGTAAAAAAGTAATCATGAATCCAAAAGAAAGCTAAATTTTCATAAAATATTTCAAGTTATACATTCAGAATTATCAACCATCAAGCATGTTTACATGATAAACTAACCAATATAAGGGTACAGGCTTTTAAGACATATGCTCTAACAGAAGCACTTTGGAGGCTTAATAGCTTTTCAGCATCCTTTAAGCCAAGCTGAAAAAGGCAAGAGATTTATTTAGAACAAGCCTGAGGATAAACCCTTCAAGTATACCACAAGGCAACAGGATGTACTTCTGCATGTATTGTAGGATCAAGCCCATTCAGTGGTTCATATTCTGAAGCTGCAGCAGGTCTCTGTCTTATATATCGGCTAATTCTGATGATAAAAAGTTGATATAGCTGGTCAACTTCAAAATAATCAAGCAAACAAATTAAGGGACATAAAATACATGCAGAGATAAAGGAATATATATATCTATCAAGCAGCAAAACAAAGGAAGGAATAAAGAAAAAGGAGGAAAGCCAAAAAAAAAAAAAAAAGTAGGAATCATCTCTAACCTGATATAAGTAGCAGATCGGTTGCCGAGAATGACGGCATTGTTGGGCTTGATGTTATTTGCTCTAGTGTAGCAATTGATTGCCTAAAAGAACAAGAGGTCAAAATTATTAGAACTAAAAGAAAACTGAAACATACACTTCAAAGACATAAGGTGAGAGATAATGCAATAGCTAGCCCAAATTCATGTTACCAAATGTTACTGGTTCCATTGAGGGGGCAAAAACAATAATAACAGAAAAAAAGATCTCTTACCAACAAGCTCCCTATGTCACTATCTAAGATGTGATTTATTTACATTACAATGCATTCCCTTGCTGAAAGAATTTGAAACAGTAAGTCATAGTCAAAATACAACTGATAACTCAAGAAGAATGAATGCGTTCCCTTGCCGAAAGAATTTGAAACAGTAAGTCATAGCCAAAATTCAATTGATAACTCAAGAAGAAGGCCATCAGCAGCAGCTGCACACAAGCCTTAATCCCAATGTTAGCCCAGCTACATGGCTCTTGTTTCATCATTGCACTATATCATGAACCATATTATACCTAATATCTAAGTACATTCATACCATATTAAATTGTTACACTCCACATCTATTACCGTCTCCCAATCCTGTTTTAACATGATTAGTCTCTAATATGCCCAATGCATAACAAGTGCTCCTAGAAATCATCTTCGCACATAATTAGCCATCTTAGCCGAATTTCCTTCATTTTCACATCAACTCCAATTCCATCTGATGTATTCATTTCTTATTTTCTCCATCCCCATGTGTCTGCACGTGCATCTTAAATTCCCATTTCTGCTATTCTTATCTTCTATTCATGTACATAGTTCACAACCCAGTGTTCAAATTGATAGAACGTTGCCAGTCCAGTACAACTAACTTTGAGTTTTATGGGAACTTCATATAGAATTCACGATACACCTCTCCACTAAACTACCCTACTTGAATTGTAAAAATCACATTTTATATATGTGTTTGTTTTTTGCAATTTAGATCCAACATATTTAAACTTCCCATTAAAAAAATCTTTCTTTCCCCCCATGTTCAAAGAGAACTCTTGTTCTCCTTTCTGCTAAACTGAGTTCCATAATCGATTTTTGTCCTACTTGATGTAAAAACTTCATCTCAAGAATTTCCCAACATGATTTAAGTTTAACACTGCCTGTTTTCGTGCCTTTTCCACCAGAACAATGTCATCTATAAGCAACATACACCATGGTGCTGTCTCTTAAATATGTCTAATAAGTTCATCCATGACATATATAAAAAGGGCTTAAAGTGGTTCTCAGTGCAACCCTCTATTTATAGAAAACTCATTGGTCAAACCTCCTGGTATAATTACTAGTGTGACCTTTCCTTGTATTTTTTAAGTATTTCTTAAAGTGAGCATTCAAAAGATAATCACACCAAATGCACTTTATGGTTGGAAGGACACTTAGGAAAAGCTGATTTTCCAATGCAGGAATTACTTCTACTTTGCCCTTCTTCCAATTAGCAACAAACCCAAAAAACAACAAAAACATTCTAGTAAACCATCAAGAAAGTGCAACTGACATAAATCCAAAAATAAAAGTATCGACAAAGCAATTACCTTACCTCTTCAAATGATTTAAGACGGTTATGGCAGAATGCCTGATTCCCACTCTGTATAAGATCAAAAACATATCTAAACCTCTCCGATGGCAATGCCCCTTCCCCTTCATTTGCCTGCATTAAAAGAATCTACCTTTACTTATTCAAAAATAAAAAGAATCTACCTTTGAATATAAACTGAATCTCATTTCATGTGCTAGAAATTAGTAATCCATGTAAAAGAAGCCTTCCATTCAGCTAGTTGAAAAGAAAAGGGGAAATCCAAAAGTGAAAGTGAACAAAACATATTATGTCCACCATGTGAGTAGCTTGCCTTGAATGATCCACTCCGAGAATAAGAATCTTTTGCAACAAAAATAAAATTATAATATTACTTCCACAACTCACCTAGTTGATTGTTTCCTAACGGCTAAAGCAATGGAATCATCTGTTATCTCTAGTCTTTACATCAATAATCATTAACTTCCACTAATTAAACAATTATCTCCAAGTTTTAATCTCCTTACACCTCCTTGGAATTTACAATGACGTAAAAAAGGCTCATAGATATAACAAACTCGAAACAAGAAAGGATAGCACTTATTCTCGTCTTTGGAGTCTGGCCTACATGTGGTGGAAATTACCAAGAACCAAATAAAATGCCAGAACTTGATGCATGTTCCCACAACACGACTTACAGAAAAGCAATTTCCATTTTGAAGAAAATGTCCTGTTATAATGAGACAAATGGTTTCCTGCCCAGAAAGAAATGAAAATTATTCTGCCTATTCTTGGTAAAATGTACTTTAACTGCCAAAACCATTCCGGTCACTATTCCACCACTATCCGTCGTTAAAATAACACTGCCTGCGCTTATCAATTCAATTAAAAAGGCAGTCTTAAACTCCGACGATACATTAACATCTGAATCCTCGATGATGAAATACTATGAATCACTGAAAATGCCATTCAATCAAAACATATCCAAGCCTAAAAATTCGTTGTCACAATTCACTAAAGCATCAAATGTTAAGTCACATACACAGAAAAATGACAAAATACCGGGAAGAACCAATCGTAAGTTTTTATCTTGAATTCTGCATTTACCACGAAAATGAAGAGCTAAAAAAGCGTCTAGAGGAAAATTAAAAAAAGAAAAAAAGAAAAAGAAAAAACACACAAAGCTACAAGCTTTAAAGTATAGACAAAATAAAAATCCACTTTACTACTATAAGTGCAACAACCCAAAATCAAAATTTCCTTCTTTTACTTGCTACATTCCCATGAGAACAGTATTTGAAGTCCAAGGAAGAATAAAACAAAACATACCCAAACAAAATCTTCAACATCTGGAAGAGGAAGTCCATCAAGAACCGATCCAGAAGGTGAATCTTGAGCTTCACCAGACATCGAGAGAAACAGTATAGTATCACCTACACTCGTTCTTCTTCTGGCTGCGTAAACCCAAGATGGGATTTTTCAACCTAAGACCTTATCTTAATCAGGAGGAGCCAATAAATGTAGGAAGAAGAAAATAATAATGGCGTGTCATGTGTATCGTGTTCGCTTTGGTATCCTTCATTGTATTAGCGGACCAGTATTCATTACGTGGTCGCATTGAAACCCGCCCTCACAACATCACTTTTTTCTAATTTTTTCCCCTTTTTGGGTTTATCTGTAATTGGTTTGGTGGATATGGATAAATGTGGAGGGGGCTGTGTGCATATGTGGGGCCGATGTTGATTTTATAGTGGTAGGTGCTTGATTCAGAAAGTTGGACTCAACTGTGTAAAGAGAATTTTGTTGTCATCACCCTTCACCAATCATCTTTTAGAGAGAGTTTTATACATATATAAAACAAATAATGTTAAAATCCCTTAAGCTTAGTTTTTTTTTAAAATTTTATATCTAAAATTTAAAATTATTGAATATTAAATCTTATCATAAAATTTTAAATTATTAAATATATTTAAAAAAACTTTTACTTATTAAATTTATTACCTTCATTATCTTTTTAAAAAAAAAGAAAATGGCAAATAATTATTGATAAAAAAATATAAGTGTGAATAAAAAAGGTATATTTGACAAGTAAGGCCGTGCACATTTAATAGTTTTAAATTGCAAGTGTAAAATCTAAAAAGAGTGTTTAATATTATCCTTATAAAAACAAAGAAAATTTTGTATGAGATTTCGCTTATAAAAAAAGTGTTTAAAAAGTTAATTTTATGTTATTTTATATATATATGGATATATATAATTATTTATCTAATGTTAACTTAGTAATATAGGATCTGAAAACATATATTATAAAAATTTAAAAAACTAAATGTATAACATCAAAAATTAAAAAAAAAACTAAAATTTATCAACTATAATCTTTGAACTTAAGATTTTCTAAAAAATAAGAATAAATATTTAATATTCACTTGTATAATGTTTGTATAATATTTTCAAAGCATCTTTTAGGAATTTGGTCTAGTTTTGAATTTTCCATTATTGAAATAAAATTGTTTTAGATGTCCAAAATTTTCGTATAAAAACTATTTGGCTTTAAGACTATATAACCCAAACAAAAATACCAATGGCCAAAATGAGAAACTATGTTAAATTGAAAGATTGTGGAGCTGAGTAAGTTGTTTCAAGTAGTTCATTTAAGATTGAAATATAAATGCATCCTTCCATCTTTCTTTAAAACCAAACTGAATAGGATGTGTTTTTTTTTTTTTTTTATCTATCTTTAAAATCGAATTACCTAAAAATATATGTATAAACCAATAATTAATTAAAGAAACAATGGCTAATAACTTTAGTGGTTTACTCTATCAAATATTTGAAATATATAACCTCATCATAACATATGGTTGATAAGTTGGAATCTTAACTTACCTTTAGTTGATGTTGAACTTGTCCAGAAAAATTATCAATTTCCATTTTTCCGGAAATGAAAGTGTATATACTAATGTTTTATATTATAAAAAATTTACAAGACCATAAGGTCAAGCTTCTTGTCATTTCAAAAAGGTACCTCAAACCTTTTAGTTCTAAATTTTAGAAACCTATAATCTAGAAATAGGACTCCTATTCTATTTATAAAGCATATCAGCCACAGAACACATAAATGTTTCCCATAAATTTTATTTAACTTTATTAAAATATGCAATTTGCCATTTATACATACATGCCTTTCTTTAAGAAGTGGAATCAATCCTAGGAGAAAGGAGTAATTACACTACATAAATCATAAAGAACTAGCAGTATAGAAACATGATGTGGTTTCAAATCAATTTTATTTAAAACTTCAATGATTTTCATGTAAAAGCTATTAGATTAAAGAATGCATAGCCCAAACAAAAATGTCAAATGATCAAAAGAAGAAGCTATATGAAATTTTGAGACTACAAAGTGGGTTAGATCAATTCATATTAAAGCATGCATTAGCCCAAACAAAAATGCCAATGATCAATTCATGTTAATCTTTATCAGTATTTTATAATGTGGAAAAAGACAAAAAAAAAAAAAAAACTACTATAGAGTCATCTAGCTCCTTCGTACATTGTATATTCTCTCTTTCTTAGAGAAATTATGCATTTTAGACTATTATTAAAGTTTTGGACAAAGTTTTTTCAGTAAATATATTATTTATATCATTTAAGATTTATTCTTATACATGCTATAAATTTATGCATTATCACTATTTAGTTTTGTCCTTTCCTTTCATTAAAAGTTGATTGTGAAAGTTTCTTGAACTTCAATGTTGAACCGTTCTTTTGACATGATACCAAAGCAAGGTACTTCTTTGATTTAGCTTTGATTTATGGGGTTATTCCTCTCATTTTTTAGTGCTTTATTCCTTTATAAGTTTAAAATTAATTTAGATATGCAAAAATGCAAAAAAAAAAAAAAAAGAAGATAAACAAATAGCACATGTAAGCGTTGATATAGCGTATAACGATCCTTTATGTCTTTTTTGGATTAATAATCCTAGATCTATGTTCTTTTAATGGCTATAATTATATAGGGTGGTGTATATCCATCATATTGGCTATATGAGAAAAGGCTAAGCTAAATTTCGTTGATGGAAAATATAAGAATCCTGGAGATTATAAAGTAGATTAGAAACACTGAATCATACATGGTATCATGCTAAATTTTAAATTTTATATTAATAGATGCAAGTAAAGGTTACGTGAATGCAAAACCTACTAAAGAACTTTGGGAAGGGATTAGTGAATGATATGGACAAATAAATAGGCAACTTTTGTATCGATTACAACATGTAATAACCAATTTTAGACAAAAATATGAGCATCATAGTCAAGAAAATAAAGGAATTCCTAGGATTTATAGCATATGTGGACTTCTTGAATGTTCATCTAATACATTAAATAGCTCCTTATGATTTCATTAGAATTGGAAAAAGATTTATGCATTCCCTTAAGGATTTGAGTGAAGCATAGAAAGTGTACAAAATCAAATTTTGTTGATGGATCCATTGTCTTCTACTTGCAAGGCATATTATTTTTTTGCATAAAGTAGAGCCTTTTGTTGGGATTAGAAATTGAGAATGTGACTTTCTTAGCCAAAAATCGATCAATATTTTTAAATAGAGAAAGGAAGAACAGATTTTAAGCCAACATATTCAAACTGTAAAGGGAATGACACTCTTAATGGACAATGCTTTGAACTTACAAGCTATTCGAAGTGGCACAGAGGAGTAGGAGGAAAAAAAAAAAAGGATCAAATTCACTAGGCATGCTCACTCAGATTGTTGTAGTTTATTGATTGACTGTCCTATGCACTAATAAATTCTATGTTACCAAGCCCAAGAATGGTGAACCAAATCAATTTCCAAAGTTTGTCATGAAGTTATAAGGTTGTTCGAAGAGAAACAATATATAGAGGTTGAGAATTAATATTGCACCCTTCAGCTTTTCTAATAGGTAATGATAATTTGTTAAGTGAATGGGTTGTCGATACAGGTGATCTAAATCATTTGATTCCTTATTCATATATTTTATCCAATAAACATACTCTTTATACAATAGTTTCTATTAAACTATCAAATGATAGTATCAAGAAGGTGTAAACTATAGGAATCATTCAACTAAATAGTTAAATTACCTTCACCAAAGTTCTTTGAGTTCCATAATTTTATTATAATCTCTTATGGGTTCATGGTCTTTTTGCAACAAAACAATTTAAAAGAAAATTTTCATAAAGACAAAAAATCTAAAGAATGTGATGCAAAGGCTATGTTCATTTTGGACTTTATGTGCTGAGCATTAAATAAGTTTGAATATTTTGGAATCTCAGTTTTCAATACAAGCTTGTAATTTGAATGTAATAGATCCTTCTACCCATGATGCGATAGACAAATGTGATTTTTTTTTACAATGTTGATAATACAATGTCTTAGAAATTGTTATATAAAAGATTGAGACGCATCTTTTTTTTTTTTTTCTTTCAAAATTACTTCATGCTCAAGACTGCAAACATTTGAAAGTAACTATTTTTTTTTTTCAATTTCTACTAGTTAAGTTTCATTACTTGTTAGTTTCTTCTAGTCAATCCACATCATCACATGCCTTTTATCTTTTCCATATCGATCTTTGGAGACCTTATACAAAATAGGTATTTTGGGTGGATGTTATTTTCCAACGACTCTTGATGATATGATAAGAAGCTCTTGGACATATTTGTGGCAATAGAAACATCAAACCATTTTAGTTTTGTTGGTAAACATTTTTTTCATTCACTTATTTTCTACTCCCAAGATCATATGAGTTGATAATGGAAGTGGGTTTATGTCTCAAGTTTGCTAAGAAGTTTTTCACAAAAATGGTATCATTCATAAAAAACAATGATATACATGCTATGGTAAAATGGAGTAGTCAAAATAAAATATTGATATCTTTTTGAAATTGTATGAGCTCTTCATTTACTTGCATATATGCTAGAGAAATTCATCAATGATTGCATACTTGCAGTCACATATCTCATAAACAAAATACTTATTCAATCTCTCTTTTTTTTTAGAAGTGATCATTTAAGCTTCATTTTCATCAACCACCCATTTGTCATGATCTTCATACTATAGGATGTTTGTGTTATATTGCAACTAATAATCCAAAGAAAGATTAGTTTGATGCAAGAGGTTGGTGTAGTGCTTTTTTAAGACATCCTTTAGTTTTAAGGGGTTTAAATTGTTTAATTTTAATAATAATCAAGTTTTCTGAATCATGATGTTCTCTATTCTATTAGTAGATTTTTCCCTTCAAACACACTCAATTGTCTCATTCTAGTCATGCATGTTCTATGTTTCCTTTCACTTCCACTTTTGATAATACTTTTGTTAGTTCTTCTCAATTAGATAGTACTACTTCTTATGCTACATATTCTAGTGTTCCTTCTATTATAATTTTGGATTTGCAATCTATTGTTCAAAGGTCAATTTAAGATAAACAAACTTCAATTTAAATGAATTATCTTAGATATAAGGTTCATTCGATTACATTGGTTAATGCAACTTTTTATTTCGATATTTCTTCCTTTAAATTTTTATATCCACTTCTTAGTGATCATTCTTTTTCCCATTTTCCTATAGATCATGTTATACCATTAGCAAATGTGCTTGCAATTCATAAACTTCACAATTATCAATAGGCCTAGAAAAATACTAAATGGATAAAAGCTATGCATAAGGAGTTGTTAGTTCTTGAGTCTAATCAAACTTAGTATCTTACTAATTTGCCTCAATGACAAAAGCCTATTCAGCCCCTATGCTTATAAAAATTCAAGTGCAAGTTTGATTATTTTGTTAATGATTCAAAATGCGTTTTAGTATTTATTTGTATCTTGTTAGCCATTGTTACCATGGAAAAATGGTAAGTTCATCAATTAGCTATTGATAATGCTTTCTTATAAGGTTTCATTGATGAAGTTCTTATATAGCCGCCTTAAGGATATGTTGTTAAAAGGAGGAAAAAAAAATAGAGAGAGAAGAGAAACCTTAATCTTATATATATTTTACAAATATTGTATTATACACGTATTTATATACGTATACAAACTTGGTACTCTATTGATTAAGAGATGTGGGACTAATGTATATATGTCATTTAACACTCCCCTTTAAGTCAGAGTACATAAATCATATGCATTAAGCTTGTTATAAATATACTCAATACGAGAACCCCTGAGATATTTAGTCAAAATATCAGTCCAATTGATCATTTGAGTTGACATGACTAGTGGTAATACAACCAGGGATGATCTTTTCTCAAATGAAGTGACAATTAATCTCTATATGTTTAGTTATCTCATGAAAGACTGGATTAGAGGATATATGTAATGTGATTTGATTATCACAAATTAGTCTCATTTGTGACATTTCACAAAATTTTAACTCTTGAAGTAATTGTTTCAACCAAATAAGCTCACAAATTGCTAAGGCCATAGCACGGTATTTTGCTTCTACACTGTATCTAGCCATAACATCTTGCTTCTTACTTTTCCATAATACTGGGTTACCTCCAATCAACTCACAGTAACCCGAGGTAGATCTTCTATCAGATGAAGAACTTGCCCAATCATCATCACAATATCCAATGACTTGGGAATAACCTTGATCTTCATATAATAGGCCTCTACTTGGAGCATTTTTAATATATTTAAGAATCTTAATAACTATATTCCAATGACTGTTACAAGGTGATTAAAGAAACTGACTAACAACACTAACCGCAAATAATATATCAAGTCGAGTGATAGTAAGATAACTAAGTTTGCCAACCAACCGATAGTATCTACCAAGATCTACAAATACCTCATGTCCTGGTAACAATTTCACATTAAGATCAATTAGAGAATCTACTGTCTTACAATTGAGCATCTTAGTTTCTTCCAAAATATCTAAAGCACATTTTCTTTGGGAAAGAATTATATTAGAACTAAATTGAGCCATTTCAATACTAAGGAAGTACCTTAACAAGCCAAGACCTTTGGTTTGAAAATACTTGAAAAGATGTGCTTTTAAGTCAATAATACCATCCTGATCGTTACCACTTATGACAATATCATCTATATAGACAATTAAGTAAATACATCTCCCCTTAGACGTGTTCTTATAAAATACTGAATGATTAGATGAACTATGAGTCATACTAAACTCTATAACCATTGTACTAAACCAGCCAAACCAAGCATGGGGAGATTTTTTCAACTCATAAAGTGAGCGATAGAGTTTACATACTGGATTAGACTCGTCTTGAGCAACAAAGTTAGGCAGTTGCTCCATATAAATTTCCTCTTGGAGTTCACCATGAAGAAAGGGATTTTTGATGTCTAACTAGTATAAAGGCTAGTGTTTCATAGCTGCAATGGATAAAAACAAGTGAATAGATGACATCTTAGTAACATGAGAAAAAGTATCAACATAGTCCAAACTGTACACCTGAGTATAACCCTTAGCAACCAATCGAGCCTTAAGTCGATCAACATGACCATCAGAATTGACTTTTATAACATAAACCCATCGACACCCAACTAGAGACTTTCTAGGAGGTAAAGGGACCAAGTCTTAAGTATCATTAGCATATAAGGTAGTCATCTCTTCTACCATTGCTTATGTCCATCCTGGATCTGAAAGTGCCTCACCTACATTTTTAGGAACAGAAACAGAGGATAAATAGGATGAGGACAACTAATGATAACTAAGAAAATTATATATAAGGTGTAGATTATGAGTAGAACGATTAACTTTTCAGAGAGCGATTGGAAGGTCTACTTCAAGGATGTCCTCAGTCTATGGAGGCATTGGATTGGAATGTAAGTTAGTAGGAGCATCTGAAGGAGGTAAAGATTTTAAGGAGAGTAGGTTTTGAGAGCATTAATGGTATACCTGCAATGGTAAAGGGGAAGAACCGGAGTTAGAGATAAGAGGAATGGACTTAGAAATGGTAGAGACAGACTTAAGAAGAGCTAATTGAGATGGAATAGGTAAAATCTCAAACATAAGACTATCAGATGAAGATGAGGAATAGAAGGGAGAAGATTAAAAGAAAGTGACATCAAGAGACAGATAATAATGATGTGCAATGGAAGAATAGCATTTGTAACCTTTTTTAAGTTTAGAGTAACAAAAAAAAAAACTTTAAATAGATTGAGCTGAGAGTTTATCCTGGCTAAGAGACATATTATGAACAAAGCATGTGCAACCAAAGATACGAAAGGGAAGAGTGTATAATGATTGATTAGGGAATAAGATAGTGTGAGGAATTTTGTACTGAAGGACAGAGGAAGGCATTTTGTTAATGAGATAACATACAGTAAGCACAACATTAACCAAAAAATGAGTAGGAACATGATGGTGTAAAAGAAGCATGTGAGCAGTCTTGGTTAGATGTTAATTTTTACATCCAACAACATCATTTTGTTGAAGTGTGTAAGCACAAGAAGATTGATGTAAAATTTCATGGGATGACATAAATTGAATAAATTGAGTAGAAAAAATACTTAGGAGCTTTATCATTATGCAAAACTTGTACAGATGTATTAAATTGAGTTTTGATTTCAACATAAAAAGACTTAAAAATAGAAAATAGTTCAAAACGACTTTTCATCAAATTTAACCAAGTACATCGAGAATAGTTATTAATAAAGGTTACAAAATATTGAAAACCTAAAATAGAGATGACACGACTAGGCCTTAAATATCTGAATGAACTATAGAAACATGAGATGTAGCCTAATTATTGACTCTCTTGGGAGACAAAGTCCTAGACTGTTTTTTAAGTTGACACGACTTATACTCTAAAGTTGATAAATGTGACAAGTAAGGAACCATCTTCTGAAGTTTAGCAAAACTAGGATGGCCTAACCAATTATGGAGAAGAGTTGGAGAGACTGTAGCAGAACATGTAATAGAAGAAGCTGGTGACTTATTGATATAGTAAAGCCCTTGTGATTCATATCCTATACCAATCATCTATCCCGTATCGAGGTCTTGGAAAATAATAGAATGAGGGTCAAATTTAATAAACAATTTAGTGCAGGGGTGATTTTAATAACAGGGACAAGATTAAAAGGATAATGAGGAATATAAAGAATATGTTCCAATGGTAGAGACGATAAGGGTTGAGCATTACCCATCACTTTGGCAATTGAATGTGAACCATTTGCTAAAGTTACTGATGGTAATGAGGTAGATTCAACAAAATGAGAAAACAGTTGAGGATTACTAGAAATATGTTCAGAAGCACTAGAATTAACCACCCATGGGCTTAAAGAAGAAGACTGAGTGAGATATGCAATAGATTTACCGGTATAAGCAAAGGAAGTAGTAGAAGATGATGACTGCTTTGAAGCTTGATACTGGAGATAATTTTCTAGATCGGCTTTTATGAGTAGAAGAGAGTCCTGATGTTGTTCTTCAACTGATGCAGAATTAATATTCTGAATGACATTACGTAGAGGATGTCCATGTAACTTGTGGCATTTGTCTTTAGTATGTCTCCACTAATGATAATAAATACATCTAGGATGATCTTGCCTATTGCCTCCACTTTCTCCACTTTGTGCTTCTCTTGAGTTTATTTAAGCTCTAAGAGCCACATGAGAAGCAAAAGCTGAATTGTCCACAGGAGAAAAACCATTTAAAGGTGAATTAGGGTTAGATGGGACATGAAGAAGGTGGGAGAAAACTTCATCCGTAGGTGGTATAATAGGACTAGCTAATATTTGATCACAGATTAGCACAAGATCAGGACTAAGCATAGTAAGAATGTAGACCATAAAGAATTTGTCCCTCTGAGCTAAATCATTGTTGAGAGATTGATTAGGAGGAAGAAGAGAGTTATACTCAGCCTTAATAAATGCCTATCTCCTAAGAAAATCAATAATAGACATATCTGACTGTCTCAAATTAAGCAGGTTAGAAATTACCAAATATATATGTTGTATGTCATTAGTATAAAGAGTCTTTGCTTGAATCCATACATCATAACATGTGTGATAATGATTGTAAATTGGATGAAAGGAAGAATCAATGGATTGCCATAGAAGACTCAATAGTAAAGCATTGGCTTTGATCTAATTATTTCTATTTTCCTTCTCCACATCTTTTATTATAGTGGTTAAGTGGTCCTGTAAACCTTAACTTATACACCATAACTTGACTATTGTAGACCAAGATAAGTAATTTGAACTGCCCATTAGTTTCTCGATTGTAATGGTAGGAGATGGAGATAATAAGCTCAAAAAAGGACTAGTTTTTGATGAGGAACTATCATAAGTCATATTAGATTAAGAGAACAACTCAAAAGGAATGAAAAAAAAAAGGGTGAAAAGAACAAACACACAGTGGTGGTCGTCGGTGGTTGATGGTGAGTAGTGGTGGTTGACGATGGATGAAGATGAACAAAGGTGGAAGAAGATGGTGTTGTTGTTCTATGCCTTAATAAAGCAAAATAGTTAGTGTGAACCATCGAATGATCAGATATAGTGGACAACGGTAGCGCATGGTGGCACGTAGAGGATCTTTCACTGTTAAGACTTTTGGGATATGACACTAAAGAAGAGAGGAACATGGTGATATGATCGAATTTCAAATCCAATACCGAAAAGACGGTGAACAATGGACGTTGTCGAAATTAGGGTTTATGTTTGGGCAATTTAGATGATTTAGGGTTTCTCATTCCTTAGCTTTGATACCATGTTAAAAGGAGGAAAAAAAAAATAGAGAGAGAAAAGAAATCTTAATCTTATATATATTTTACAAATATTATATTGTACAAGTATTTATATACGCATATAAGCTTGGTACTCTATTGATTAAGAAATGTAGGACTAATGTAATCATTTAACATATGCAATGATAGCTCTAGAATAAATGTGTTGTCTTGTTTGATCACTTTAGGCCTCAAGCAATCTTCACATCAATGGAACAAGGGATTTACTTAATTTTTGTTGTTTTATGTGTTTCAATTATCCAAAAGTAGCTACTCTCTTTTCATGCAATCTAAGGGTGATGAGCTTTTAGTTGTGCAAGTTTATATAGATGATGTTCTCATCACTACCACTTGTTCACCCCATGTTACTACTATTAAACTATCTTTTGATCAAGATTTTATTATTAAATGTGTTCATATAATGTCTCTTTCTAGGCAATAAAATGTGTTGTACCTCCTTAAGTTTTGGTTTTGTTCTCAATCAACACAAGTCTCTACTTATATTCCACAAGATGATGGTTTTACTAGAGCAAAACTCACTATGTTTCCAATTCCACAAAATTTGCAACTTGATCTTGCATCTATAACTTTATTACTCGATGCCTCTTTATGTTGATACATTATTGGTCATCCTCTCTATCTTACTCACAAGACTTAGCATTAGTTATGATGTTCAAAAATCATGTTAGTTACTACTCAACCTTGCTCTTCCTATTTTCATGCTGCTTTAGAGGTGCTTCGCTATTTGAAAGGATATATTGGATTAGGTTTGTTCTTCCTCCAGTTCTCTTATTGTTATTAACTATTTTAATGCCAATTGAGGTTACTATCATAGCGATTGCAATTATGCTATCATATTTTCCTTTGTACTTCCATAATTTCTTGAAAAACTAAGAAGTAAAATATGGTATCCATCATCTTAGGCTTAAGTTAAGTATCAAAGTAATATTATTACTAATGAGTAATTTTTATAGGTTTCATATATTCTTCATGATCTTCAAGTTGTTGTTGATCTTCTTATTTCATCACTCATAAATAGTCATTCTACTTCCTTCTTTGTTACTAATCCTTATCTCTATGGATGCACTAACTACATTGATATTGATATTTATTTCATATGTGACAAAGTTACAACAAAATTTCTTAACATCTATTATATTCTTTATTCTCACCAGGTTGCTTACATTCTTACTAAGGTGCTTGTTGACACTTGATTTCATTACCTATGTACTAGGTTAGGTCTTCTTGAAGCTTATGAGCTTTTATATATGTATTTTAATAAGTTAGAAGAAATACTTTGCTATATATACTCCATATTTTCCAATTATTGCAATTAGTTAAATATAGGAAAACTTCCTATTATTTAATGCTCTTTTCTTTCATATGAAGTTGCTTGTGGAAGTTTCTTGAATGTCAATGGCAAATTACTCTTTTAACACTTAAGCATAGTGTTTGTTGAGCAAGGTACATGCTTAACCAATTTTTATATTTTGCAATTTTAAGATTATAGTGTAGGTAAAGTTCTCACGTGTCTAACACTAATTAATGTAAGTGTGATATCCCATTTGAGTAAAGTCCCACATGAATTGTAGGTGAATATTAGTAGTGGTTTATAAGGCCAAGGTAATAAATATGGAGTCAATACTAATTAAAAACTTTTGGGTTTGATGGTTGATAGGGATCCATTAGTCACTTATTGGCTTGTCTATTATTTACTGTTAGGCTAGGGTATGGCTGTTAAAATCTAGATTCCTCCTATGATTTTATGATTTTACAAGACCTTTCCTAGTTGAACTCCATACAAAACTTTTTGAATATAATTAGATAGAATCTCGATTTAAATCCCCAAAAGTGGTAGAATCCCAATTCTATAAGGGATTTTGCAATTTTATGTGTATTAGAGTTTTTGATCTAAGAGGGTAATACTCTTATTTAATGGGCTATTAAATTAGCTCATTACATACTTCCATTACTTTTCCTTAGCCTTTAGTCATGATTTAATGTAAGAATATATATATATATGTTTAGATTTTTATGTCTTTTTTTATCTCTTCTCATCTCGTGTCATTGTGACTTCAACTCTAAGACCTTTTCATTATAGTGATGGGAGAGATGGTGATAATTTTAGGGATGACAAAGTAGTTGATGATTTGTTTCAGTTTTATATTTTTATTTTAATTATTTATGTTGTAATAGTTTGTATTAATACTTATGTTGTAGTTTCTTGTACTAAGATATTGATTTATTGGTACTTACATATTACTTATACACATGGTATATATTATTCAATGATTTTTTTTTTTTACCAAGGTGTTACAGTAAGTTTATCTTATATATATATATATATATATATATATATATACATATATATATATTTTGGCATGTCAATGTACTCCAATGAAATTTCTTCCTTTGCTCTAGTTCTGATTATTATATAATTATTTGTATCTTCAAATCCAATAGTCTAGTGGCAACTTTCGGTCATTGCCGCTAGTTATATACCGGGGATGTTAATTTCTTGGTGCCCATAACTAGAACTATTCGATTCCTCTATATATACGATTCTTAATGAAAACAAACATAGGAAATGCATATGGATTAGTGGATAATAATTTTTGTTTCCCTTTGTGATAACTGTACTTATATCAAATAAATAGATCATGATATTTTTATTATTTTAAGACAGATACATTGTGGATTTATATTCCTTTCCTGAATAATATACTAAATCATGAACAGAAATGGATCTTTTCATCAACAATGCAATGGCACTGGCTCAAAATTCTCTTCATTAAAATCCACTTTTATATTTTCTTACAATTAAACTTGGAATCTAAATTGTTGTCCGCCTCGTAGTTATGTTTGTCTTAATATTTCCGAGTTATATGTCGGGTAATTTCAATGCAAAAAATATTGTCCCTTCATTAGAATTAAATTCTGTATATTTTCACCAAATTATATATCATTTTGACGAAGAAGTATATTCCAACAGAATTGAAAAAATGGAGCTATCACTATGAGTTGGAACAACAAGAGAGAGGGAGAGGGAGAAAGGCACAAAAAGACCAAATATTAGGGGCAACATTCTAAAATATTGCATTTAAAATTTTTTTTTTACAAATATTATACCCAAAATAATTATTTATAAAATAGGTTTTGAAAATATAGACAAGGTTTAGGACTTTAGTGTTATGAATTGTTTAGAGTTACATAACCCATAATATATATATATATATATATATAAAGATTAATTTAAGTGTATTATAATTAAGACCAAATCATGTTGCCATTTTATATTTTTATAAGGATAAAATTATTACATTTTCATTTATTGAAGTATAAAAAAAAATTATACTAAAAGTGTGGATAGAAAAATTACTTGAAGGTACAAATGACGTCCACACTTTTAATATAAATTGTACCGAATATACATATTGGATTTGCTTATTTAGTTTTGTAAATTTTGAAAAAAAAAGTTATAAATCGGACTTGTGACTTTAAAACTTATTTTGGGAATAATTTTTGTAAGTATAATATTTATGAATTTATTTTTAAAAAAGTATAATATTCTAGAGTGTTGTTCCAAATATTAGTGCCATCTTCTAAGTATATTCTTAAAATGGACAAACGTAGAAGCCGAGATTGGCATCTGCTTATACAAAAACTTTAACCGACAGACAGGACAATAAAACCTCAGGCAAGTCTTAGGACTCCAATGTACATCGAGTGAATGATTATAGTGACTAACAAAAACAAAAAAGTTTGGACTTATACTATTGACTTAATACATAACAGCTCGAATAAATAATGAAAATGTGACCAAATCCAAGCTTAAGAACAAACGAGTGAGGGCAGGCTCATGTCAAGGGCTTTGCCTCGTGGAAATGGAATGCAATTATTGAAATATGTAACTGACCTTAAATGTTTAACTCAATAAAACTATATAGTCAACATAAGAGTCAATCACTGGTTGCTGCCCTGTCGATTGCAGTAGTCTTTTCTTGAGCATGGGAGCCTTCCCTTCCACCGCTTCGACGATTCACCGCTTCGTAGGCTGTTCTGTCCTCCTTATCGGAAGCACTGGACCTACCAAAATACAGCATTGCAGCCATGTTATTTTTAGTTTAGGATAGGTTTTTAGAAACAAAAAAAAAAAAAAAAAGACAAAAAATTAAGAAAGTGAAAAAAAAAAGTAGTAAGGAAAATACAAAAATAAGAGAAAAAAAAAAGAAAATTCAGAAAAGGGAACAAAAAAAAAATAATAATATGGTGGTTGTTGAACTCCTAGGGTGTGTTAGATCATCGTAACTGGGGACACTGAGTTGGTGAGCGCATACACTTATTTTATGGAGTATCCATCTGTATTTTATTTGATATTGCAACTTGTGTGTACTCTCACAAGATAAGGTATGCATATAATAACTTTCTATCCTATATTTATCTTGATATCTTTATTTTAAGGTATATAGGTTATATCCAACTTAAAAAAAAAAATATTAGTAAATAAATAATATCATTATATATATTTTGGCCAATAATTTTTTAATAAAAACAAAAAAAAAATGAGCTTGGGTCCATAAGTTAATAACTTAAATGACTAAACTAATGTAGCTTCTCTTACATTATGTTTTCTATTTTTTCCTTTATTCTTGCTCATTTTTCTCTTTAACTTTGTATTTTCCATTTTTTCTCTTTATTCTTTTCTATTTGCTAAGTAATAAAATTACATAACTTGAAACGTTAAAGTGGGGAAAAATTACTTTTATAATTTTATAGGTTTTGCTACTAGTTTTGTAGGTCTTGCATATGAAGAGCTTCTAATATTACATGTAAACTACTTTTTCAATATTATATAAAATTGAAATTTATAAAAAGAAAAACAAAATTTATATATTCTAGAGGGTAACTTATACTCTGTGGGTTTTATAGGATATCAGGTATAAAATAGTTTCAAAGTGTTATAGGATAGATTTCAATTCTAAAATTTAGGAACCCATATCTTATAAGGTAAGATATGGGTAGAGTCTTGCACTCAACTCACTTTGTACTCACTCTTGTTTACTTAATCCCTAACAAGGGTATATATGTAGATATCCAAAATTAGAGTGACCCTAAAAATAAAATAAACATTCTTTTCTCTAGAAAACAAAATAAATATTTCTCCTTTTATATTTGCCCATACCTATTATTCAAATTAAAAATAAACATATGCCCTTTATTTTGGAAACTTATTTGGAATATTTTAGCTTTTAAATTTAATATCTTTAAACTTGTAATTTCTAGTTTTTAAGTAGACTAATATCTTGGTTAATTAAAGGTGGGAAGGTTAAGAGTGAGTAATGTATGACACTTTATGTGAGGACCTAAACTTAAGCAATAATATTAAAATTAAAATAGTATATATATATGTGTGTGTGTGTAAGGTAAAATGAATGTATATATATGTTATATGCTAATAATAATAATAATATAATAATAATAATAATATGGGCATATATATATATACATGTAAAAAAATGTACACATTATATTATATTATATTATATATATATAGCTAAAAAAAAAGAGGAAGAAAAAAAAAACATGCAGAACAGCACCCTCACTCAATGTCAGCAAAATTAAGTAAGTAATATTATATATATATATATATATATATATATATATATATACATTAGAATAGAGAGAGAAGAAAAAACAAATCATCAAAAATTAGAAAAAAAAAAAGAAGAAGCCAAAACTCTCTCCATTTCATACGAATTTTCTTGGCAAATTGAAATTGAAATTGAAATTTTCAACATGCAATCATCAGGATAGGAAGAAGATCAAGATTGAAATAGGATGCAACAAGAATTTGAAGAAATTGAAGAAAAAAATCAAATTAAATAGGGGAGGATTTGGTCTATTTGTTTAAAGGGGTTAGGGTGAAGCTACTGCTAGTCCAAGCTAGGGTTAAGGTTTTAGGTGGGGGAGGATTTCGACCGACATAGTGGTTGCCGACATTGGTTGCCGGAGTAGCCCCTAATAATGTCCGAAACTTCTTATTTTTTTTAAAATATCAAATATTGATGAAAAATTATGATTTTTGGTATTCTAGCATAATTTTGTATGGATATTAATGCGATAATTTTATTTTTCTGAAATTTGATTAAAAAATATGTCGTCCTTAAGAAATGCTCTGATTTGGTCATAAATTAAATTGGAAAATGAATAAGTCAAATGATGTATTTTTTATGTAATGTTTAGTATATAAGATCCTTATATGATTTATTAGATCACCAAATCAATAATTGTTCAAATTGGAGTTGTTTTCTATTTTTAGTGAATTTTTCAAGCTAATTACCATGTTCTGTCATAAGGTCTAAGTTTACTTGTTTAAAATAAATACCACAACCTAATCCATTTAAATATTTTTACTAATATAAGAAGATCTAATAAAAAACATAACACAACAAAATAAACTAGGATTTAAATAATGTTGACTCAAATGTAATCATTATTCTTCAATAGGAAAATGGGTTTGGAATTTAAGTATATACTAAGTTAAAAATATTATGTTTTGTTATGTTTAATATTATTAATTAGTAATGATTGCTTTACTTGCCTCAAATTGGTCTTGGGCTAGATTGAGGCTTCAAACTTATGAATTCCAATTTGTAAGATGAACAAACTTAAGCTATTAGGGTGTTAGAGGTGTCTTCGGTGCTTGGACTCTAATGTTTAAGTTGGAGAAGTAATGTGAGGGTACGACAATCGAGGTTGGTGGGAAGTATTAAATGTTTTATATAATTAGAGGGACCTCCTATTTATAGTGTTGGTGTGGTGATAGATTTTTTGCAAATAAATTTTCCTCAAAGATACCTTGGTTATTCTAGGAAAGATTTAATAGAATGTGTTTTTTAAAAGAGTTAGATTACCTTTCTAATTTGTATTGACTAATTTTGGCACTTTCCTATTTTGTTACTTGGCTTAAATGAAGTGGGCTTTGGGCTTAAGGCTGTTATGAGCCTATAAAAACTAGAAATTTTAATGGAGTATATACATAATACCATAGAATTCTATACTTTATATACCTTAAAGTATATATTCTAAGGTCATAATAGAATATGAAGATGTTGTACCTTATACTCTACTTAGCAAGAGCAAGTTTCAGAATATTACAACTAGAGCTTACCTTGTAATCATTACTACTTACTTGGAACCTAACTAATCATGCATTATAACATAGGTTCTAGGTTTCGGTAAGGTTGCTTATTCACCGCTAGTTAAAATTGATTTACCAATTTGATTTCAACTCTTTCATTTTTCTGACTTTGGATGGTGACAAGTCTAAATCAAATTTTTAATTTTTTAAAAAAAGAAAATCCATTCATCATAAGTTTAGTTGAGTAGTTTATATTAGGTGAGTTGTAACTAATATAAGCACCATATTATGATGGCTACCTAAGATAATCTAACAAGAATCTATTGCAATGACATTGCATTGGATTTTATTCTTCTAGAAATGGATTATCTTAATTTACTTTTCCTCAATTTACTCGTTTAAGATGTCACCATCTATAACCAATGGTTAAGATTGAAAGAAAGAAAGTAGCATCATGATAATGTGACATGATATTTAAAACATCTAGATAACATAAACAATTGATTTACAAATTGAGGGAAGAAAATTGAGAGGATCCAAATCCCATTCTTCCATCTACTTTTATGGAGGAGTACCTGTAGTACTTAGTAACATGAACTTCCTTTGCCCTTTCTATCATTGAAATAGAATTCTGTTTTGGATGTTTCTTTATAAGTAATTTGTGTTCTTTCATAATGGCTTCATTGATGACATTTGTGGAACTGTGTTAAGAATAATGCTAGTAATCAAGTAATAATTGTGCTTGGTTTTAAACACTTAATGGAGTAAAATTGGAATGAAATAGTAATTCTTATGGTGTTATTTTGTTTTATGATGGAGGCATTTTTAGAATAAAAGTTATATTATGTGAGAAACAACAATTTCTCTGGTAAAGGGAAAGAATTAAAATTCCTTTTTTATTTTAAGTAGATGCAATAGTTATTCCTTATGATATAACTTTTTATAAACCAAATAAGGGAATAGTTGTTTTACAATAATAAAGGCAAAACATTAATTTTATTCCAATGAACCAAACACAAATTAAGTTTCCTCATCTCGTTTCAACTCATTAATCATCCATTGAATCATAAAATTCTTGTATCTCTTTCAAAAACTAAACTATAATACCTAAAAATTTTATTAATTTATTTTAATATACATGTTGTCAAAAAGAGCTAAGGCTAAGGACGTAAAACATATTTAAATAAAGGGCGAATGTGTCTTTTCACATGAAAGATATAAATACCTAAATTAACCTAGAAAACCTAATTTGCCATTTTGAATAGTGAAACAAAAAGAGGATAGATGCTCTCTATGAGAATCCTAAGGCGACTAAAGGGAATTCACTAACACTCGATCTGGTGGTACTAGAATAGGATTAAATAAGGAATGTTAAGAACAAGAGAATTCTCGGATCAAGGAATCGATACGTGAGGTGTTTGATGTAAGTAATCTACTCCTTGTAATTTATATGAAACTACGTGTTTTGAAAATTTAATCAAGCTTAGGAATAGAAAGAATTGGGATTAGGAAAATTGGGAATGAAGGATTAGGAGTTCATGGAGATTGCCAAAGGTAACACGACTTACTAACACTGTCGTGTTTTGATTGTGTTGAATTTGAAAGTTACACCGAGAGATACACGGTCGTGTTTCGATTGTGTTGAGTTAAAGGTAATATGAGCTCCTAACATGGTCATGTTTATATTATGTTGAGTGTGAAGGTTACATTAAGAGATATACGACCTCTTAACACGATCATGTTTTGATTGTGTTAAGTCAAGGGTAACATGGCCTCCTAATACGGTCGTGTTTCAACTGTATTGAATTGAGAAGAACATGGCCTCCCAACATGGTCGTGTTCTAATCGTGTTGAAGCCAAACTTTATATCGAAAGATTCACAACCCTTAACACAGTCGTGCTCTAGCCTGTGTTGAGCAATACGACCCCTAACATGGCCATGTTGAATAAGACATAAAGTAATTAACTTCAAATTAAACTAATTTCCACACAACTTAGATAACTAGTAAGGCTTTAGATAAATTAAATAAATAGGATTAAGAGAATTAAGAGAATGATATTAATCTTAGATTAAGTACTAAGAAGAGCTTGTTAATGTGTATAGATCTCAATTTAGCTTAAGTCAAAGACTAGAAGTGCTTAAATTATGATTCAAGGTACATATGACTTGTGTGTTAATTTGTGCTTGTTTAAGTTGGTTTACGCATTAAACTTGATTTAACTGGATGAATTGGCTTAAGTGTTTAAGTTATACGTTGTATGTGCTTAGCTTGGCCTAGGAGTCCATAGTGGAAGATCCCTAGGGGGCACCCTAATGATCCTTATGTAATGTTATCCTTAGTGGAGTCGTGCTTAGAAATGATTTAGGCTGAATGTTAATTAAGAGGTTTAAGTGTACATGGGTGTAGGGCCCGTAGTGGCAGTTCCCATCACTAGGATTAAATGGTTTAAGTGAACATAGGTGTAAGGTTTGTAGTGGCAGTTCCCATCACCAAGATTAAGTGTACCATGGTTGTGGGGCCCGTAATATTAGTTCCGATCACCAAATCATACTTTAGTGTGTTAAGGGGGTCATGGGTACCTTATTGATGTTTGTGGACCTAAAATATATTAGGGAAATAGTTGTCTGTGTTTAAGTACTACATAATGTGTGTGATACTTGTTTATGTTTGTTCATGCGTGTGTGTATTCGTTATATGTACTAGGCATTAGCTCACCATTCGTGAAACAATTTTAGATGCAGGTGTTGAGAGAAATGAGAGCTTAGAAGATAACTTGGGTTTAGGTAAACCACATAGAAAGGAAGATGAATATTACCGTTACTATTATAGTGATTAGGACTTGGGAGAATTATGCTATTTGACTATAATAGATAGTATCTTTTGAGGAAGGTTATTTTATGTTCAAAGAATTTTGCTGCGTTAGATATTTGATATGGTTTATGAAATAATTATTTGAAATTTTGGGGACGTATGAAATGCTTTTATATACGAGTTATAAGTCGAATGTATCAATGTTGATTCAGAGCCTTAATGTGTTCTTGTGAGATAAGGATACAAGGCAAGCAGTAGCATGGCCCGGGTTTTAGGGCATTACAACTTAGGTGGTATCAGAGTTAGTTTTATGATCTTTAAAGACTTAAGTTTGAATCTATAGAGAATAGGTTCATGATCTTTATGATTTAACTTTTGGTTTGTAGAGCATAGGACGTTGATCCTAAAGAGCCGAGGTAATGATATTTAGAACTAAGTGATAATCAGTAGATATAAGTTTTAAACAATAGAGCTTAAGATATGATCTTTAGAGGAGTTAAACATTGGATCCGTAAGAAAGTGAGACATGAAGAGAGTGGGTAAAATATGGAACGTTTACTTAATTATGTTGTTATTTTCTTGTATCATTACTTTACTTGTATTCTTTTAATTGCTAAGTTTTATATATGAGTAAACCCATGTGTAGAGGTGTATGTACATATACTTACAAACTATGAAATTGACCATGAATGATATTAACTTAAGTAGATTCTATTGTCTCTTCTTAAACAGAATGCTTTTAAGAAGAATTATTAGATTAGGAGCTAGAAGGGGTGCTAGATGTGATAACCCCAATGAAGAGGAAGTTTAGAACCTATAGCCATAAAGGGAAAGATGTTAGGTAACTGAAGAGACAGTTCAACTACTGCATACTGTGAACCACCTGGTAGGATTACTAGCATAACAACACCAAGGTCCCAATGTCCCACAACATAGAAATGCTAATGAACCCATTAACTTTGATAGGTTCATAAGAGTAGCTAAGGAATTTAACCCCAAAGTGGATGATCCAATCGAGGTTGAGGATTAGGTATAAGAAATTGAGAAGACATTTGCTGCCTTCCAGGTACCAAAAGATAGGAAGGTAAATTATGTTGCATTCATGCTGAAGGGAAATGTAGAGAAATGGTAAGCTTTGGTTCCTAAACTTATAGGGGAGTGCATGAACTTGGCGGTATTTAATTAAGGAGCTATTTCATCAGAGATACTTCCCCAGCAACTTTAGAGACAAAATGAAGAATGAATACTACAACTGTGAATAGGGGAACTAAATAGTTGAAGAGTATGAGGCAGAGTTGAATTGCCTCATTTAATTCCTTCCTAAAAATGTATGTAATGATGATAGGTCTTGAGCCAGAAGGTTCCTAAGAGGATTGGAATTGGACCTACAACTTGTAGTAGAGGCCTTTCAACTATATACTTATGTCAAAATGGTTAATAAAGCGAAGTACCTTGAGTAGAATAAGAAGATAATAGAATAACAAAGGAGCCACAGAGTGGCAATAGATTTGGGAAAAAGACTTACCTCTAGTGGAATGGGGTAAGACAAGGGTAAAAGACATCACCTGCTGTAAAGTAGAATGTTAAGAGTTGTAGCCTCTCCTCTCTAGATTAACAAGTGCCTTTAGCACTTACTATAACAGGCCCAAATGTTAAATATCCCAGGTGTTGCGGACCTCATGAGTTAAGAGAGTGCATATGGTTAGATGAGGCATGTTTCTCTTGTGGGAAGATTGGGCACATTAGCAGACATTGCATTGAAAGGTCAGTCCCCTTAATCTTTTGTCATGTGTGCAACAAGAGGGGACACAAGGTAGTCAACTGTCCTTAAGGACAAATTAAAAATCAAACAGGATTAGTTCAACAATGGCTAGACCTCTAGTGAGAGGATAGGGAGGTAGAGTGGTAGACCATAGATAAGAGGTCCTAGATAAAGAGTTCCTATCATAGTGTTTGCCATTCAGCAGTAGTAGCACCGAGATATTTCGGATGTGGACAACATTGCAGGTATGCTTCCAGTACACTCCTACAATGCATATGTGCTGTTTAATATTGGTGCATTTGTGTCCTATGTGTATGAGAATTTTGTATGTGCTTGTGCATTAAATGTTGAAAACATGAATGACTACTTGGCTGTTAGTACTCATTTGGGAGTATGAGGAAGAATAAGTAGGGTATGCAGATGAGTGAGAATAGAAATACATGGTAGGGTAAAGTTAGTAGACCTTTTGGTATTGGAAATGATAGTGTTTGACATTATATTGGGTGTCAACTGGTTGTCAAAATATCATGCCACCATTGACTGTCATAACATAGTGATGTAATTTAATATACTAGGGGATGGATATTTTGAATACAAGTTAGAAGTGCAGAGACCCACTAGATTGCCTACCTATGAGATGTAGGGAAGTGAAGAGGTTAGGTGATGTGCCTAAAAGGGGATTAAGCACATGCAAATTAAACCAAGTAACAATCTTAAAGGACTAGCACAATTCGATTCAAGGTGAAGCAATTGTAGCGTGACCTTAATTGCAATATATAGACCGAATGATGAATTACATGAAATGAATCAACACAATAGTATAATCCTCAATGGTAATCACAAATTATACTCCAAAACCCACGTGATTACTACTAATAATCCACAAGAAAATAACTGTGATCCCCCTTTCTACAACTAATACTTTCACGGCTCAAGAAGCATGCACAATGGATCAACCCTAGATATTACACACTAGAGAAGAAAAGAAATCATAACAAAATGAAATCGATATGACTCACAATTTCAAGTGTTGCATTCGCCACAATTTCAACTCTTGGGGATTGAAATTGATAAGAGGAAATTTGAACTAGGAAACCTTAATTCTCTCACGTTAAAGTGAAGTGTATATTTGAAAAATGGCCTCCTAAAAACCTTACTTAAGCAAGTATTTATACTTACTCCCTTTAGGGTTAGAAAGTACACAAAATTACAACTATGCCACTTTTAGGGTGGCTGGTCCTAAATGAGAATTACAAACAAAATGAAAGTGTCCCAAAAAAGAAATTACATCATAAAATAGTCCATAGAACAATTACAAAGTACAAAATATTATAAATCTTCATGAGCCAAAGCTTCGAAGTGGAAACAATCACAGCGGGCCTTTAAATGCAAATCTGATGATGTCCATTGGCCATTAACTAATGTAGGATATGTTGGCATCCCAAGGAGAAATATTATTGTACCTGTAAGATTATTTTTCAATTACTTATTAGATAAAAAGAAATGAAGTGGAATATGAGCGATTTGGATCATCATCCAAATTGTGTTCTGAAAGCATATATGGTGCCGAAATTTTTTCCATCATCTCTTTAGGCTTCTGAAAGATTTGCCCTCAAATCTAGAGGGTCATTTCTGGAACTGAACCCTGACGTCTTTGTTAGCCTGCTCTCTTGATTATTAGATGTAGTGAAAGTAGTTCTGATTTGTTCCTAAAACTGATGCACCTCAGATGGAGTCATAGGTGATAGTACTATGCGAGACCCGCCTATGCTGAGCATGTAGGTGTTCCTAAATCCATCATGTAACACCTATCGATTAAATAACCAGGATTTACCCAATAGCAAATGGAATGCATGTATAGGAATCACATCACATAGGATCTCATCATGATATTTTGCTAACCACTCACAGGCACCTCTACCCTTGACATAACATACATACTGCCCATATTATCCAACCAATGCACGTTATAAGGGCTAAGATGTGGGCTAGTGGACAAATGTAATTTGTCTATTAGTGCAGCAGATATAATATTCGTGCAACTACCACTATCAATGATGAGTACACAAAGATTACCTCTGATCCTGCAAGAGGTGTGGAATATGTTCTCCCTCTGTATATCTCTATCATCAGGAGATATGGTTAGTGTCCTATGTAACACATTAATAGGTAGATATTGTTCACCTGTACGCTCCTTTTGTGTTTTTGCAGTTTAGTCATCATAATACTCCTGCAGTGTTATAGGCAAATCTGTAGGCTCAACCTATTCCTACTCAACCTCAACATCTTCCCCAGCGCCCTCCATAACAGTCATCACCCTCTTATTTGGATACTGTGCTACCATATGCCAAAATCCCATGCATTTAAAGCATTTGATCTAGCGTGCTCTTCCACTAGTAGATCCGGGAACAGTCTGCTTCACATATGGTGCTATTACCTCTTTACCCTTCCTAATGGGTATATTTTCTCTAGCAGTGTTAGGGGTAGTTTTGTCCACTGTTCTCACTGTCTCACCTATCGCCTTTGTCCCCCCTGATCGACTGTCAGCTGTTATGGGTCTGGTAGTAGTATTGGGCTTACTGCTCGGAGCCTTGAACAAGTTGGACTTCCTTTGCCTCCCCACTTTCAAGGCCAACCGAATAGCCTCATCAAGTGTACTATAGCGTTGTAGCTTAACAACACATGCTATCTCATATTTCAAACCTGAGATGAAGCATGCTAGGGTTTATTTCGGAGGTTCGATTAACCCACATCTAATCATGAGGGTTTTAAATTCTTGCACATAATCATCCATTGTCTTGCCTCCCTACCTCAAAGTCTATAGTTGCATAAACAATTCCTATTTGTAGTGCTCAGGAATAAATCTTTTTCTCAACACTCTTTTCATATCCCTCTGTATCTGAATCTCAGCTTCCCCATCCCTACGCCTGCTGATAATCAAATTCTTCCATCATAGTGCAACATATCTTATAAACTCGATAGCAGCCAATCGAGCTCTGGTATTACCATTGATCTTATAACATTCAAAGAGACCCTCAACCTTGTCATCCTAGTCCAAATAATCATCAACTGATCCCTTGTCGTCATAAGAAGGCATTTGCAGCTTCATATACTCCAATCCCCGAGGTGGCTTGAAATCCCTATTCCAATATGGATTAGCCCCAGAGTTGTCATCCCTATCTTCCCTGTAAGGATGATGATCCCTATCTATCCTTCTATTCAGATTTCCATCTCCCACCACTCTGTCTCTCTGAGGGTTCTATGGAGCTACCCAAGGTGGTGCTTCCATTGGTGGTTGTGGTAATGTCATCCTATCAATCGTAGTTGCCAAAGTAGCAACTATGGTAGTAAGATCTTAGAGCTGTTCTTCTAAAGTCCTCCTACTTGCAATATTATGACCTTAATCTCCACCAACCTGGCTATTGGCTTCATTACCAATTCCGTCATTTACACTTTCGTTGGATATGTTGTGATTTAAGAACTAATCCCATAAATTTCAGCACACTCCATCAACAACACCAACTCACACATTTAACAACCACAATAATGCAATAGCTTACGTTCTAAAAAGAATTATAGGCATAAGGAAATAATTTAATACTCCAAGTAAAGTTCAATAAATGAAGTATACACACAACTAATTTTAAGTAGTTAGAATTAAATTTAACTATAAGTGCTTAAGTAACTAGTCAATTACTTTCACACTTTAATGACTTGTTTGAATTCGAATTCTACTACTCAAACCTTCCTTTTCTTGCCTTGATTCCACACTACAAATAACCACAATGCGCAATACCTCAACAAATTACAAAAATACACAAATCCACCACCACACTACTCCTCTTTGCTCATGGTGCTAAGATGCTTCACGCTGCAATTAGCAATATCCTTGACAACACATATAATAACCAACATCAAATGTACATAACCTCTACTAATTAACAAGAATAACTCCAAAATTCACTTCTCAAGCCACAATACAATTTCACTTCTACAATTACAACCAAAACCATAACTTCTAAGCAAGATAAGTCAGCCTACATTCAAATTCAAAAGAAGTTCAATAAATGTACAACTCCACAAATGGCAAGAGGCTTTTTCAAATTCAAATGACACACAATTAAACAATCACTTAATGTGTGTTTTGAAACTCAAATTGCTTCTTAATTCACACCTCAATTCTAAAAATTCAAATTTAGAAATTACAATTGTGATTCCTCCAATTTTTGAAAATTCACACATTACACAATTCCACTTCACAATTGCAACCTTTCCACAATTGGTAAGAAGTAATTTTCAAATTCAAATAACCATACATTAACTTCTTCAATCTTAATGGTTTTTTTGAAAATCAAATAATTTCTAAATCTCCCATACAACTCAAATTTGGAAATTGCTCAATTGCACCCATTGTTTCCAAAAAATAAACAAGTAAAGTTCACACTTCTTCTTTCTACACAATTGGATAGCTTTCCTCTTCCTTCACGGTGAAGTCCACAACATAGAAGCTTCAACAAGTACTCAAAATCACTCCAACAAGCAGTAAGTTCAACTTCCCAAACAAGACAATCACACCACTTCAAGTAATCACAACAACAATTCAATTCTACTCTCAATTTTGGAATGAAGATGTAAGAACATGAGCCCTAAATTTCCAAAATTCAAAATCAAATAACCCCTTCTTACAACCACAAGCTTTGATACCAAAAGATGATGTGCTTAAAAGGGGATTAAGCACATGAAAATTAAACCAAGTAACAATCTCTAAAGGACTAGCACAATTTGGTTCAAGGTAAAGCAATTGTAGCGTGACCTTAATTGCAATATATGGACTGGATGATGAATTATATGAAATAAATCAACACAATAGTATAATCCTCAATGGTAATCACAAATTATACTCTAAAAACCACGTGATTACTACTAATAATCCACGAGAAAATAACCGTGATCCCCCTTTCCACAACTAATATTTTCATGGCTCAAGAAGCATGTACAATGGATGAACCGAATTCAAGTCTAAAAGTAACTCAATTAAGCACAAAAATTCGAATGATTATGAAGCAAATCTGACTAAGAAATATCCTAATTCAACCCTAGATATTACACACTAGAGAAGAAAAGAAAGCACAACAAAATAAAATCGATATGACTCACAATTTCAAGTGTTGCACTTGCCACAATTTCAACTCTTGGGATTGAAATTGATAAGAGAAAATTTGAACTAGGAAACCCTAATTCTCTCACGTTAAAGTGAAGTGTATATTTTGAAAAATGGCCTTCTAAAAACCCTACTTAAGCAAGTATTTATACTTACTCTCTTTAGGGTTAAAAAGTATACAAAATTACAACTATGCCACTTTTAGGGTAGCTGGTCCTAAATGAGAATTACAAATAAATGAAAGTGTCCTAAAAAAGAAATTACAACATAAAATAGTCCATAGAACAATTACAAAGTACAAAATATTATAAATCTTCATGAGCCAATGCTTCAAAGTGGAAACAATCGCAACGGGCCTTTGAATGCAAATCTGATGATATCCCATGGCCATTAACTAATGTAGGACATGTTGGCATTCTGAGGAGAAATATTATTGTACCTGTAAGATTATTTTTCAATTACTTATTAGATAAAAATAAATGAAGTGGAATATGAGCGATTTAGATCATCATCCAAATGAGTTTTGAAAGCATGTATGGTGCCGAAAAATTTCCCATCATTAGATGGAAGGAGTATCGGTAATGAGGGAATTTCCTGATGTGTTTCTAGAAAATCTTCCTAGTTTACCCCAACCAAGGAAATAGAATTCAACATAGACTTGGTATAGGGTATAGTACCCATATCAAAACCAGTCTATAGGATGTCACTAATGGAATTAGAAGAATTAAGGAAACAATTATATGAGCTACAAGATAATGGTTTTATATGACCCGGTGTCTCTCCTTGAGGTGTACATGTCGTATTTGTGAAGAAGAAGGTTGGAAGCATGAGACACTATATAGACTATAGGGAGTTAAATGAGGTTACAATCAATAACAAATATCCTCTTCCCAAGATAGATGACCTGTTTGACCAGTTGCAGCGAGTTTAGGTGTTCTCTAAAGTAAACTCGAGATCAAGTTACCATCAACTAAGAATTAAAGAAGAAAACATCCAGAAAACAACATTTCGGACTAGGTATGGGCACTATGAGTTTTTGATAATGCCCTTTGGACTAACGAATGCACGGCTACATTCATGGATTTAATGAATAGAGTATTCAGGGATTTTCTAGATAAATTTGTAATAATCTTTATAGACAATATCTTGATATACTCTAGAAGCATTGAGGAGCATGAAGAACACTTGAGACTGGTATTGAGCAGGTTACAAATGAGAATTTGTATGCTAAATTTAGTAATTGTGAATTTTAGCTGGAATAAGTAATCTTCTTAGGTCATGTGGTTAATAGGATAGGATATTTGTGGACCTAAAAAAGGTAAAAGCAATAGTAGACTGGCATAGACTCAAAATAGTTATAGAGATAAGAAGCTTCTTGAGTCTAGTAGGCTACTACAAGAGATTTGTAGAAGGTTTTCCAAAATAGCAACTTCTCTCACTAGATTGACAAAGAAGAATGTGAAATTCGAATGAGATGACAGATGTGAAGCCCGCTTTCAAATGCTTAAAGAGAAACTAGTGTTGGCACTAGTTTTGACTTAGAGTTTATAGTTAGAGTGGAGAAGAGTTTATAGTTTATAGTGATGCCTTAGTTCAAGGGTTGGGGTATATATTAATACAAGGTGGTCAAGTAATAGCTTATGCTTCGTGACAATTACAGTCGTATGAAAAGAACTACCCAATTCATGACTTAGAATTGGCAATAGTACTACTAGCTCTGAAGTTATAGAGGCATTACTTGTATGGAGAAAGGTGAAAAATTTTCACTGACTACAAAAGCTTAAAATATATATTTACACAGAAAGAGTTGAATATGAGACAAAGGTAATGGTTAGAGTTAATCAAGGATTATGACTGATAAGGATAAATTAACACTTATATTTTGTATGGGTTTGAGTTGCTTTTGAAATAAGTTAATTATGTTTAAAAGACTTTGGTACTTAAAGGAGAGCTATTTCAGTTTCAGGAAACTAAAGGACCTATCAAGGAAGAATAATCAACATTTGCAAGAGTCGGAGCGGATTACATGAAGAAAAGTGTCCAAAAGTGCAGCAGGAGAGATACACGGGTGTGTATCACAGGGGCACGACTGTGTATTATATTTGATACACTCATAGAAGGTTACACGACCATAATACACGGCATGTGTTGAGTTGGAATTGTCCATAGAAAGATACACGGCCGTGTATGACAGCCGTGTAGTTGATGCGACTCCGCGTTTTACAAGTTTCTTCCAAGATTTTGGTATCTTTGGACAGGTGGAAGGGAGAACATCAGGGGGTAGAGTGGAGAAAAGGAAAGGACACCTGAAGCAGATAGAACTAGATGGAAAGAAAAACGAAAAAAAAAAGAAAGAAGAGGGGAAGACGGGGAAAGCTTACCGAAGGGAAAAGCAACATCAACGGATTCATCCTTATCTTGTGAAGTGTTTATGCACACGGGTTCTTCATCTTTATTGAGTTGTATCTTGAAAATCATGAGTGGCTAGTTTATTTCATACCCGAACCTTACGAATTCTAGTTGTCATGTAATATGAGATTGATTGCATAGTTAGTGAATAGTGGAATTCTCTGAATTTATTCATGTTGTTCATGTAGTGTTGCTAATTTGATGTATAGCCAGCATTGAGTTTGCATTGATTTCTTAGAAGTTGATTGGAAAATCTCTTGTTTGAATAGATCATGCATGAATAAAGGAATTTGTATGTAATCTAGGGATAGAGAACATAAATTTTCCGTATTAAATCGAATTAGATAATTCGACTTAATTGAGGGTTCAAGAGTGTTAATGCAATTCTAATTGATTTTGATAGAAGAGGAATCTTTATTGATGCGATTAGAATTAGGAGCTAATGAATCTGGGAAGAACATTGGCTTAGTGTTAGATACTCGCGGTTCAGAGTTAACCATTGTTCGTTATTTGATTTATAAAAAAAGGTGAAGTTACATGACAATTAGAGGAGTAGTAAGGGTAGGGTATGTTCTTAGTTGTCGGATTTAGTAATCAAGTTATTATGTTATTTTTAATTGCTATAGGTTTTGTTAAGTATTTTAAATTTAAACTGAACCTCTCAAATTTGTGCGGTTAGATAGTTGGTTTAGAGTTATTATTGGTACTTGCTGATCCCTGAGGATACGATACCTAAACATAATTCTATACTATTACAATCGATAGGTGCACTTGCCTATTTGATCGTAAAGAGAGTCATAGAAAAGGGATTTTTAAATTTGTGTGATTACGATCATCAACAATGACCTAGAGATACAATACCACCAATGAAAAGCCAATGAGGTAGCAGATGCCCTTAGTAGAAAGAAACGGGGTAATGTAGCCACTCTCTTCACTTCGTAGAAGGAGTTATTGGAAGACATGTGCAAATTGGAGCTAGAAGTTTTAACAATGGTTACCTTAAGAGTTCAACCAACCATAATATAAAAAATTAAAGCTGGTTAGATGGAAGATAACGATATACAAGAGATCAAAAGTAGAATGGAACAAGGCAAGGCATTATAATTCAACTTAGTTGCAAAAGGGACCTTAAGGTACAAAATAAGACTATATGTGGCAAAGGATGCAGAATTGAAGAGAGAGATAATGAAGAAGGCAAATCACTTTACCTATACAATACATTATGGAAGTACGAAAATGTATAAGGATGTGAAGAGCTGTTATTGGTGGAGAAACATGAAGAGAGAAAGAGCAGAATATGTACCAAATGCCTCATATACTAGTAGATCGGAATAAAACATCAAAGACCAGCTGGAGAATTATAGCCTCTTCTAGTATCGGAATGGAAATTGGAGCATGTGACAATGGACTTTGTTACATCCCTCTTAAACACTAAGGAGAAGCAGGATGCGACTTAGGTTATAGTGGACAGATTGACTAAGCTTGCTCATTTTATACCTATTAGCATAGGATACAAATTAGAGAAACTGGCTCAAATTACATATAGGAGATAGTTAGACTGCATGGAGTGCCAATGACAATCACTTTTGATAGAGACATAAGATTTGTGAGCAAATTTTGAAACAACTTACATAAAGCGTTGGGCACCAAGCTGCAATTTAGTACTGCATTCCAACCATAAACAAATGGTCAGTCTGAAAGGACTATATCAATATTAGAGGATTTGGTCAGGGAATATGCATTAGATTTTGGAGGAAATTGGAATGAGCATATACCTCTAGTGGAGTTTTCCTATAATAGTAGTTACTAGGCAACCATCCAAATGGCACGATATGAAGCTCTTAATGAAAAAAGGTGTAGATCTCCACTATATTGGGATGAAGTGGGAAAAAGACAGATGATGGGATTAGAGTTAGTACAAGAAGCAGTAAATAAGGTGAAACTAATCAAGTAGAGAATATAGATGACCTAGTCTTGATAAAAGAGCTATGTAGACAAGAGAAGACGCCTTTTGGAATTTCAAGTGGGAGATAAGGTATTATTGGGGATTTTTTAACAAAGGGAGTGATCAGATTCGGGTTGAGGGGAAAGCTAAAACCAAGGTATATAAGCTATTTGCGATCTTGGAGAGAATAGGCACAATAGCTTACAGGCTAACTCTTTCACCAAATTTAGTTGGGGTACATGATGTATTCTATGTATTCATGCTAAGGAAATGTGTACTCAACCCAGATCAGATAATGGCTTTGGAACTACTGAATGTGTAGCTAAATTTGACATCTTTGGAAAGGCTAATTAGAATTCTAGACGCTAAAGAACGGGTGCTAAGATGGAAAACAATCCCTTGTGTTAAAGTGTAAATGATAAATTAAACAGAAAGGGAAGCAACGTGGGAATTGGAAGCAGAAATGAGGAAGAAGTATCCAGAACTCTTCCAGATCAGGTACTTTTGAGGACAAAAGTTTTTAGAAAGGGGGATAATATAGTACCTGACAATTTTATTAATTTATTTTAATATATATGTTGTCAAAAAGAGCCAAGGCTAAGGACGTAAAAACTTATTTAAATAAAGGGTAAATGGGTCTTTTTACATGAAGGATATAAATACCTGAATTAACCTAGAAAACCTAATTTGCCATTTTGAACAATGAAATAAAAACCATAGAGGACAAACGCTCTCTATGAGAATCCTAAGGTGACTAAAGGGAATTCATTGACACTTGATCTGGTGGTATTAGAATAGGATTAAAGAAGGAAAGTCAAGAACAAGAGAATTCCCGGATCAAGGAATTGATATGTGAGACATTTAATGTTAGTAATCTACTCCTTGTAATTTATATGAAACTATGTGTTTTGAAATTTTAATCAGCTTAGGAATAGAAAGAATTGGGATTAGGAAAATTAAAAATGAAGGATTAGAAGTTAATGGAGATTGCTGTGGGTAACACGACCTACTAAAATGTCGTGTTTCAATTATGTTGAATTCGAAAGTTACACCGAGAGATACACAACCTCCTAACACAATTATGTTTCGACTGTGTTGAGTTAAAGGTAACATGGCCTCCTAACATGGTCATGTTTAGAACATGTTGAGTGTGAAGGTTACATCAAGAGATACATGGCTTCTTGACATGGTCATGTTTTGATCATGTTGAGTCAAGGGTAAAATGACTTGCTAGCATGGTCGTGTTTCAACTATATTAAATTAAGAAGAACACGACCTCCCAACATGGTTATGTTTCAACCTGTGTTGAAGCTAAACTTTACATGAAAGATATGTGACCCTTAACATGGTCATGCTCTAACTTGTGTTGAGTAACACGACCCTTAACATGGCTGTGTTAAATGAGACATAAAGTAATTAAATTGAAATTAAACTAATTTTTATGCAACTTAGATAGCTAATAAGACCTTAGAGAAATTAAATAAATAGGACTAAGAGAATTAAAAGAATGATATTAATCTTAGATTAAGTACTAAGAAGAGTTTTTTAATGTGTATAGATCTCAATTTAGCTTAAGTCAAAGACGAAAGTACTTAAGGTTAGGATCCAAGGTATGTGTGACTTGTGTGTTGATTTGTGCTTGTTTAAGTTAGTTTATGTATTAAACTTGATTTAACTGGACGAATTGGCTTAAGTGTTTAAGTTGTATGCTGTATGTGCTTGGCTCGGCCTAGGGGTCAGTGGCAAGTCCCTAGGGGGCTCCCTAATGATCTTTGTGTAATGTTGTCTCTAGTGGAGTCGTGCTTGGAAATGATCAGCTGAATATTGGTTAAGAGGTTTAAGTGTACATGGGTATGGGGCCCATAGTGGCAGTTCCCATCACTAAGTTTAAGGATTAAGGGATTATGGGTATGGGGTTCGTAGTGATAGTTTCCATTACCAAATTATCTCCAGTGTGTTAAGTGTGTTAAGAGGGTCATGAGTATCCTATTGATGCGTTGTGGACGTAAAATGTATTAAGGAAATAGTTGTCTGTGTTTAAGTACTGCATGATGTGTGTGATACTTGTTCATGTGTGTGTTTTTGTTATACATATTAGGCATTAGCTACCTTTTGGAGAACAGTTTTAGATGCAGGTGTTAAGGGAAATGAGAGCCTAAAAGATAACTTGGGTTTGGGTGAACTATAGAGAGAGGAAGATGAAGATTACCATTACTATTATGGTGATTAGGACTTAGGAGAATTATGTTATTTGACTATATTAAACAGTATCATTTAAGGAATGTTATTTTGTGTTTAAAGACTTCTGCTGCGTTAAATATTTGATATGGTTTATGAAACAATTATTTAAAATTTTGGGGATGTATGAAGTGCTTTTATACAAGAGTTACAAGTTAAATGTATCAGAGTTGATTTAGAGTCTTAACGTGTTCTTATGAGATAAGGACATGTAGCGGGCAATAGCGCAACCTGAGTTTTAGGGCATTACATAAAGTATGTGTGTTTTCATTTAGCCTCCGTAAACCTCTTTGTCATGATCCCTCTTTACAAAATAGATACCATTCCATCATTTGATGGATAGTCACTTATCTGTGTCCTAGTTGATTGCAACTTGGAACTTTTCCAATCATAGGCTTCATATATGGATTCTAAACATTTGATGATTTTTACTCTCAAAATACTTTTTGCTGATCCTTAGATTTCTCCTTCATAAACTTTTTCTTAACAATAGCATCCTTTAACTCCTCTTTTCAAATTTAATATGCCCATTAATAATATGGCTTAACCTATCTTACCCCAAAATTATGCTTTAAGTCATTATACCATCCATAGTGCTTTGTAGCATCAATATGCTTATATGGCCATGTTATTGGCATTAGTTGATATCCTCAACACTTGACTACTAATTCCTTCTTGAATACCCATCCTCAAACCATTAGTTTAATTAGTTTCTTACTAACCATTGTCCTTATGCAAATCATTGTGTTATGACCACTATATAAACTTAGCCATATACTCACACACTATATGACCACTAGTATCGTTGATACCGTTCAAATTATTAAGATAATATTTATGCATTACAATATTTGAATTTTTTTGTCATGCATTTTTTCAAAGTTTTTAATATTGCAAAATTGTTCCTCTCGTTACCCGACTTAGAATATTTATTATTCTACTTATTTTCCTTAATTTTTATATAGTTTCTCAAAATTTTTACGACTTTACAAAGAGGGTCATGGATAAAGAGGATTACATTTGTCATATATATATTATTATTATGTACGAAAATGGACTCATGGACAGATGGTTTACCTTTATCAATCATATATATATATATATATATATTGTTTGTGGATGGATTGTGAAAGGATGTTTAGGAATGTTATGTGTAAAGATGTTTATGTTGTGATTGTGTATCAGTTAAAGATTGTGAAGGATGAATATTATGGTGCATTTTGCATGTGTTACTATTTCTGGCATAGCATGCATGTGTGTGTGTAGGTATGCATTGTACTAGGCGTTAGCTCACCCTTGAGAGATTTTTTTTTTTTTTTTATTTACATATGCTACTAAAGAGATCGTAAGATATGTTGAAAACCTAAGGAAGTCAGCCCATGATCAGAACAATAAAGATAATATAGAATACATCTATTACAATGACTAATAGATAGACTAAGGAAAGATAGGTTAGATTTTTATTTAATCATTTTGGGAATTTCTATTATAAATGAATGTTAATCGCTTCCACTGTTTAAATTGAGAAGATTGTTGATGACTTATAGTTAAGGATGGGAAATTTCATTAATTTTTGTTATGCAACAGATGATTTATGACTATCATCAAGAGTATTTGAACAATAGTAGTTATTGAGCCTTTGTGTGTCTTCAAGAAATGAGGACACGTGGCAAGTCGTAGTGTACTCGGATTTCAGGGCGTTACATAATCTATTAACAAATAGGCCTTAAACAAAAGCTGTTCTAACTGCTTTGCCTAAAATGAAATTAGTTTTGATAAAATTATCGTTAGCGATACCGAGGTTTTATAGGTTTTATAAACAGTAGCTTCTAAGAACATACGTGGGGTTTTTTATATAAAATTTATGGAATCATTTTACAAAGACTTAAAATTTTCCAAGAAGTTACAACATGTTTCAAAAGTTTTGGGCAAAGGATGACTACTCTTCATTTCTTTTTGTGTACCTATTGAATCATAGACATACGACAGGTAATCCAATTATTTTGGCCAAGAATTTCAGTTTATTGAATAATAAGGTGATCACATGGATGAAAGCACAGAAGACAATAATTTATTCTATTGGACAATCTAGCAATTAACAGAACATCACACAATTAACAAACATTAAGTAAATAGTAGATCATTCAAACTCCCTCACTTAGGCATGACTTAAGGATTATAATAATCTTCTAGTAGGAATAGAGAGTCATTTAATATACCTAAATAATTAAACATATAAAGATATACACATAAGGATAGCTATTAGTAAAACATGCTAATCTAATATCTCGATCTTATCCCTAATTTTTAAGATAGCCTTTTAGGTATCATTTTAATATTTAGATTCTTAATAGTAGAGGTCCAAGGTCTCAAGTCTGAGTTTACAATCTTTCATCTAGGTCCATGTTTAGGTTTTCATCATGGTAAGTCCTATTATCAAATGATGTCATGAAAGGTCAAGCATTTACCCAATGATAATTCCAATAGGATAAAGTTCGAATTAAGTAACAAATAGTCATAAGTCCTCAAGGTTTAGGGAAAATGGCCTTAATTTCATTTCTTTGAACTTTTGTAATTATTAAAGCTTTAGAAATATTTCTAACTACCTAAAGACATTTTAAAGGAAAGAGAATTGGAATAATCTTATGAAAATAGGATTTCTTGAAGTGGAGTAATGAATGGAGCCTACACTTCTGAAAACATGCATTATTAATATTTTTAAAGGGTATACTACAAAGATAACTTTAGTAGTTTAGGATTACCTTATTGATTAAAAATTCCTTTGGAAACCTATGATAAAGACCCTAAAATAAAAGAAAATAGGTAATATTAGCAACTTCCTTAAGAAAGTTAGAAGTTATTCAAACTTATTAGAAGTTTCTGACCTTGATTCTTTGAAAGAGTGGTCTTGAAACTCTTATCCGTTTTGGAGATAAGTGTGAGGTTAATTGGGAATAACGTTTTCTTTTTTATTGGAATGTTAGGTGATTTTAGTGGGATGTTAGGTGAGGAAAAATAGATGCAAAAAGTCTATAGAGGCATGTGGAATAGAGTGGAATTTGCTTAGGTAACTTAGGTGCTTATCTTCCCTTTTTATAGTATTTTAGTTTTGTTCATGATGGGGGACTTATTTTCTAGGCCTAAGAAGAGGGTTTTAATGGAAGATTTAGGGTAGCAATGTTGCTTAAAAATAGGATAGAATAAATTAGGAATGATGGTTGTAGGATGAGGTAGGATAAGGTGGGGTAATAATGTGTTTTGAAGATAAAATTCGCATGGAACTTTCTCCTTACTTGGTTAGCCATAAAACTTAATTTTTTCCATGATATTTGTAGGCTTTTTTCCTAGTTTAATCTAGGGTAAATTAGGTTAGACTAAATTAAGGTGTGATGGGGTAAATTAGATGAAGATATGGTAGGTGAATTGTATGGGAAAGTGCACATGAAGAGAGGAGAGTTTGCATTTGTTTTTGGTTGTTTTTTTTTTTTAATTATTTTCTTGTCATTTTCCTAAGTAGACAAGATAAAATTATGGTACAATAAGGTAGGATATGATAAGTATAAGATAAGGTTAAGATATGATGAAATAAGATAGGATAGGATATAATGTGGACATGTGAAAGTGACAGGTGAGTGTACATGTGGAAATGGAAGGCTAATCGATTGCTTCTTGTGTAATTTCCATGGATTTGGTCAAGATTAGATAAGTTTAGGGTATGTTGGTGCTAGGATAAAAGAATTAGGCATGTGTGGAATGAAGTGTAAGCTTAAATGGAAGAACAAAAACCAATAATCGCAAGTCACTTCCATGTGAAATTTTTGTAACTTGTTTTATATGCCAATTTGAGGAGATAAGGAACAATTTAATATGTTTCATTTTCTCATGATGGAGTCAGATTATTCTTGTAGAAAAATGTCTACAAGGGCAGGTCAAGATAAGGCATGATGAGGAGTTGCTTTCTAAGAGATGGGATAGGATAAGGTGGAAGAAAAATCAAAGATTTTAGGTGGAAAATTGGACTTGAAATTGATGTCTTCAATAGGATGTAAAACTGACCTATTTGGATGGGTTTTTCTTTGTATTTTGTGTGTAATTAAGTATTAAGACATAACAATGAATTATGAAAAGAATTAGTTAAAAAAGAATAGGATTAGGGGGTGGTTTCAAACCTAATTAATTAGGTGTTTTTAAGTTGAAGTTTAGGAGCTTTTGATTTTGAGTATGTTTAGGGTTTAATTTGTTATTAATTTGATGTTATTCTTACTAATCTAAGTCTTATGATGTTAATTCTTATGATTAGGGTAAGATTGAATGGATTTGGAAAGGAATTGACTCAAGTCAAGGCAAGTTTTCTTGAGTCGTCAATTCTGTTCGAAAAGGGTATCACATAAATCCTTAATGTCTTATCTACCAAGTCTTCCCTAATTTAACTCGGGTTTAAACTTTAACAAGCTAGGACCACTAAAGTCTTCTCAAGGGTGTCAAGTAGAAGACTTAAGTTACTTAGTTTTATTGAGTCAATTGGCTCAAGTCAACTTTTAATTTGACTAAGTTGACTAAAGTTAACATATAAAATATTGAGTCATCTCTAGTTCTTAGACCTTATTCGAGTTCATTTGGAGCAAAATCTTAAGTGTAATTCCTTATCTAATAGACTGTCCAAAAATACTATCCACAAAAATCCTTAGGAATTATATATGACACTTGGGATAGAATATGATCTTCAATTTTGATTTTTGGGCCAAATCTATCAAGTGTTTATAATAGTTTTCCTTCTCCATAAGATGTTCTAGTTAAAGTAAGGATATTGTTGTCATCTAATGGCTCGATTTAGGATGAAGAAGGGTTGGTGCTAACTTGTATAGGATTGAAGTTATGGTTTTTCAAGTTAAATTTAACATTGATTTGCATGCTTAGATTACTAAAAATTTTGTTAAAATTCATCTCATAAGTTTACTTAGTTTTGTGTGCAAGTCAACTTACATCATTATTCAAAAGATCTTAAGTCAACTTAAGAGTTTACTTTAGTCAATTCGAGATTTTTTAACTAGTAAACCTAAGTTAACTCAAGTCTTTCTTTATCTAATCTAGAGTTGACTTAAGTAAATGCTTTGTTTTTAGTAAGTTGACTTAAGTCAATTATCTGATGTGCCTAAATGATCAAATTCAAGCACGTGAAACCAATTGAAGAACCACTTCAATAACTCCTAAAAAGGGCGTGATGCCAAGTAACTTTGAACCCTAATTGTATGAACAAGTAAGCTCGGATGATCAAAAGATGATGTGAACAAGGGATCGCAATACCAATCAACAATAACACGCATACAATTGATTCTATTACAATGAAATTGGCATGAACAAGTTGTAGATAAAATCCCCAAAATGGCATGAAATCAAGGACCTACAACCCTCAATGGCGTAAGCCAAATTAGAAGTACAACAGGTGGATTCCAATACCAGTCAAATGCAACGGAATAATTCAATTCCAATCCATACAATTGACATGAAAACCAAGCAATACATGAACCCTAATTTTGGCATGAAAGGAACAAACAAAGATCAACCAATTACAACTAGATATTATTCACTAGCAAGAATCAGATGCAACTTAAGAAAATCTTGATATGACTCATAAGAATTCCTTAAGCTAACTCACCATAATTTCACAAGTGAAATTGATAAGAGTAGATGGCGTGAAGAGAGAGCTCCCATGGCAACAAAAGTGTGTTTTTCTCAAATCATTAAAAGTCCCCCAAAACTTTAGTTAACAAGTATTTATACTTGCTCCAATTAGGGTTGAAATGTCTAAAAAATTACATCTATGCCATTAATGTGGCCGGTCTTAATTCAACAAGTACAAGCAAATAAAAATGTGTAAAATGATTACGAAGTAACTGGTTTAATAATAAAATTACAAGTAAAAAATAGTCTTCAACTAGCCAATTCTTCAATGGAATTCGTCGGTCCAACTTATCTTCGGTTTAGGTCAGTCTATAAATAACCCATAAGCTGAGTCTTAGTGAGTTTGTCCATTGCCTTATAAAACCCGATAAGTATGCCTATTGGAATACACAACACATAAGTAATAGAAAAGATGTTAGCATAAAAATAATTCCGAGGACATTTTGTTCAAAGAGGACCTTCATCGCCCAGATTTCAAATCTTTTGGCTCTTGCCCTAATGATAGATCAAGCAGGATTTTGATTCATATAATCTCCTTAGGCCTAAAAAAGATTTGTCCTGAAAATGAATAGATCAAATGCAGTAGAGACTCTATATCCTCTTAGCAAGTTGTCTAAAGAAGTATTACTATAGAATCCCAGTATCTGAAATACCATAGAGGGTGATTGCTTTCTCTCCTTAATTTCTAGGATATACCTCATTTGCGACACATATAATGGTCTATTATCCACTAAGACCTCTCTTATCTTAATCCGTTCCACTGATATTGTTGCCTCCTTTCTTGATTCACCCGTATGTCTTTAACCCCCTTAGCCCTCTAATGGTTTACTCAACTGCTCATGAACCTCTAAAGGTAGACACAACTACCTCTAAATAGTTTAGTCTTCTAGAGGTTGGCTCATTTGACTATAACCCTTAGGAACCCCTGAAGGTTAGCACATCTGTATCTGATAAGTTTTGTCCTCTATAGGTTGGCTCTTGTAACTAGGAACCTTAGGAACTTCTGAAGGTTGGTATATCTACTTCTGCATAGTTTGGTCCTCTGAAGGTTTGTTCATATGGTTATGATCCTCAAGAATCTCTAATGGCTTATGGATTTGTTGTTGAACCTTTTGGACCTCTGAAGATGACATCAGATTCAGAATGATGCGTTTACCCTCTTTTTGGAATACATATGTATTCCTGAAACCATCATATAAGACCCTCCTATCATATAACCATGGACTACTAAGCAATATATAGGATGTACACATAGGAAGAATATCACTTTCAATCTCATCATAGCACTTATCCCTTATACTGAAAGGTACTTTAACCCTTTAGGTCACATAAAGACTCCTTGATCATTTAACCAATATAATGTGTAGGGTTTAGGATGTGGGGTAGTTACAAGTTTCAATTTTGATACCAATGATGCAGCTACAACATTAGTACAACTACTACCATAAAAAATCATGACACACAAGTTTCCTTGTACCCAATAAGAAGTATGGAACAAATTTTCTCTTTGTTCATCATCAATAGTAGAAGAAGAAGTCAATACTTAATGTACTAAATTAGTAGAAGTATACACATCATTTAACATGGTTGCTAATTAACTTCAACAAGTTAATTACACACTTCACTACACGCACCACAACAACATACACTCTCACACCCACGGTGCAATAAACAACGAATACAATAAATAATTCTTGTCACTTCAAGTATAGTAAAATAATTGAAGCATAAATAAATACTTCCAAGTAGTTAAGAAATTAAATTTAACTAATAAGTGTTTAAGTAATGAGTTCAATTATTTTCACACTTTAATGTTTATTTTTGAATTTAAACTTCATTACTTCAACTTTCCTTTCTTGCCACAGTTTTACACCCACAATTGATCTTAATGTGCAGCACCTTACATTACACAAAAATCCACAAATTCACAAGTGGCAATTCCTTCACTACACATTCACATCGCCACTCATATACAACACACATACAACTTCTCACTTCACGGTGCACTCACTTCAACCCTTAACACCAGTACTTCATGTGTAGCAATTTCTTGCCTCAACACACACAACACTACACGTTGCAATTCTCCACTTCAAGACACCTTTACACCACCACACACACCTCTCAATCATAGTGTAATTAACTGACCATCACTACATACACCCCGTTGCAACCCTTTACTCAATACACACACACAACGCCATACACATACACCCTCCACTCACGGTGCAACATACACACACACTTCCAAATATACAATCTCTTACCACTTCACAATATAATGTACACCACAACTCACACACTAAAGGCAACAAAAATTCAAATTTAAATTACTCCACTAATTGCAACCTTTCCACAATTGGTGAGAAGTAATTTCAAATTCAAATAACCATTCACTCAACTATCCATAATAACTTCTTCAACTTAATGGTTGCTTTGAAAATCAAATAATTTCCAAATCCTCTACGCAACTTAAATTTGGAAATGATCAATTTTACTCCCTAATTTTGAAACAAACAAGCAAGGATTACACTTCTCTTTTCTTCACAAAATGAGGTACTTCCCAATTTCTAATTTGAATCAAGAAATGCACTTCTTACTTCCTTTCCCTTCACAGAAAATTCAATAACAAAGGAGCTACAACAAGACCTCCACTTCTACTTCAATAAGCAGCAATTACAACTCCTCAACAATACAATCAAACAATTTAATCTTCAATACACAATTTCGGATCAAAAGTTAAGAACCCTAAAAAATTTCAAAATCAACCAACACTAAATCCCTTCTCTTAACTTGAGCTCTGATACCAAATTATGATGTGGCTAAATGATCAAATTCAAGCACATGAAACCAATTTAAGAACCACTTCAATAAGTCACAAAAAGGGCGTGATGCTAAGTAACTCTGAACCCTAATTGTATGAACAAGCAAGCTTGGATGATCAAAAGATGATGTGATCAAGGGATCGTAATACCAATCAACAATAACACGCATACAATTGATTCTATTACAATGAAATTGGTGTAAAAAAGTTGTAGATAAAATCCCTAAAATGGCGTGAAATTAAGGACTTATAACCCTCAATGGCATGAACCAAATTAGAAGTACAACAAGTGAATTCCAATACCAATCAAATGTAAAGGAACAATTCAATTCCAATCCTTACAATTGACATGAAAACCAAGAAATACATGAACCCTAATTTTGGTGTGAAAGGAACAAACAAAGATCAACTAATTACAACTAGATATTACTTACTAGCAATAATCAAATGCAACTTAAGGAAATCTTGATATGACTCACAAGAATTCCTTAAGCCAACTCGCTACAATTTCACAAGTGAAATTGATAAGAGTAGATGGCGTGAAGAGAGAGGTCGCACAGTAATAAAAGTGTGTTTTTTTTTTTCAAATAATTAAAAGTCCCCCAAAGACCTTAGTTAGCAAGTATTTATACTTGCTTCAATTAGGGTTGAAATATTTAAAAAATTACATCTATGCCACTAATGTGGCCGGTCCCAATTCAACAATTACAAGAAAATAAAAATGTGCAAAATGATTACAAAGTAACGGTTCAATAATAGAATTACAAGTACAAAAATAGTCTTCAACTAGCCATTTCTTCAATGGAATTCGTCGGTCCAACTCATCTTCAGTTTAGGTCGGTCTATGAATAACCCATAAGTTGAGTCTTAGTGAGTTTGTCCATTACCCTATAAAACTCGACAAGTATGCCTATTGGAATACATAGCACATAAGTAATAGAAAAGAGGTTAGTATATAAATAATTCCGAGGTCATTTTGTTTAAAGAGGACCCTCATCGCTTAGATTTGAAATCCTTTGGCTCTTGCCTTAATGATAGGTCTTGTAGGATTTTGATTCCTATCATTATCGATTTACTAAGTTAACTATAATATCCTAACCTTATTTGACAATCTCAAGATAAGATTTCCTTGATTTAAGGATTAATTCATCTCACAGGTGTAGGTTTTGCAAGATGAGTAGTTTTATTGGGAAGTTGATTTGGTAATTTTCCTTAAGAGGTTATGAAAAGCTTTCTCATCAAGTTTATTAAGATGACTTCCTTACTATATCTCTTAGCTAAGTTTCTTTTGATGTGTAAACCCTACAAAATTCTAAAGTAGCGTATAAATTGTGAGAAGAATTTTCGAAGACATTTAACTTTATGCTAAAGGACTAAGTTCCATAACCCTAAAATATTATACGAAAACCCTAAATTGATCTCTAAAACATGAAATAATGTTTTGAACCTTAATCCAAAAATCTAAACCTTAGAATAGGAATCCATGACCCCATATTAACCCGTAAACCCCAAATTAACAATGCAAACTTTAATTTAAATAACAGACCTCAAAAATAATAAATTAAACTCTAAACTTAAACCCAAATCCTAAAATAATAATAATAATAATAACTAAAAAAACCTAAAAATTTTCAATTCCAGAATTAGTATAAGGAAAATATCAAGAATTATGTTAGAAAATGAATCTAAAAACGTGACTGTGAATTAAGATTCACCTTGTGATATGCCAGCCAACTAGCGTATCCAAAAGCTAAGGAATTCGAAGCTAAGCCAAACCCTAATGATAGAACATCGCCTTAGGAAAACTAAACTTGAATTTAGATGTTTAAAAAGCTTAAATTCGATTCCCAAAATCTTAGAACCAACCATTAACATGATGATTTCCTTCAGACTAAAGAAAAACTAACGTCGAGCTTGGAAAAGCTTGAGGTTCGATTCAAACAAAATAAAAAATTAAATGATGAAGAATTACCTTATAATTAGTTAAAGAGACCCCAAAACTTTAATCGAATCCAACTCTACTAAAAACTCAAATTAGGTAAAATGAAAATTGGAAAACATGACCTCAAACTATCCTTATAAGTGGCATTGAGAGGTGAAGAATAATGGCAACATTTAGACCATCAAATGACTTAATCGTAAGCGTAAATTTAATAGAAAATTTCCCATATATGCCCAATTTAAGGCTCATTTAATCACAAGAAGAAAAAAGGAATTGATCCATCAAAACAACCCCCAAATTTTGCCCAAGTCCACATGAATTGCAGCCAATAGTAACCAAGTAAGTAACTAAAGAAACCAACCAAAAAGTAACTAGAATTTTCTTAGCCAAATGGAAAGATAATTGGAGGCAAACTAGGTGACAAAAAAGAGGGACAAATTTGATGAAAATCCCCTTGAATAGCAAACCATGTCCCTTAGGATTAGACTCATTACCCAATGGACAAAACCTTTACCTAAAGAACCAAACTAAGGACCTAGGAGCAAACCCCCTCAAACAAACTACCTATGTTTTGGTTTCTTTCCCCCATTTCTCCACATGAAAGCTTCCTTTCTTTTGCAGGAATTTACTAAAACAAATACCAAAGAAGTTGACCAAAAGCCCTATCAAAATTCAAATCACACACAGACACATAAACTATAACTTCCTCTTACATCTAGTACCTTGTTTCAGCAAAGAAAAACACCCTTCAAGCAACGACCAATCAAGCCCCGTTTTTTGATGTTTTCTACACCCTTTTGGAGCTCATTTGAGGAAAAAAAATCCTCAAGAAAATCAGAATCAAAAGCTCTAAAAACTTAGCCAAACACTCTCAAGAAAACCCTTAAAAATCAGATCAAATAGCCTCCTCTAAACTGTAATCAACAGGCCCCTTTTTCTAAGCTTTCCACATCTAATTTGATCACCACTTATTCCCTACGTGAAAGCCCCATCTTTTTGAAGCAAGAATACAAGAAAAAAGCCTTCAGGAACTCTCCAAAAATCCCCAAACACTTACTAAAAAAGTGGGATCACAAGGAGATTCCCCAAGCTGTCCCCCATTTTCCCATATTGCACACTTTTGGATTTCACCTTTTGATCATGCCTCTAACCACTTCCAATTAAGCCTAATTTCAGGTATAACCAGCACCACTTAAGAAGGTATTTGGGGAGCTAAGGATTCAAGGAAAATCTGGACATAAAGCCACTCTAAGGGGAAGTAGAAGGAAGATGATCTTAACACCCCTAAGTTGCAACAAGTAGGATTCTTGTGCTTCCATGTTGTTGCTATTTTTTTGCTTGTAATATTTTTATTCCATAGCTTAGATTAGAGTTATTTTACCTTGATTTTGTAATTCTCCATGTATATTTGAAGTGTATTTAATTTAGGAAATGAGTTGGAAATATAATCCCACTTTAGGATACAAAACGTGGAGCTACACCTTCCATTTTAGCTTGTATGTTGAAGCTTTTAGAAAAATAAACGGAGATAAGAATTTGGAGATTCTTGGTAATTTTGAACACCTAAGATAAGGGGCTAATCAATCATATTTTTAATCTACGTTATGTCTTTTAAGTCATGGGAAATTCGGATGGAAAAAGGGATCCCTTTTTGAAATGAAAAATTGGAAAAAAGGGTAAGATGTATCTAAGAACCTCAAACCATGACCAAGGCCTAATTAAATATGGAAATTTCTTTATTTCCAGAGCCTAAAGATGCCAAAATATCATGAGAAAAAAATTTGGAATTAGAAATCTTATAAGAAAACCCCAAACTAACATAAGCAAAAAGGGAAAAGTGCAACCAAAGCATTTGAAAAAGATACCTAAGGTCCTTGTGCCAAATTTTGGAATTTCCAGAAGAAAAAAGAAGACTCACATGCTATTTAGAAGTTGCAAACATGCTCCACATGGTTAGGATTAATTTCTTTAGGTTAGTAGAACAAATTAGATAAAAAAGAAGCCTTAACCTAAACATACGTTAGGCGTACCCAATATGTTTGGGCACTAGCGCCATGTTTTGAAGTCCAAACAATCAAAATGACTTCAGAAATCAAAAGAACATTCAAAACCCTTTAAAAAAATATATAAATACACTAAAAAAAATAGGACTTAAATTGAAAAAGTTATAAAGAAAACATTAAGACGTTTAAAATCGAGAAAACTGCCAAAACTGGCAAAACTAGTATAGGTTAACTTTGACTGAAACTTATAGAGATATTTTGTCTTATTAGGTGAGACATCATTCAAGGACAACCTGCCACCTGATTATTATGATTAAAGACCATATAGAGGGGTGAGTGAAAAATCCGATGATTACTATACCGTGCTTGTGTTTGTAATTAGTGCACCTGTATGTTGTAAATATCTAATATATGAACTGGATTTGTATACGTAGGTAACATGGGGTATTATATGTGTTTGAATACCATGTTTGAATGATAATTAAACTTGATTATAATTGGCTAATTGATTTATTTTTTCCTTTACATTTAGCTTATAGAAATTGCGAGTGTTAGTATAAATTGTCGAGGATGCCAAATTTGACTTAAGTCTATTCGACCTTAAATAAAATGAATCATGCATCATAGAGCCTTGTGTGTAAGAAGGCTGTTGGCATCATGTGGTGGTATAGAAAGGTCCCATGGAGGATGCACTCAATGGGCACAACTTATCTCGAACTTTGGGAACTAAGTGGAACTCGAGAAATGTTGCCCTTTGATTGAAACATAGGATTTTTCTAGTCTAGGGATTCATTACTTTAGGGTGATTGAGCTTGCAAGCCTTTCATAATCTATATCCCATGATAGTCTTAGTACGTATATATGTATTTTCAAGTCTATTGAAGTATATTTAAAAAATATATATAGATTTTACAAATTGTCTTGAAAGATAGCTTGGGGTCATTGGAGCTTAGAGCCTAGAGCCTAGAGCTGGTGTGCAGTTTGTGATTTCCTAACCTTTAGCAATACAGGGCATTAAATCTGATGTGCTTAAAACCAAGCATTTGCACACAAAAACCAAGATTGAAAGACAATCAAATAATGTCAATCAAACTAGCTACCAAATGATGTTAATTCTTAATGTTTATAACCAATTCTTCAAACTAGGATGTGATCAATCTTAAGTATCCAAATTTGATTGCTCTAAAACCAAAAGATGATGTGCCTAAAAGGGGGTTTAAGCACATGCAAATAAACCAAATTACAATCCCTAAATGATGAGATCAAATTCGGTTCCAAAGGGCAACAAATTACATGAACCCTAGTTAATATAATATGATCCGAATGCTAAAATTCAAAGGAAATAAAACAACAAGGAAGATAATCCTCAATTGAATCACTAAATCAACTTAAATTCCAAGAGATTTCCAATCATCAACACACAAAAACAAAGTCGTGAACCTCCTCACAATCAAGACCAATCCACACCACAAAATATAAGAAAAATTGATGGTAATAACAAGTGCTAAAACCAATCAATCTTATATCATTACAAAGAGGTTACAATTGATATCAAATTTAGATCAAGAACTATCCTAATCAATCTTAGATATGACTCACTAGTGATGAAAAGGAAAAACATAACAAAGGGAATTGATATTACTCATAATTCTCTTTGATGCCACTCGCCTAATTTCAATTTTTGGATTGAAATTGATAAGAGCTAATGGATTTACGATGAACCCTAACCCTCACACGAAAAGTGTATATGCTGCAAATTTCAAAAGCTCCCTCAAAACCCTATTTAAGTAAGTATTTATACTTGCTCACTTTAGGGTTAAAATGTACAATCATGCCACTTTAGGGTGGGCAGTCCTAAAAACATCTATTACAACAAAATAAAAGTGTCCCAAAAAATTACAACATAAATGATTCAAATAAATAAATTACAAGTAAAATAGTCTTTAACATGCTAGTTCTTCAATAGGATTCGTCAGCCTAGCTCATCGTCGGTTCAAGTCAGTCCATGGATAACCCACAAGCTGAGTCTAAGTGAGTTTGTCCATCACCCTGTAAAGCCCGATAAATGTGCCTGTTAGAATATACAATACATGAGTAATAGAAAAGAGGTTAGTAAACAAAAAATTTTGGGGTCGATTTGCTCAAAAAGGACCCTCATCACCAAGATTCGAAATCCTTTAGCTCTTACCCTAATGATAGGTCTTGTCGGATTTTGATTCCTATCAAAATCTATGTTGTATGCAATGTCCAATACATCATATATAGTGTTACATTCATGTGATTACTCATGTATGGCATATACTTGATTAAATAACTTGCTTGATTATTGTTTGTTGGTTCAGTAAGAGGATATATGATGGGAATCAAAATCCGATAAGACCTATCATTAGGACTAAAATTGAAGGAGTTCAAATCTTGGCGATGAGGGCCCATGTCGAGCAGATCAACCTCAGAATAAATTATTATCTAACCTCTTTTATCTTCTTCATGAATTATATATTCCAACAGGTATGCTTATTTGGTTTCACAAGGCGATGGACAAACTCACTAAGACTCAGCTTGTGGGTTATCTATGGACCGACCTGAACCGGCGATGAGTTGAACCGACGGATTCCATCTTGAAGCTAGCCTACTGAAGATTATTTTCTTTACTTGTAATTTATGTTTAAACCATTTATTTTGTAAGCTTTATGGGACATTTTATTTGGTTATAATCTTGCTTTAGGACCGGCCACCCTATAGTGGCATAGTTGTGATTTTCTAGTCATTATAACCCTAAAGGGTGCAAGTATAAATACTTGCAAATTAGGGTTTTTGGGGAGCTTTTTGGATATTGTGAGAAAAACACCTCCCTTTGCCGTGAGAGAGACCCCCTCTTTCAAGCATTTGCTCTTATCAATTTCCTTAGTGAAATTGTGGCGAGTTGGCTTGGATTTGTTGTGTGTTATATCAACAAATTACAAATTGATCCTAATTCCAAACTAGTGAGTCATATCTGCTGAGGATTTAGTTATTTTTATGTACTTTTGTTCTTATGAAATTAGGGTTCTAAGATTCGGAATTTGAAGGAATTTTGAATTGAAATTGAATCCCATTTCATTTTTATTCTTGCAATCAACGTTATATCATATATTGTTGTTCATCAATATTTCGGTTTCTTGAGGAATTTGAGTCTTTTTCCTTCTTGTGGCGTGGATCTTCATAGTACTTTCATCCCTTCTTTTGTATGTGCTTGAATCCCCCTTTTGAGCACATCATAATTTGGTATCAGAGCACATCATCATTGAAAATTTGGTTACAAGTGCTAAGGATTTGCGCCATTTGAGGACTAGATTGATTGGCATTGTTTGTGTGTCTTTTAATCTTGTTTGCATGTGCTTAATCTTGGAAATAGGCACATCATAATTTGGTATCAGAGCTTAAGGTTTAAGAGGAGGGATTGTTGAATTTGTGATTTTGATCCTTATATTGATATCTTCCTATTGCCGTGAGTTGCTTATGGTTAAGAGGAGGGATTGTTGCAATTAGGATTGTCCTTTGTTTCCATCTTGCCGTGAGTTAATTGAAGGTTTATGAGAAGGGTTTTGTTGATTGAAGTTTGGGAATTGAAAGTTTTTGGTATTACCATTGTGAATCGAATTGCAAGGGAGTGGAGATTCGGATCAAGTGAATGTATTTTTTTTGTTGTTGTTACCTTGATGTTTATGTGATTGATCCTTGTTGAAATTGAGGATTAATTGAATTGTTTGTATTGGTACTAAGTGGTGTGATTATCTTACTTGGGAAGTTGAAACTTGTTGTTGTAGAAGTGGATATCTTGTTGTAATTTTTTGTCTTGACTTCACCGTGAGGGAGAGGAAGGTAGTGCAATTTCGGAAGTGCAAATTGTGTAAGAAGGGAATTGTATTTGTTTTGCATTGTTGAATTCAGAATTGTGTAGGAAGTTAAGAGTGTTTGTATTGCATTGTGGAATTCGGAATTGTGGAAGGATATGTGCAATTTCCAGATTTGATTAGTGTGTAAGAAAGGAAGTTATTTGATTTCAAAACAAGCATTAAGAGTGAAGGAGTTAATTGTGCTTGTTTGAATTTGAAAATTTGCATCTTACCAAATGTGGAGGAATTGCAATTATTGAAGTGGTTTGATTTCAAATTTAATTTGCTGCCTTTGTTGTGTCAATTTCGGTTGGAAAATTGTGTTGAAGTGGATATAGTGCACCGTGAGTGTGTAGGGGAGTATATGGTGTTGTATTGTGCAAATTAGAAGTGAAAGTGTATAATTTCCAGATTTGAGTTGTGTGGAAGAAAAGGAAACAATTTGAATTGAAACACATCCATTTACTTCAAGTAGTTAAGAGTGGTATTGATTATATTTCATTTGAATTTAAAATTGATTCTTACCATTTGTGGCAAAGTTGCATTAAGGGTGTCACTTGTGAAATTGTTGCCGTGTATGTGGGAGTGTGTAGTTGTTGTTGCCGTTTCTTGTTGTTGTTGCCAATTAAAGGAGCATCTTAGTTAGTTTTTGTTAGTTGCTATCTTGGAAGTGAAGGGTTGCAACATATTCTTGTTGCGTAAATTTATTGTGTTGTGTGTAAAGTGTATAAGTGGCGGAGTGAGTTGGTTTTGGCGTGAATTATTTTTGTGAAGCAAGTGTGCTACAATTACTAGACATTACATTGGTACATCAAATAGATTGCATCCACAAAAATGTCTATTAATAGTGTGAATGGAGGAAGGAGTGATGTAGCATATAGTCGAGTTGGTGGAGTTCAGGGTTCTAATGTTGTAGGTGGGAGGACCTTAGATGAACAACTTCGGGACCTTAGAAAACTTGTTACTACATTAGCAACGAGGATTGATAGGATGACATTGCCACCACCACCAGTGGTACACCTTCAGGAGCCACCTAGAGCAAAGGAAGATTATCATGCTCTTAGAGAAGATAGAGTTGATAATTTTGGGCTTAAACCATTTCCAGAAATGGAATTTAGACCACCTAGAGGCTTAGAGTGTGCAGAGCTACAGATGCTTTCACTTGAAGATAAGGGTTCCACAGATGAAAGATGTCAAACACCACTGTGCCAACCTTCAGAGGTTTCAGAGGATACTAATAAGTTGGACCAACTATTAGAAGACTCTGGGGATCAGCATAACATGGATGAGTCAGAAAAAGAGGAAACAAACTCTTTGGAAAGTGTTGAGATAGAGGAAACATCAGTAGATAATGAGTCCTTTTTTTCGTTACAGGAGAGATACATCCTAGAGATGGAGGAGAGAAAACAATCATCTACTATAATATTTCAGATATTGGGATTTTGTAGAGATACTCCTTCAGATGGATTACTTTTGGGAAATAGAGTCTCTGCTGCATTTGAACTGCAAGATTTGAGGTCAAATCTTTTTGAGGTCCGAGAAGATGATGGGAATCAAAATCCGATAAGACCTATCATTAGGACTAAAATTGAAGGAGTTCAAATCTTGGCGATGAGGGCCCATGTCGAGCAGATCAACCTCGGAATAAATTATTATCTAACCTCTTTTATCTTCTTCATGAATTATATATTCCAACAGGTATGCTTATTTGGTTTCACAAGGCGATGGACAAACTCACTAAGACTCAGCTTGTGGGTTATCTATGGACCGACCTGAACCGGCGATGAGTTGAACCGACGGATTCCATCTTGAAGCTAGCCTATTGAAGATTATTTTCTTTACTTGTAATTTATGTTTGAACCATTTATTTTGTAAGCTTTATGGGACATTTTATTTGGTTGTAATCTTGCTTTAGGACCGGCCACCCTATAGTGGCATAGTTGTGATTTTCTAGTCATTCTAACCCTAAAGGGTGCAAGTATAAATACTTGCAAATTAGGGTTTTTGGGGAGCTTTTTGGATATTGTGAGAAAAACACCTCCCTTTTCCGTGAGAGAGACCCCCTCTTTCAAGCATTTGCTCTTATCAATTTCCTTAGTGAAATTGTGGCGAGTTGGCTTGGATTTGTTATGTGTTATATCAACAAATTACAAGTTGATCCTAATTCCAAACTAGTGAGTCATATCTGCTGAGGATTTAGTTATTTTTATGTACTTTTGTTCTTATGAAATTAGGGTTCTATGATTCGGAATTTGAAGGAAGTTTGAATTGAAATTGAATCCCATTTCATTTTTATTCTTGCAATCAACGTTATATCATATATTGTTGTTCATCAATATTTCGGTTTCTTGAGGAATTTGAGTCTTTTTCCTTCTTGTGGCGTGGATCTTCATAGTACTTTCATCCCTTCTTTTGTATGTGCTTGAATCCCCCTTTTGAGCACATCATAATTTGGTATCAGAGCACATCATCATTGAAAATTTGGTTACAAGTGCTAAGGATTTGCGCCATTTGAGGACTAGATTGATTGGCATTGTTTGTGTGTCTTTTAATCTTGTTTGCATGTGCTTAATCTTGGAAATAGGCACATCAATATAGCTCACTAAGCTTTATAGCTTATACCTTAATAGTTTTTCTTTTGTAAGTTAAGTTAAAAGTTAGGAATGGGCTAAGAATCAAGTGATGGGAGCTCGAAACTTAGATATCAAGGAACTGATATAAAATAGATTAATTGTTGGTTTAGACTTACATAGGGTGACAAAATATTGTGAAGCTTATATATTCTTTCTTTTAAAAATTTATTTTTCTTTAAACTCATTTGAACCTAGGCTTCTTTAGGATTGTGACTACCCAATTTTATAATTTAGTAGGGGATACCGATTCTCTATGGTTTTGGTAATTGTGGATTATCGGTCTCCTTAGTTATTTTTATATAATAATTAGTTATAAGTATTATGACTAAAGGAGTCTTAATTAGAGTCTTATAACCTTTGACTTGTAAAACGATTATCACATCACGGGTATATACGAGATGCAATAACTTTTAGTGAAAACTATAAGGCTCCCTTTTAGGGCATGACACAATGTCTTACTTAAGAAATTGGCCAAGTAAGCTTCTTTAAGAAGTTAGTCAAGTAACATTCTTTATGAAGTTAATGAATTAATATTGTTTATGAAGTTAACTAAGCAACTCTTCTTAACAAGTTAACTTTAAAGTAGCTTTCTTGGGAAGTTAGCTAGAAAAGCTCCTTAAACAAGCTAATTGTTTACATCTCTTAAAAGAAGAAAAATTCTATATAGGTATTTAAATGAATCTTAAATTGACTAAATAAAACTCTTGTTGCATAAGGATTACAAACTAACTTTAAGTAATTAATAATATTTGAGGCTTAATCGTAAAGTATAGATAATAATCATAATCATTTGAAAGTCTTAATAAAAAAAATTAAGATACTATATTCTACTTTATTAAGATCTTAAATGGTTATCCTAATTAATTTTATCATTAGAAATAGCCTAATTCTTTAAGGTTTTTTTTTTTTCAAAAAAAGAAAATAAAAATTATAAATTAAAGCATACTAAGTTGATGAATTAACCTAAAAAGGGGTTTTTGTTATGGGGTTTTCTCCTCTAAGAGATTATTTCTACCACTTCTCTGTGACATTGAAGAAAATAAAACCTTAATTAACAAACAAGACTTTACATGCTCATTTCTAAATGGTTTTGTAACTTAGTGTAAACATTTTCCCATGTTTCTTTAGTGGTATCATCCATTAGAGTAAGAATATACTATCAACACTACACCAAAAAGAGTCAAGGCATCAACAAAATTGGTTGCATCTACCCTTAAATTTGTTGCCTAAAAATATAGGCAACAAAATTTCTTCCATTACATTAAGTGTCTGTTGCTTAAAATGAAAGGCAATTGATAGTATATGAGTGTTGCCTAACTAAAGTCGAATCATGGATTCAATATATAAATGCAACCAAATTTAGGTTAGAAAGTAACAAAATTTTAATATTAGAGCAACACATATATAAAATAAAGGCATCAATATTGAAAATTGACAATGGTTAATTGTAATTTTATGCAACACAATTTTTATTTTACGCATCAATTTTGAGAAAAACATGCAATGGCTCCATTATCATAAGCATCAATATTTCAATTTTTTGGTTGATAAAATAATTTTAATTATTGAAACAAATTCTCTTTTTATTTTCATCATATGTTCTACATTACTTAATTCATTAACTTATTGGATTATGCAATAATTTTATTTTATTTTATTTATTTTTGCATTTAACATATTGAAGAAGGCTTGCCATGTTGAATAAGACATTGCTAAGAATGACAATGAAAAATGTACAAAAGTAAAAAAAATAGTTAAATTGATGTGCCTAAAACCAAGATTAAGCATATACAAAACCAATTTGAAAGATAATTAGACAATGTCATTCAAATTAGCTTCCAATCACATGAACAATGGCATACATTCTCAAGATCTATATCCAATTCGACAACACCACGTGATCAATATTGAAATGAATCAAGTATGTGCAGCTTTGATACCAAATATGATGTGCCCAAATTAGGGGTTAAGTACATGCAATAGGTGCAAATTATAAACCTCAATTGCACTAAACCAATCTCGGTTCAAATTAGTAAAATTTGCGTGAACCCTAATGGAGATGCAATGAAATTTGAATGCTCAAAGTTGCAATTGACAATTCAACAATGATAATTTCCTCCAATATAACAATAATCACAAGTAATTCCATGTGAATTACACATAATAACAACAAGATCCAATTTCGTGATCCACTTTCCCAATAAAATGATCCATGATTCAAATGAAGCTAAATTGAAGGCTAAAACTTAAGGGCTAAAACCAATCAGTTGTAGCAATAAGAATTTGATTACAAATGCAATCAAATTCGGTCAATTAAACATCTAAATTAACTCTAGTTACTACTTACTAGAGAAGAAAGGAAATTGCAACAAAGTAAATTTGATATTACTCACAAATTAACCTTGATGCCATTCGCCACAACCTCAAATTGGGATTTGAAATTGATAAGAGCAATTGAATTAAGAATAAACCCTAACCCTCTCACGTAAAATGTCAAGTTCTATTATGAAAAATTCTTTCTCAAAACCCTACTTAAGCAAGTATTTATACTTGATCCCTTTAGAGTTAAAAAGTTTACAAAATTACAACTATGCCACTTTTAGGGTGGTCGGTTCTAAAGACAATTACAAACAAATGAAAGTGTCACAAAAGAAAATTACAACATAAAATGGTTCAAAGAATAGTTACAAAATACAAAAATAATATAAATCCTTAAAGAGCCAATGCATCGAAGCGATGTTAATCACAATGAGCCATTGAATAATAATTTGATGATGTCCCGTAGCGATCCATAAATGTAAGTCATTTGGCATCTTGTGGAGAAATATGTTGTACCTGTAAGATTATTACTCAAACATTTATTAGATAAAAGAAATAAGTAAAATATGAGTGATTTGGATTATCATCTAAATTGAGTTCTGAAAACATCTAGGTTGCCGGAAAAATTCCTATCATAAATCAAATTAAAAACTATTTAAAGCAAGACAACTGCATCCTTACAAACGTTCCACTAAATATATTAACCATAGAGGTCAACATCTAAATTCAAATCTCAATTAAAAATATAATAAAATGGAAAATTTATAGCCAAGCTATCATGAATTAATAATCATTTGGCTTCAAATTCTTGAGAATTTTCACCATATCTCTATCATGCCTACAAAATAAGAAAAACTAAAGATTATTAAAGCAAAATACTTTTGAAAGTTATTACTTAATTGTAGATAAGTTGATGCTATAAATTTTGAACACTTCACTATAGAAGAACTAGAGTTGATTGAAAAGCAACATAAAGTGAGAAGTAACTAGAAACAAATTAGAATCTCAAACAACTCATGTAACTAGCTAGAAATAAAACTAACAAAATAGAAAAGTTGAATGAATACGTTAATAGAAACATAGTAGTAGACAAATTTCTTGAAAAGTATAATTTCCTAACAAGCCTAAGCATGTTATGCATATATTGCCATGAATGTAAATTAGCTTGGTCTTTAGCTACCATCAAATTTCATAGCACAACCTCTAGATAATCTAAATTGAATTCATATTGACTAACACAACCTTAGCTTGGCTTGTGGAATACATTAATTGTAGTATTCTAGTCTAACGAAATTTCCACTAAAGTGCATTAAGGGTAAAATCACTTGACAAATCCTAAAGAATTTGGCCAAAACTACTGATATTTGATACAATTATCATACTCAAGGAATACTGAAGAGTGTTCATTAACACCATAGAAAAAGATTGGCTTAGAAATTTTGATAAAATCAATACAGGCAAAAGTGATGTGCTTTTGTCAATTACAAGCGCACAATATAATTGAGGATTCAATTACACAATTAGTACTCAAAATGGCATGATTCCAAATATGCAAATACCAATGGATGTAAGAACAAACAAGTATGTGGTCTTCAATAGAACAACATGCAATTTAACTAAGATTCAATCTAAATTGAAATGATCAAATATGAAATTTAAAACTCTAATTCACGTGAATGGATAAGTAACCACAAATTGTACCTAGATATTACTCACTAAACACAATTTGTTAAACAACAAAGGTAAGATTGATATGACTCACAATCTACTCTTGTTGATTCTCACCACAATTTCACAAATAAATTGATAAGAGATCTTTGATTGTAAAGGACGAACCCTTACGGCCAAAGTGTATGTTTTTTCTCAAAAATATCAAAAAGCTCCCTAAAAACCCTAGTTAGCAAGTATTTATACTTTCTCTAATTAGGGTAAAATTGTACTAAAAATTACAAAGATGCCACTAAGTGGCCGGTTTTCTAAAGGACAAATTACAAATACAAAAATGGTCTTTAAGTGGCCGGTTCTTCAATTCAAGTCAACACATTATGGACCATTAGATGTGAGTCAAGAATGTCCCCAATTTGACCTTTAGCATGTTTTATTCGCTATCCTGTAAAACCAATAAATGTACCTACTAGAATATACAACAATTATGTAATACAAAAGTAGATACTAAATCAACATCCTCAGGGTTTAATTGTTCATGGAGAATCCTTATAGTTAGATTTTGTAAACCTTTGGCTCGGGCTCTGGTGATTGGTCATGTGGGAATTAGATTCCTATCATCTCCTTGGGCCTTAGAAGATTTGCCCTCAAATTTGATAGGTCTTCATGAATATCATATAGTAAATATGGTGATAGATCTGCAACATTAAAGGTAGTTAAGACGCCATAGTCCCCTGGTAACTCTATTCTGTAAGCGTTGTTGATGCACCTGATAACTCTAAAAGGTCCATCTGATCTTTGGGTGATAGCTTCTACGACTTCTTTTGAGGAAACCTATCTTTGCTGAGATTAGTCCAGACTAGGTCACCTGGATTATAAATTCTGGTTTTCCTATTCCTGTTTCCTTGAAGTTTCTGCTACTCCTATGTTTTCTGAAGACGTTTAGCTCTCTTCTCATGAAGTTTCTGAATCTCTTGGCTTGCTTAACTCCACTTAGGCTCTCTTCCTTTGTTGTTGGTTTTCACTATAAGATCCAATGGAACAACAGATTATAGCATACACAACTTTCGAAGGGAGTCTTACTAGTTGAACTATGAGTAGACCTATTGTAAGCGAACTCAACAATAGGAAGACACAAGTCTCAATCAGTAAGATTCTTGCCAACCATTGCTCTTAGTAATGTCCCAAGAGTATGGTTAACAACTTCGGTCTGGCCGTTAGTCTAGGGATGGCAAGAGGTACTATATATATACCAAGTCTTCTCCATAGTGTCTTCTAAAAGAAGCTAAGAAACTTAGTGTCTCTGTTAGACAGTATACTATGTAGAACACCATGCAATTTAACAATCTCTTGCATAAAAAGGTTAGCTATAAAAAGGGCATTATTTTTTTGTGACAAGGTACAAAATGGGTCATTTTGTTGAATTTATCAACAACCACCATGATAAAATCCTTTCCCCTTTGAGTCTTGGGCAGACCCAAAAATAAAATCCATACTGATATCGGTCTAGAGTTTAGTAGGTATAGTCAAAGGCATATATTTACCCTGAATGCCTTTCTTTCCTTTTGCCCTTTTGCAAACTCCACACCTTTCTAACACCCTATGAGTATCCCTTATCATACCCTTCCAATAAAAATTTTCTTTTAACATGGCTAGGGTTCTCTTTCACCAAAATGACCAGACAATCCTCCTGCATGTGCTTCCCTCACCAACAATTCCCTTATAGACCCACAAGGTATATACAATTTTCCAGCTTTATACAAAAATCTCTTAATCATGTAATACCCCTCAAACAACTTTCCCTCAGAACATTTCTCAATAATTGCTTTCAGATAATCATCACACATATATTGTTCCTTCAGTAATTCAAAACCAAGCAGTTTCGATTGAAGAGAAGCGATAAGTACATACCTGCTTGACAAAGCGTTAGCTACTATATTCTGGTTACACTTCTTGTACTTAATCACATATGTAGAACTCTCTAGAAACTCCACCCATTTGGCTTACGCTTAGACAGATTTTGCTGACCCCTAAAATGTTTTAGTGATTCATGATTGGTGTAGATGATGAATTCTCTTAGAAGGAGATAATGCTGCCATGTCATCAAAGCCCTCACTAAGAGATAAAATTCCTTATCATATATAGAGTAGTTCAAAGTTGCACTACTCAACTTTTCACTAAAGTAGGCAATAGGCCTCTTATCTGTATCAACACAACACCAATTCCTATCCAAAAGCATCACATTCTAACTCAAAAACTTTATCAAAATCGGGTAAAGCTAATATTGGAGCACTAGTAAGTTTTTCCTTTACATCTTCAAAACTCTTTTAGGCTTCACACCCCAAATGAAAGGAACATTTTTCTTAGTTAGTTCAGTTAATAGACTAGTAATGCTACTAAAATTATGGACAAAGCACCTATAAAATGAAGCTAATCCATGGAAACTCCTTACCTTGTGACTAATTTTGGTGTTGGCCATTCTCTAAAAGCCCTCACTTTCTCCTCATCAACCCTAACACTAGAACTAGATACAATAAATCCCAAAAATATTACCTTTGTTTGGTAGAAGGAACACTTCTGGAGATTTACAAACAATTGTTGTGCCCTTAAGATTGAAAATACCGCTTGAAGATGATCCACATGATTTTCTAGACTTTTGCTGTGTATCATAATATCATCAAAATAAACAATAACAAAATTACTTAGAAACTCCTTCATTATATGATTCATTAATCTCATAAATGTTCTAGGGCATTACTAAAACCAAATGGCATAACCATCCATTCGTATGGTCCATGGCATGTTTTAAAAGCGGTCTTCTACTTGTCTCCTTCTTTCATCCAAATTTGATGATATCCGCTCTTAAGATCTACCTTGGAGAACACCTGTGCACTATACAGTTCATCTAACATATCATCAAGTTTAAGAATAGGATACTTGTATTTGATGGTAATTTTGTTGATGGCTTGGCTATTAATGCACATTCTTAAAGTACTATCCTTCTTAGGGACAAGAAGGGCTGGAATAGCACAAGGATTGAGACTCTCCTTGATAAAACCTCGTTTAATTAGCTCATCCACCTGACGTTTTAATTCCTTAGCCTCTTTAGGATTTATCATGCAATACGCAGGTCGATTTAGCAAAATTGACCCAGGCAAGAAGTCAATGGCATGCTCTATACCTCTCAAAGGCGGTAAACTCTCTAGTAAATCATCAGTAAAAAGGTTACTGTAATCATCCAATACCTGAGATATTATAGGGGGTAGATGCTAACAGCCCTCCATCCTTAGGCATATCTCATCTGTAATAAGTATACTGGGCTCTCATTTGTTATGGCCTCCTCCTAACTCACTCTATCTCCATCAATAAGACTTTTTCCTCCCAGATTTCTTGGCTTGTATTGGAAACACTTTGATCTTTGATGGTCTACTGATCTGTTGTTGAACCTCTTAGGACCTCTAAAGGTGACATTTGGTTCAGGATGATACGTTTACCCTCTTTCTGGAATACTTAGGTATCTCTATAGCCATAATGTAAAACCCTTTTGTTCATACAACCAAGGCCTACCAAGCAATATATAGGATGCACACATAGGAAGAATATCACATTCAATTTTTTCATGATATTTATTCCTTATATTGAAAGGTACCCTAGCTTTCTGGGTCACATGGAGACTTCCTTGCTCACTTAGCCAATGTAATTTGTAGGGTTTTAGATGCGGGGTAATTACAAGTTTCAATTTCAATACTAATGAGGCAGCCACAACATTAGTACAACTACCACCATTAATAATAATGACACGCATATTAACTTGCACCCTACAAGAAGTGTGAAACATGTTTTCTCTTTGCTCATCATCAATAGTTGTAAAAGAAGTCAAGGCCCGGTGTAGTACATTAGTAGATAAATGTAAATCACTAGACATTGTGGCTTACTAACTTCAACAAACTAACAATACACTTTACCACACACACCGCAGCAACACACACTTTCACACCTACGGTGCAACAAACAACCAATGCAACATACTCTCCCACACTTCAATTATGGCAAGCAACAAGTTGAAGCAATACTTAAACAATCTTCCAAATAGTAGGTTAATGAATTCAACTAAGCAAGTGTTCAAGCATCAAAACATAATAACTCCCATACTTTAATGCTTGCTTTTGAAATTCAAATTTTAACCACTATAACTCCCTTTTTAATCATGACACATACATACACTTCCACTTCCACGTGCAGCACCCTTTTCACCACAGCACACATAACATAATACATTACAACACCCTTCACAACATAATTCACTCCACTACACACAACTTCCCCAATCACGGTGCAAGTTTCAAACACAACTCCACTTACACTTATGTCCAGCACTTCCTTAATCCACAAAACACTCACTTCACTACACAATCATGGCTCAACAAATTCAAATACTACTCTTAATGCAACTTCTCCACAAATGGTAAGAAGCAATTTAAAATTCAAATAACAATAAATTAATACTACACAATAACTTCTTTAAACTTAATGAATGTGTTTGAATTTAAAATAATTTCCCTAATCTCCACATAAAGCAAATATGAAAATTGCAAATGACACTTCTCAATTTCCGAAAACACAAACAAGTAATTCACTCTTCTTTATCTCAATGAATGTAACTTCAATTCCAAACAAGCATAAAGGAAACACACTTCCTTCCCTCACGACAAGTTCAAGAAGACAAAGGCTACTACAAGTACTCCACATCCACTTCAACAACACAATTATAATGCAACAAAACCCACAATCAACTACAACAATCTCATTTCAACAATTTGGATCAAGAAGTCAACTCAAGAACCCAAAATGTCAAATGAAGTTCATGCAATTCCCTTTCTCAAAACCGTGCTCTGATACCAAATTATGATGTGCTTTTGTCTAATTACAAGCACACAATACAATTGACGATTCAATTACACAATTAGTACTCAAAATGGCGTGATTCCAAATATGCAAATACCAAATGGATGTAAGAACAAACAAGTATGTGGTCTTCAATAGAACAACATGCAATTTAACTAAGATTCAATCTCAAATTGAAATGATCAAATCTGAAATTTAAAACTCTAATTCATGTGAATGGACAAGTAACCACAAATTGTACCTAGATATTACTCACTAAACACAATTTGTTAAACAACAAAAGTAAGATTGATATGACTCACAATCTACTCTTATTGATTCTCACCACAATTTCACAAAGAAATTGATAAGAGATCTTTGATTGTAAAGGATGAACCCTCATGACCAAAGTGTATGTTTTTTCTCAAAATATGAAAAAAACTCCCTAAAAACTTAGCAAGTATTTATACTTTCTCCAATTATGGTAAAATTGTACTAAAAATTACAAAGATGCCACTAAGTGGCTGGTTTCTAAAGGACAAATTACAAATACAAAAATGGTCTTTAAGTGGCCGGTTCTTCAATTCAAGTCAACACATTATGGACCATTAGATGTGAGTCCAAGAATGTCCCCAATTTGACCCTTAGCATGTTTTATTCGCCATCTTATAAAACCGATATATGTACTTGTTGGGATGCACAACAATTATGTAATACAAAAGTAGATACTAAATCACATCCTCAGGGTTTAGTTGTTTATGGTTGTCATCATAGCTAGATTTTGTAAACTCTTGGCTTAGGCTCTAGTGATTGGTCTTGTGGGAATTAGATTCCTATAAAAAAGTCTTTAGTTTCCAAAGTGCTTGTGGCAGCTTCAATTGTCTCTTTAGAATGCAATTCAAGAGGATTTAAGCTGGTAGTTACAACTATTTTAAATTTGTAAGGAGCCTATTTATTAGGGGATCAAATGCATAGGCATGAACAAGTTTTTATATACCATATAGGTTGTAGACTTTAAGAATCAATAATAAAACTGTGGTTTGGAGGAATTTAATGGCAATCTTTTCTTCTTATTGGTTGTACTAAAGCATCATATATTAAAATTGTTTTTCATGCCTTGACCTTACCATATATAAAGCATAAGGAATGAAAAACTTATATTTTCTAGCTAAGATTCCAACAATTGCATAGAAAGAACAATGTGTATATTTATTTTCTCTATAACAAGGCATTTAGTGCCAAAATTGATTATTGCTCTATATCAATTTCTTACATGAATAAATAACTCTTGGAGTAAAATGATAACATTCTTATATTTGGAATATACCCTCAAGACTTATAGTTAGAAGGTTGAAAGAAGAAGCTAGTTTTATGCGAACTCCATATACAAAACAATAGGTAAACTATCATGGTTTTGATACATACCTTCAATTTATGATTTTTTTTATTACAACATTTCCACTTATGTCTTCTTGCTTTTCTAAGAATCTACTATGTTCTTCAGTGATCATTATGCTTCTTAATATCATCTAAAAAAGAGAATCATAAGGAATTGTTAAGCAAATACATATATAAACTTTGAGAATGATTTATTTGATCAATTGTTAAATGTCTAATAGAATGTGCTATTTTAATGAGACAACAATTAAGCAGATGACATATTTAGATTCAAAAGAATATTGATATGTATGATTGAAGAAAAATAAAAGCATCTAATGTTCAATCCTCATTGTCTCTATATTCTTCTTGGATTTTGTTTAAGTGAATAAATAACCTAAAATAATGTTCATGCAATTAAATAGCAAAGTTATTAGTACCTGTAAATTAGAACATTGTACCTACATAGTCTACAAATCTCTTTGTAGTTATTGAGTTCAAACTTCATGAAGTTTAGCATGATATTAATTAGATAAGGTAGGAAAAATTATAGATATATATTATATCAAAAGGAGAATCAAAAGGAGAGAAAAGGTCCTTTAATAATACCATTAGATTATTGTAAGCACTTGTCACCTTTAACTCAAGAAAGGAGAAAATGCCTCCATCAATCTCATCATCTAATTCAATAAAGAGCTTCTAATCTTTTTCTTGTTTGAAGAGCTACCTTGCAACAAAGATGTGGAATTATCTTACTTTTCCATTCTAAGCATAACCTTCCTTTTCAACTTAGAAACACAGATAGGTAAATCACTAAATAGAACAAGTACTGGCTAGGTAGAATTCTTAAAACATACATCGAAGGCTATCTATGTCTTTGTAATAGACATGGGTATCATAATTTGGAACTTTTGATCTCTTGCCACTATAGGCGTGATATAAGAAGATAATTGAATTAAAAATACCTACCTTTGAGAAGAAACTTCCTTTTGTCTAGTCTTCCTTCTTGATGCCCTTATTGTAGTGGCTTGCTCAAACTTCACTGATCTCCACTCTCTCATTTTTGTTTTTGGTGGAAAATTTACTTATTAAGAACTTAGAAATGCAGTTCAACTGAAATTGGCACATTTTAGATCTCAGGGATGAGGTATGATGTTAGTTAGAAAGAGCATAAAATTATGAATATATAATTTTTATTTATTTTTCAATCTCATATAATTGCATTTCGAAATTAAAATAACTGGTTCAATTGCCACAAATAGCATAATCGAACAATGAAGTAATTTATCTAGGAAACCCTGACACGATCCAAACAAATTATACAAACAAGAGTGCATATGAACAATGGAATTTGCTACTTTGTTATGCTAGCAATTTTATCAAAACCACTTGAAAAGTTACCCTTTGACTAACATTGTAAGCATAAGAGTACCAGTTTTTTAGTTTGTGTAGCCAAAAAGAAAGTGATTTTTTTTTTTTTTTTGCAAATGAATAAAGATTAGATTAGCTAAACTCTATACAAGTGACATATAGACATTACAAAATTAATTAACTTAACGTCAAACTCCATCTTACAATGACGCAAATGCAGTTTTTGGGAACATAATGCAAATTCACTTTTTATTAACACACTAATGATTTATTATAAAAGAAGTCTAAGAACTTACACTTCTTTGTTGCCATAATGGGCACCTATAATCAGTTTAGTTTGAATCTAGTAGAAAAACAAGAGAAAAATTATTAGAACACATTGTAGAGCTAGTTTTTTCTAACTCAGAGTTAAACCCATGACATGTGTTATAATATGTATATTAATGTATAATATCCTACATTAATGTGTATTATTAACTAGCTATTATTAGAGGATCTTATTTCCTAAAATAGATAGATCAATCCTATATATATAGACATCAATTCCTATATGAAAATGTAATGAAATAAGATTAGTATTTCTTTCAAATTACATGGTATCGGAGCATAGGTATATGTAAGAATTTTTTTTTTCGTCTTATCTTGTGAACAAGGACGTGCTGCCCTTGAGAGCAAGCACTGTTGGGATCTTCTTTTTTCGTCACCACCAGTCTAGGAGGAAAGACCAGCCTCCGGCTGGCTAAACCCTGAAACCAAAGCCTCAGACGATCGGTGCGTGGGCTCACGCGCCACTTTAGGGTTTCATTTTCCCCTTCTGTCGACAGCGCATGGGGGTGCGTGTGTCAACTCTTCGCCCACCAGAAGCTTCGACGCGCTGTTGGTAAGTCGTTCTACTCTCCTTTGGTGTTGCATTGGTTGAATACATCATCTTGGGAAGTGAGTTTTGTTATGGTTGTCTGAGTTGGTTGCATTGGTTCACCGAAGTCATTGGGCTTGTCAGAGTTGATTGAGTTGGTGCATTTTGAAGTTGTCATTTGGCTTATGTGGGTCTTCTTGTGGATTAGATTGGTGCGGTGTTGTGTTTTGTGGCCAACGACGTGTTGGTCTTGGTGTCTGTTGGTTGGCGTTTGTGGGTCGATCTCATCGGTGGCTTAGATTTTACATTTTTTCGGGTACACTGTGATGGTATTTTTTCTTTGTTACTACTGTGAGAATTTTTCTTTTGCTGTTTGAAATGGATGATAAAAGCTTAAAATCTCCGGTTGTTAATATGATTCCTGTGACAACTAAGATCACATAACATAAACTTAATGGGAATAATTTTATGGCTTGGAGCAAAACGGTGCGAGTATATTTGCGAAGTATTGAAAAAGAAGACCATCTTACTGAAGATCTACCAAATGATAACACTAGACAAGTATGGTTGCGTGATGATGCTAGGATATTTTTGCAGCTTAGAAATTCCATTGATAGTGAGATTATCAATCTGGTTGATCATTGTGAATATGTTAAAGAGTTGATGAGTTACTTGGAATCTATGTATTCTAGAAAGGGGAATATTTCTCGTATCTATGAGCTCTACAAAGGTTTTTATCGTACTAAACAACAAGAGTTGTCCCTTACTGCTTATCTTATGAGCTTCAAGAAAACATATGAGGAACTGAATGCCTTATTGCCATTTAGCCCTAATGTGAAAGTACAACATACTCAATGAGAACAAATGGCAGTAATGAGTTTTTTAGTAGGTCTTCGTCCAGAATTTGATGTTGCTAAATCTCAGATCCTCTCTAGTCCTGAGATTTCCTCTTTGCAAGAAACCTTTACTTGGACACTTTGCACAGAAAATCCATTGTCTGTTGCTCCTTCTCATCCTATTTGTGCTTTTGTCAACCAAAATATAGGCCGCTCTTCCACCTATAGGAAAGAGGGGGATGATATTCGCGGGCATAATTTAGGGGGAGTTGTGTGCTATTATTGTCATGAGCTAGGTTATACGAAGTGCACTTGTAAGAAATTACAAAATCGTAACCTGAGGAAACCTTTTGCACACATTGCCTCTACTAACTCTACTTATGAGTCTTCCTCTGAGAAGAAAATTACAGTCACTGCAGATGAATTTGCAAAATTTACTCAGTACCAAGAGGCATTAAAGGCTTTATCTCATCATGTGTCCACCATTGCTGAGACAGGTAAACCCAACACATGTCTCCTTTCCTCATCTTCCAGTTGGGTCATAGATTCTGATGCCACGGATCACATGACAGGTAATCTTAATCTCTTCTCAACTTATCAACCATATATATCCCCTACAAATGTTACTCTTGCTGATGGTTCTAAGTCATGTGTTCTTGGCTCTGACACTATTAATCCCACTTCTCAGATTTCCCTATCTTCTATTTTGAGTTTACCACAGTTTTCCTTTAACTTATTATCTGTGAGCAAACTCACTCGTGCTATGAATTGTTGCATCTCCTTCTTTCCCAATCATTGTCTATTTCAGGATCTTATGACGAAGAAGATTATTGGTAAAGGACATGAGTTGGGAGGGTTCTATATCTTGGATACTCAGGTGCCTAAGTCTATTGCATGTTCCAGTTTTCAGAAACCTTTTGAAGCACACTGCCGAATGGGCCATCCCTCTTTGCCTGTGTTGAAAAAGCTCTTTCCTCATTTTAATAATGTCTCTAGCTTAGAGTGTGAGTCATGTCACTTTGCAAAGCACCATCATTTATCTTATGTTCCTCGAGTCAATAAAAGGGCAAGTGTACCATTTGAATTAGTTAATTCTGATGTATGGGGTCCCTGTCTTGTTATGTTATAGACTGGTTTCAAATACTTTGTTACTTTTGTGAATGATTTTTCTTGCATGACTTGGCTTTATCTTATGAAAAGTCGTTCTGAGGTATTTTCCCATTTTACTAGTTTTTGTGCTGAAATCCAAAAACAATTCAATATCTTTGTCCAAACCTTAAGAAGTGATAATGCTAAAGAATACTTGTCTCACTCATTTCAGACATATATGATTCAAAATGGCATCATTCATCAGTCCTCATGTGTTGATACATCTTCTCAGAATGGAGTGGTTGAAAGGAAGAACAGAAATCTCCTTGAGACAATGAGAGCCCTCTTATTTCAAATGAATGTTCCTAAACGGTTTTGGGCCGATGTAGTATCTACTGTTTGTTTCTTGATTAATCATTTACCTTCATCTGTTATTCAGGGTGAAACTCCATACAAAGTATTGTTTCCTACAAAACCATTGTTTCCTATTGAACCAAGGATATTTGGTAGTCTCTTTTTTATTCGTGATGTCTGTCCTCAAATAACAAAATTAGATCCTAAGTCTCTTAAATGTGTCTTTTTGGGTTACTCCAAGGTTCAAAAGGGATATCAGTGTTATTGCCCTCATCTTGATAAGTATTTAGTGTCAGCTGATGTTTCATTTGTAGAAAACAATCCATTTTTTCCTTCACCTATTAGAACACCAACACTGGATGAGGATGATGATATATTGATTTATCATATTACTTATCCGTCTCCGCCGCCACCTCCACCACAGCCACCTATTTGACATGTCTACTCTAGATGAAGAGACTTGCCTACTTCATATCCTGAACCATCCTCTTCTTCCTCATCGGATCTAGCTCCAGACGATCTTGATCTTCTTATTGCTCTTTGGAAGGGTACACGTCACTGTACCTATCTTATTTCACCCTTTGTTTCCTATGATAACTTATCATCATCATCATCTTCATTTATTGCATCACTTGATATTGTGACAATTCCTAAATCTATTCATGTGGCCCTTTCTCATCCTAGTTGGCGTGATGCTATGATCGAAGAGATGACTGCCTTAGATACTAATGGCACTTGGGATCTCGTGAATTTGGCCGTAGACAAGAAGGCAATTGGTTGTAAATGGGTGTTTTTTGTTAAGGTTAATCCCGACGGCTTAGTAGCTCGGCTAAAAGCTCGTCTTGTCGCTAAAGGTTACACTCAAACCTATGGCGTTGATTACTCTTACACATTCTCCCCTATGGCTAAGATGACTGTTGTCGATTATTTATCTCTTTAGCTGCTACTAATCATTGGCCGCTCTTCCAGTTAGACATTAAGAACGCCTTCTTACATGGTGATTTGCAGGAAGAAGTATACATGGAGCAACCACCTGGGTTTGTTGCTCAGGGGGAGTCGGGTAAAGTCTGTCGTCTTTGGAAATCCTTATATGGATTGAAACAGAGCCTTCGTGCTTGGTTTAGGAAATTCAGTCAGGCTGTTGAGACATTTGGTCTTAGCAAGAGTAGATCGGATCACTCGGTATTCTTTAAGTGTTCTGACTTGGGTATGATTCTTCTTATTATATATGTTGATGACATTATCATTACAGGAAGTGAAAGTTGATGGGTGTCGAATCCAACAAAAATAAAAACCTACTCCTAGACAATTATATGATTTGCATATAGTGGTGAGTAGGGTCGAATCCACAGGGATTGGTTAACTATATTTTTATTCAAAGAGAATAAAGAGGAAAAGAAAAATGGGGGGGGGGGGTTGTTTGTGAATCAAATAATGTTGAAATAAGATAATAAAGTCGAATATTGATAAAAGCCTAGCCAAAGGAATCAAGATAGTTTAATTCTAGGAATTGATCATCGATGCAAATGTTTTCTATTCTTATTTCAAGATAAACTGGTCATGGTTATTAACAAGCTCTAACAACCTATCTCTCCTTACTTCCTCGATAATCAAGACAAGCTCTTTGATTATTTCTCTTATCGATTAGACAACCCTAGACAAGCTCTTAGGATTTAATCTATTAATAGCATTAAAAACTAGAGAAACCACCAATTCATGCCAGTAGATTATAAGATAACCTATTTAAACATGATCATACATCTCCATAACATGAATTCGATCATCTATTTTATAACCAAACATGTTATTGTGTCACCAAGACTGGAACTATCAAACAATTACGGATTTGACGTGCTAGTTGACAATATATTAACTTGCTAATTGAGTAGAAGAGCTCTAATTCATACCAATCAACAAAGATAATAATGACAAAACGTTCAGAAGATATATGAATATAAAAAAAAAAAGAATAGATTAAAGACAAATCAATTAGATCTCACAATTCGTGGAGAATTAAACTTCTATGACCCTTTGGCTAGAAAAGTTGCTTAGCTACACATGTTCATCATCAAAACGAAAATTAAAAGTAAAAACATAACAAGCCTCTGTTCCCGGTTGCCTTGCTCTGCCTCCTTCCTTCCTTCTTGTCTCCAAGATGATCCAAGATGATTCTTCCTCTAGGGTTGGTTCTATTTATATTATTAAGGGGATGGTAGAGGATCTTTAGCTAGCAAGATACGAAAATATCTTTCCTTTTTCAAGTAAATCTCGAGAAGTGAATAATCGTCCACCTGGCACGCCCTACAACACGACCGTGGGTCAAGCCGTGCCTTCCTCTATGTATAAATTACATATCATCTTCCGTGTCCAGTGTGTGCCATGGTTTCCACCATGGCTAGATCCCAAGCTGTGTCATCCTCTATGGGTAATCTGCAATTCTTCATTTGTGGTTTAGTATATGGCACGACTTCATCAAGCTTCCACCATGGTTTCCACCACGGCTTCCACCACGGCCGTGTCACAAGCCGTGTCTCTCTCCTTATCATGCAGTGTGTAGCAAGGTTTGCACCATGGCCGTGCCTCAAACTGTGCCTCCTTCTAGACAGATACACGGCCGTGTACTTCAACCGTGCATTTTCCTGTTGATTCAAAACCAAGTATACGGCCGTGTACTTCAACTACACGCCTATGTACTTTTCTCCGGAGGTGTAAATCCTTGTCTTTGATCTAAGTTGTAGATGACTTCTCTAATTTACTTGAATTAGCACCCTTGACTCCATATAACCTGATTTATCACCGTAATAGAATTAAGTATCATTTCCTTATGATTTCTATAAAATCAATAATAAATTAACACAATTCATACTATAAAGATTGAGTATAAATTGGCTCTATCAACAGTGCAGGAATCTCATTGTTGAAGTCATTTCTTCACATATAGTTTC